>WBMW01001342.1:323432-350371 GCA_013396635.1 Penelope pileata
TGGGTTTTTTTGGGTGGTAATCTGAATCTCACAAGTGTAATAGAGAAACTTTGGAAGAATGGAAAGACTGATGAACGTTTGAACTTGGAACTTGTTTATGAAGTTTCACTGAGTCAATGTGGTGGTTGGAAAACAGTACCTTATTTTACAATACAGGGGCGTAGCTATTTCTGTTTCTTCACTGTTATTTAGAAAGGGTACAAAATGCTTAAATAAGACAAAAATGAACCTCTCAATAGATAAAGGACTAAACGCTTATTTAAAATGACAATAACATTAATCATTTTTTTTTTTCCTAATTATTTTACTAGACTATTTTGAGGATTGTAGTCCTTGGCATATGGGATTACATTGAAAACAAAATAGAGGTAAGCAGTCTTACTCTTTGCACTGTTTTCCGGACACAGTAAGAATATTAAGAACTGCTTTGGGTGGCTTTGTTACAGATCTGATGCAAATATCTTTTAACTCAGATAAGTATACGTATTCCTCTCATTATATATACCTGAATGCAGAGGTTTATGATGCAGTCTTTCTCTGTGAGTCTCAGAAGAGTGTGATATATGAAATATCTTCTTATGGATGGAGGAGGGGCTTGTGGGTTTTTGCTACATGCATCTGTGGGTGTAATTGTTAGAGCTGTGCTAGTCCAACAGTTGATACTGCTGCCCTGAGCTAATGAGCAATATGAGTAAAAACTGTCATGTGACTTGCGTAGCCACATTCCCATAATCAAGCTGAAGTTAGAATTGATTGAAAATTTGTGTGCAGTTTTCTGATAGAAAATACTGGTTTGGCAAAACCCTCATTTTTATTCTGAAATTATTTAATTCAATTTGACTTTTGATAAGCAGTTGCCTATTCTGATAAATCCACAATGCAGCTAGCATCATACAAATTCTGAATAGTCCCTGTTGTCAAAATCTTGAAAACTGTGCTGCCCAGTAACAGTGAGAGCAGAGAATCTTTCTGTTTTGATGCACAAGCGTTCCCACACACGTTGTGAAGTCAGGACATGGCCAAGAGCCATTAAGTCACTTTGCACCATCTTTTTCTACTTGTCTTCTTGATCTCTTCCTTTAGATGGTAAGATCTATGGGCAGGGACTGTATTTTGAGGGGAGGAGGGTGTGGCTTCATGCCAAATAATGGGTAATAAATATCAGTGATAATAAAACTCTTCAGCTGTAATAGCATTTAGTCAATCACTTCTACATGGATATTTTGGCCAGTAAGTCCAAATACCTTTCTCTCTTCCTGCCCTCCCACCACAGTTTCTCTCCTCACCTCATAAAATGTGGGTGAAGCACTAAAGAATTCTGTTGCGCTCAAAAGGATGCAGCTCTTGTGGGGCTTGGCCACCTCTCATATCCCTTTCGAATACATACCATAATTTCATTTCTTTTTGGGGAAGTGGGAGTCCTTCATGACCGGAAACGGAAAAGGCAGGGCTTGAAATCTTTAGGAAGGATCTGAAAAATATCATTTTTCTCTAGGTGTTTGATGGTGCTGTCATAATCTTGTCCTTGGCTCCAATGGTGGCCTCAACAGTGGCTAATGGCCCCAACAGCCCCTGGGATGCTATCAGCCTTATTATCACTCTACGAATATGGAGAGTGAAGAGGATCATTGATGGTGAGTGGTGATTCAGTTTGTGACTCCAATAATCACCTGTCCTTTTTAGTCTGCTGTTGCCATCAAGGTCTTATTTCATACCACCAAGTCTAGGAATTAAGTGCTTAGGGCTGTAGAATTGTTCTTTTCCAAAGGGAACCATGCTGTTCAGGCTTAGAGGGGATGGCAGCAACTCCAAGCAGAAAATCCTTCCTACCCAGCAATTCAGGAAATCTGTGGTAAATGCTGGGAAAGGTCTGTATAAGTGAAAAGCTACGAAGAGAATGCAGGGTGCATTTCAATTCAGCCAGGCAAATGGAGATCTGACCAAGCAAGATCTAGGCCCTACTTGTGGCCTGCCTTTCATGTGTTAGAAATCCTTCCTTGGAAGAAATACTCTAGTTCTCTTGCTGTAAGTGAAAGGGGTGTTGGGTTGTTGTTGTTGTTTGTTTTTTTTTCCCTGGCTTATGAAGATATGTCAAGGATGTCCCCCTGCTTTTAAAATAAAAATAAAAATAAAAAATCACAGCAGGGTTAACTTTAAGTGCTTGTGTTTTCCAGCATATGTCCTTCCAGTGAAAGTGGAGATGGAGATGATGATTCAACAATATGAGAAGGCAAAGGTTATTCAAGACGAGCAGCTGGAAAGACTAACCCAGATCTGCCAAGAACAAGGGGTAAAGTTCAGTTGTGTCTTTATTTACATGTAGCTTGTCACAGCAAATCATACAGTGTGTGTACTTAGCCATAGGCTAAGTTTTGAGAAGTATCACTAGGATTTCTGTTGCAAGGTGACAGGTTTCAACATTAAAGAATACTAGCTGCAGCCAGCATATTGTCAGTGTGGTATTTGTCAAACAGCAGTTGTCTCTCTCTGCTGCTGTGCATGTGTTTTTCAAGGCGAGGAAAATAAATTTGAGGAATAGAAAAGGAATGCTTTCAGTATTTAACTTACTGAATGAATGCAGTTTGACATAATATTCCGAGCATGCAAAATTCATTGCTGTTGTTGGAGTCTGCAGCTATATTAATGCCATATTACTAGGAAAAATACACGCGTTTGCATGAAAGCTAATGATGCTCCCTTCTTTAAATGCAGGAGGCCACTTCCCTGTAAGTCAGTCAGAGACTCTTGGCAGACTCCACATGTTGCACCAGAAGCTTCTAGTTTCTGGTGCAGCATTTTTTTAGACACTTCCCAGGGCCCTAAATGTTCAGTGACTCAGCCTTTTGAGATAAGGGAAGGTGAAACTTAAATACCTCAGACGAATACATTTATGTGAAGAAAGTGTAAAGCCATCATTTAGGCATTTTGAATTACACACAGTCTTATGTAAATAAGTTCTTGAGTAACCTTCTTTGAAGTATAAACTAGACCTGTTTTAAGGCGTAGGCTAAGTGGGACATCCAGATGACTACAAAACCACAACAGAATGATCCCCTAAGTGACTTAATTCTCATTTCAGTTGCAAGGATAACTATGAGGTGCCCAAATAAAGGCTGGGGGTTTCTAGCATCAGCTCCCACTCCCCACTTGTGGTAGGTGCTTTTCAAATACAAAATGAGGGTTAAGTCTGAGTGGGTCAATCAGTCAAAAAGCTGAAGGGCCTGAGTAGACAGGAAGAGAGGCAGCTCGTCCCAGAGCAGGACAACTGTGGAATAGGTGCCTAATCTGAAGCAGGGATTTAAGTGTCCATCTCTCTCCTAAGAACCTAAAATCCATCAGCAGTCCTCTTCATGACAATTTTGTGCAATGATATTAACAGATTCATGCTTCTGTCATGATTACAAAATTAACAGGAAATGGTGTATACTCAGTTTTATCGAGGAGAGTATCTCCTTTGACCAAATGCCCTAGGCAAATCAGCAGTTTCTTGAGTCCCACTGCAATATTTTGTCTGTCAGACCATGCTATTAGGTTAAAGTTCTTGACAATCATAAATTTGAAAACATTCATTTTAAGGAAATTTATTGTGCAGCTAAGTAATCCTCTCAATCCCTAAACAATTTTTGGTGCTGTTATTTCACAGTCTGAGTGAAGGAGGGCTCATTTTTCCAAGCAGGGTTCAGGAGCACTTCTGTCACCCTGCATATTCTGATCCATGTTCTCCTTATCTGCACACCTACCTTGCAGAATGTCTAACCACGGTAGCCCTAATCTGAGCTCTGATGGTTACAGCATAGCTGTATGTCAAGCACAAAGAAATACTGCTTTGGTAGATTAGTAAATCTGTGAAAACAGAGCAGGTTCTCTCCTAGCTTTCAAGTGTCATCAGCTATGGAAAAATATAGACTATAGAAAAATGACAGCATGCTAATCTCTTGTGTTTTACAGTCCTGAGTTCCTGCCAAACAAATGTCTTAGCTGTATAATATGAGGTAAATGTACTAATTTGCTGCAGTTAGCAACAGAAGACATTGACACAAGCACTGCATTCTTCCTTCGTAAATTAATAGTTTCATAATTCAGTCAAGAACAAGTTGTCAGCATTATAACATTCACATTAGCTTTGTGTACAGTATCTGGTGGCAAAAACCTAATGATATTTAATGTCTAAAATTCTGTCAGGTTTTTCTCTTTCATTTGATCACCTTTTCCACCCTTTTAAAGAATTGCTCATTCTTGGAGTTTGAGTGTGCATGTCTGTGTTTTTGCATGAAGGGTTGCCTGCAGCTGTCTGGCTGCTCTTAAATCTGGAGGTCCAGTAACGAGGGGATTCCAGGTTGCCTTGCCTGTGTGGTACTACCTTTAGCATGGGCAGATGAGATAGCAGGGAGCTGTCTAGAGCCACATCTGCCTGTAGCTTCAAAGAATACAGCTTCTCTGAGAAGCCCCATGCCTTTCCATGTTGAAGCTGATACTTGACAAGCAAATAGCCTTCTTGTCACAGATGAGTTTTTGACTTGTATTTGTGAGCTGTGTTATTTTCCTTATGCTGAAATGTGTGATTTGAGTCCTTATTGTGTCTGTACACAAGGGAGAGGAATTGAAGTCACAAGAACAGCCTCCATCTGGCATTTCCTGCCACATAGGTTTGTTGAGTGGACTTGTGTCTTGTTTGTAATTAAATTGACCATGCAGTTAACATGTACATTTGGCTATGTTTAAGTTAAATTGACCTAAGTTAGTATTGCTGACTATGCTAGAGGCATTCCCCTGGTACCATTTCTGCTCAGCTGCCTTTTCCTGTTTACTTGCACAAATGCCTGTGATGAAACAGATCTGGAAAGTGATTGGATTAAAATTAACATAACAAAAACAAACTATCAGTTTTGCAGGAGTTATTTCTATAGCCTAGTTCGCTCCACAATTGCAGAATTGGTTCTGTTGACCAAATATAGGAAATGAGGGAGGAAAGATGAGTGCATAGGAGTGAAAGGAAAGCAAAACCTGCTTGCTGATTTTTTACCACTTTAAGGGTGGTTTGTGTGCCCATTTGTATTGGTTTTTTTTGTTGTTCTTTACGATCTGTTTAGTTATACATGTGAACAATTTAGTCTTTCCTCTCGCTTAAAGCGTAGCTTCCTGGAGAGCCATACTTCTCAGCGCTGAAGTATCCTCAGCAGAGGTTTTGCAACAGTAACTAAAACATGTGCAAGTTTTTCAAATCATTCAGATATTTTCACCATTTTTGAGAAAACTTGACCTTAGGTTTTATGTTTGTCAGAGCAGGAGCTGTTTTTAAGAAAACTAACAAAAGGTAAAAGCCAGGGAGGAAGAAAACCTAGTGAAAAGGTAAGGTGGAAAAGAAGAGGAATAGGAGATACAGTAGAAGGCATACAGCTACACAAGCTCATTACCCATTTCACAGTAGAAATCACCCAGATGGAGTTTCAGCCGAATCGTTTGCTGAGATATCAATTGCACACTTGGGTGCAAGGCCAGTGCGATTGTCTAGTAGGTCTGTGATCATCCATCTGTATCTGTATCACTTCTGCCTCATCCCTCTATTTCAGGACCTGGGTTGGGTCAGGAGGATCTTCCTGTGCCTTTCCTCTTGCCTCCATCTTGGGCTGGCGTGTCATGCCACTCGAGTTCTCCTGTAGGAGAGCTTTGGATAAGGTTGGCTGTTGCCACAGTCGCAGTATCTCTACGTGCTGGTGCCTTTGATCCCAGCTGATGGCTATGTGTTCTCCTGAAGCTCTCCTCCTTTCAACAGCTGTTACCCAACCTTGACAGAAGCCCTTTGCACCAGCTCTCCCACGGATGAAGAGTCTGCTTGCTCTCGTTTCTTTGTCTTTCCCACTTCTCCCTTGACCTCCATTTTGTTCTGTGGTGACCACATTTTTATGGCATAGAGATATGCTCTTCTCTAATGCTCGAGAAGAGCACGAACAGTCCAGACCAGACCAAGCAGCAGTCTGCTTGTGGTCTTTCTATATCAGCAAACAGTGCCGCCTGGAGAAGTGGGAAAAATTAAGTTTCACACTTCCAAAAATAAGAAGTAAAAGCAGGAAAGATGCAACCTCTTATTGTCTTGCTATAATTTTTGTTTCATTTGTCAGCTGTATATTTTTTTGGCCAGTGATGGAGTATCACAACACTAAAGTATTTTTCCATTCCTGAGTGACATTGGAGACATACTTTTGCAAACATGAAAACTCTTTCCAGATGTTGATTTTTGGCTAGCCATACCTCTGAAAACCAGAATATATTTTATAAATGATGGGTGCGTGGACTACAACTTTGGTCTCTGTAGAACCCTGCTGAAACTGTTTCAATAGTTTGCTGTTTTATTTGTTCTCCGTTGGCCAAGAAAGATGTCATTAAAAGGGAGTGGAGCATGAGGGTGGTTTAGACAGCAAATGCTGCAGGACTGAGATGGCTTTACAGAGCTTCACAAAACATGAGAAACATTACCAATGACGGTAACAGATTTCTAAAAATGGGTAAAAGGTTAGGAAGTCTCACTGCAGTTACTATAAAAATACAGAAAGAATATGTTGCTGATAGTATTATCAGTTTAATAATAACCAGTTTTATCAATTTAAAAAATTTAAATTATGGAGAAAGAAGAATATTTTTTCCTTTGGAATCACCTGTAAAGGAATTTCCATTTCTGATAATGTATCCACGTACATGATCTTTTCTGTTTAACTTTCATTAGAGTCATTCAGCTGAGTACAGTCCAGCCCAGACTATGTATTAAGCCTTATCAGAAGAGCTCCTTTTTCTGTCAGCTCCTATAGTGTAGGGTTTTTCATCATTCTCAAAACTGTAACAACTATGGAAGCAGTAATTTCTTTTTTATCTTGGAATATAATTTGTACAACAGCTGCTAGTTTAATGACAGGGCTATTTAGCTGGTAAAATTACCTATTGGAGAAATAACTTATGTTATCCTTTGGCAATAATTTTAATTCATTCCTAACTACCAGTCATTTTCTTGGTAAATGGAAGGCAGCCAAGGTCATCCCGTGCTTCATTCTGCCCATAAATCATTCGTTTGCAACTGTCTCCTGATTTTTATTGTTACCAACAATGACTAAACTAATGGAAGTAAACATTGGATTGCATCCCAATGGCAGATGAGTTTTAGGGCAGGGCATTCTGTACAGACAGCACTAATAGAATGGAGCAAAGTTATTACTCCTGCATTAGACACAAGTAAGGTTCTGACTAAAATGTTCATCGATCTCTCTGAAACTGTGTCAATCATCCTCTGTTGCAAGACCATTAAAGGGAAGTACTGTATGATTCACTGCTAAGTCTGTCCCTTTTTGAGTCTTACGCATGTTGTAAAACATCAGAGAGGACGCGTGGAACTTTTTATTCAACCAGGCATATAAAGTGAGATGTTATGTAGAGCTCTGGATAGGTCTGTCACTTTAGCTGCTAATAAATAACTGCCTAATGGGTTCGTGATGCGAGGAGGTGCACAGGCGTGCCCTGTAGTTCTTTCTGGTTTGTTTCCTGCCAAAATATTGCTAATTTTGAAAACAGCAAGTCAGTTTAAATTTCCAGTCAATTAATTTCTCTTCCATCCTGACAATGTCGTTACTCATTCTTATGTGAGACAGTCTTTAGCTCCCTTTTTCTTGGTAGTTAGTGCCTTTTCACATAAGCTACGTGTATCACACCTTTATTTTGCACATCTCCTCCCATAAAAGCCCGCTCCAGCAGCACTACACATACAAAAGATAGACACACAACATCTAAGTTTTAGCATAGTCTTCTTTTGCCTGCTCTAGAGAAACCATGTGTGACTTAGTTTTCTGCATGCTGCAAAGTTAGGATTCAAGAAAGGTAGCCCAGTGCTTGTGGGCTCACACCTGGAGTGCTGTGGCCAGTGCAGGCTCCCTGGTGTAAGAAATGCTTGAACACAACTACAGCAACTATGGTCAGGGCTGAAGCATGTAGTTTAGGAGGAGAAGCTGAGGAAGCTGGGCTTGTTCAGCCTTAGCAAGAGAAGATGAAGCAGGATCTTACTGCTGCCTTCAGCACCTTCATGGGATGGTGTAGCCAGGCTTTCACTTGGAGGTGCACAGTGACATTACACAAGCTGGAATGTGCAAAACTCCTAGTAAATATACAAACAAACATTTGCATTAGGAGGGTGCTCAGGCACTGCAGCAGATTGACAGGGAGGCTGTGGTATATCTACATCCATGGAGACAGTTAAAACTTGACAGGACAGGCTTTGAGCAGTCTGAGCTAAATGGGCTTGCTTTGAGTAAGGTTTTGGACTAGGTGATCCTCGGAGATCCATTGCTGCCTAAATTATGCTGTGATTCTGTGAAGCTTTCGAATACTTTTTTTCACTGCGAAGTATGTTAAGGAGTTTATTGATAAAGGAACCCAGGAGAAGCTGATAAAGTATGTGTAATTAAAGATAATGAATAACATAGCTGTGCTGGTAAATAACATCATTAGCAGTCTCAAATGGACTAGTGCTCAGTTCTTAATTATCTTAATTTGGGAGACAGTTTGCCTTGGTCTCCTTGATCTCAACAAGTTGCCTTCCACACCATAAAGTTATTCGCCCACTGGAGCCCAGTGGGATTTATATGGTTCTTAACACAAAGCTGATACCTTGGAGTAAGTCTGAACTAAAGCAAATTAAATAATGTGTATCAGTTTGTATGCTTTTGCTTTCTTCCTTATGATGTGCATTTTTCAAGCAGGTGAGTCCTTGTAGGTAGCAGGAAGGATTGCCTGCCTCACAAGATGCTCCATCACTTCCTCAGTACGGTTCTTTTGCAGTTGCCTGTGTTCAGGATGCCCAGGTCTACATTCAGATAGCTGCATCAGCTCCTACTGCAAATAGAAATTTCATGTGTTTAGCTTTGGCCCAGAATTTTCAGTTAAAAAGATCATTATATTTTACACCCCCTACTGATTTATTTAACCTGCCCTGGACTGTGTGATATGGTGTCAGAGCAATCTCATTAGCTCTTTTACACATTAGAGCTGCCTGAGGTCAGTGTTCAATATGATGTTCAATAGATAGAAGCACCTGCAAGGTAATTTGTTCATGCAGTCTCTCCCTGAGTTATGCCCATAAGGAAAACACACTTCTTTTAGCCTTAACCTTTGTTTTTTGTGGGTTGCTTTTGGTGGTCAAAACTGTATTCCAGCTTTGACGTAACTTGAGATAATTTTTAATAGTTGTGGACAATTACTATTGAACTGATTTCCTGAGTTTCTGCATGCCTTTTGTGAGCTAAAAGCTTAGGAAAATCTGTGTTTCCTGTTTAACTTTTCTTAGATGTTTTAATGAATGTTCTTTCACTTTCTTGAATCAACCTGTCTAACAAATGGTGGTTTTCCATCCCCCAGTCTCTTTCTGAACCTTAGAGTAAGGGTTTTGGTTTGCATCTGTAAGCAGTATATTGAGTTGCGTTTGGGCACTGTTCTGTGCTCTGCAGTCTGTAACAGAGCTGTGGTTCTGCAGCTCTGTGGTGCAGGTTGTATAGATCACTTGGTACCAGTAACAGTGACTGTGGGAGTGCAACTGACACTTCCTACAATGAATACTCTCTTCTTACAATTAAAAACAATGAGACAGTTACATGATAGCAATTAATTCCAACTTCTCACTGTTTTGATGACTACACAGACTTCAGGGCAAACGTGTGAGAGCTGGAAGCTGGCCATCTCAAATAATGCCAAAGTGGAAGGCAGAGCCCACGTTACCCAGCTGCAGCTGTGTAGTTTTGTAGACAGCATCAGTTTCTGCTATCTTTCTGAATGTCTGCGTGCTGTTATTTTCCTTTCACACTATGTTGAAGTCCAGAGCAGCGTGCTGCTTTACTGTGCCTGTGAATTTAATCCCTGTACCTGCTCTTACCAGTCACAGGTGGATGAGGGCAGCACTGCAGGAGCCAAGGTATCAATCCTGGGTTTCAGTTTCTTCTAGACTGTAACATTTGTGCCACCTTCCTAAGCAGGAGCTTCCCCTGCTGCTGTAGCCACAGCCATGTATTTCTGTCCTTTAAACATCAGATGGCAGCAGAGCCTCTCCTGTTGTTGATGTTAGCAGAGTCAGTAGCTGTTCACCTGGTGGTCACTTTCTCTGTGGGTTCCAGTTTCACAAGTGGTAGTCATTTTCCCTATAGAAATAGTAAATAGCAATTGCTTGTACCAGGCAGAGTTGGCAGGTGTGGTGATCCCAGGCAGTGGTTGCAGACTGCTGCTTGGTCCTGGTCCGTGTGCCAGGCTGAGGGGCTCAGAGCTTGTTGGCAGAGCCATTGTCAACAGTAAAATTCACAAACTCACCTGTTAAAAGCTGGATGGTGATTGTGCATGGGAATTTTAAGGGTTGGCAATAATCTGTGGATTCAAAATATTTGGAAACCCTTGCTTTATTAACTGGACCACTCAAGCGAGCATTAAAAAGTTGGTCTCTTCTCCCATTTCTGCCTTAGGCTCACCACGGCAGGAAGGGCCACCCACTGTGGGTGCTTTTTCACAGCTGTAAAATGCAGTGAGTCTCTTCAAGCTTTTGATTGTTACAAGGCTCAGCCAATCTTTGTAAATGCTTAAGGTGGCTAAATTGGTGTGATGCAGAGGCATTTTTTTTGAACTCATTTTTAAGTAGTTTTGTCTGTTTGTGTTACAAAATGCCTGCTAATTTTTTCTCTTCAATGAAAAAAAATTATCATTCCTGTAGACCAGCATTAAGCTTTTTAGTAGCAGTGTTTATTTTTCTGAGACACAGGAATGTTATCAAAAGATGAAAAATTAAATGTAGAAATACAATAATTATGACTAATTCTTAACTGCCTTCTAATTTGAACTAGGCAGGTAGCTATGATTAGGCAATGTTTAAAATAAATCTCTAGAGTTATGATGGAGTGTCTGAAAGGGTGTGTTTCTCCCTTTGAAGGTGAAATATGAGGTATTTGTTGGTTTCCATTTCTTTCTAAGAGTCAAGAACAAAACCTGAAATTCTTCTTGTTGCAAAACGGAGCTCTCGACAGTCCTTTCGCTGCTGAATGGCGCACTCATACCAACACCTCTGAAATGGCATGAGTGTCTGAGGCCTGGGAAGGAGTTAGTACTCCCAACTTACTGCTTCCTGGCTGATAGGTAGACAGAAAACCACGGATGGGAACTGCTGTGGAGATTTCATTGAGGAGACCAAGGAGCAAAGCAGTATTTTCACATTTGTTGCTACTACCTGATGGCCCCTGCCAGTCTCATGCAGGTAGGCTGTCTGTGTCTGACAGACCTTTCTCCATTGATTTAAGGAGAGAAAAAGCTGCTTGCTTTGTCAGATTCCTGTACCAGGTGGTTTGAGTGTAACCCAGGGAGCTTAAACTGCCCTGTTGCTCTCTGGATATGAGTCTCTCACTGGCCTTCCAGTTGCTGTAAGCTCCTTTCTTTATGCTTTGGAAAGCAGATCGTTTCCAGATATGGCAAGCTGGAATACCTTTTTCTTTCCCCTTTTTTCTTTCTAAAATCTGTGGAAACTTTCTCTTGTTTCCCCTCCAGTTGCCTGCATAGCCCGGAGGAGCTGCTGGTGCTCCGCAGCGTGCCTGGCACTTGTGCTGTGTCTCGTGTGGACCACAGTCGAGCAAACTAGGTCAGCTGACAGGTCCCCAGATCTGACAGCAGGGTGGATTTGAGTCAGCATCTGAGAGGCACGAGCCAGATCCAGATTCATTTAGCCTACATGCTGTTGCACGCTGGTTTTCAAGCACCGAGGTGCTAATTCTATCTGTGCTGTAAACACAGTGTGACAGGTGCAGCGTGGCTTGCTGGAGCATCATGCTCTCTGATGGCATCTCAGGCCTTGAACTATGGGAGGCCCAGCAATGCTGCATTTAAATGCCTTAGCCTATTACTTGCCTCATTTGCTTTCCCCCTTCAGATTGTCTGTAATTAGGCATGACTCGGTCACTGCTGTACTACTGATCTTAAAAAGAATTTGAAAAGGAGAAATCTGCTGTCATGTAGCCATGCTGGATAACAGAGGGGAAGGACAGTGACATTATGCAGGGCTTATATAAAAGTTTAAATGGTCTCTGGACTTTGGAAAAATGATTTTCCTTCTTGCATTATGGAAGACCTGTGGCTATCAGACATGGGAAAAATATGCTGCGTCCATCAATCAAATTGTACCTGGTAACTTGTCTGCATCTGTTTTATAGCATCAGTCCTGAGACAAATCCTGTCCTGACTGCAGAATGTCATTAAGTGCTGTAGCTCATATATTTGAGAGGAGTGGACAGAAAAGTGGCAACCTGCCCCCAGGGCTTTCTGCATGCCGTGGAGTACAGAAGATTTCAGGCTGGAAGGAGACTGCAGTGTCCTTTTGCCTTGCCTAAATTTAGTGGGGGAGGACCAATCCACTGAATTCCGTGTTACAAAGTCAAGCAGATTAGGGATGTTTGTCAAGAACCTAAAATGTTTATTAAGGATGGTCTTCTATAAAGATTTATTTTAATTTGGCAGTTACACTTGTAAGAAATTGTCCAAAAACATATCTTCAGGAGGCAGAGGTGTACAGACCAGAAGACCAGCATGAGGCCGTCACTGTTCTTAGATTATGTGAACAAGGATCCAGCTTACATGAGCTGCAGGATAGCAGTAACTTGGACTCAAATCTCACCTTAACCACGTTGTGTTTGCTGTCACCAATCTGTAGTAGTTTAGTGGCAAACTGAGTATGAGATACCAAGCTGTAGAATATGGACTTCTAGCCATGTTCATGTGACATCAGCATGTGTTGTTTTTTCCTCCAGTTTGAGATCAGGCAGCTGAGGGCCCACCTTGCCCAGCAAGATTTGGACCTGGCTGCGGAGAGGGAGGCTGCGCTGCAGGTGCCCCATGTACTGAACAAACAGAGCAGCAACAGGTACAAGGTGGTTGCAACTGAAGATTCAGATGATGAAGCCACCGAGAACATCACTGAGTTGCAGACTCCACGAGGTGAGTGCTGCCTGTGTGCTGCTACCCACGGGCACTATTGTACCCTTTCATGAAGTGATTGAACCCGTTAAATACTTTCACTCTTAGGGAATTAATTCATTTGCCTGGAGACTGCATTGTCCCAGTTTTGCAGAGAAGCAGAGTCTACTCCAAAGTGGCAGGATGTTGTATTTTTGAACAGATTCTGACCAGCGCCAATGAAACAATTTGGGATGAGAATGACTACAATATACCTTCCTAGTGCCTTCCTCATGATTACATCCCTCAAACACTAAAGCAGCAGCAGCAGCCAAATCAGAATTGGCAAAAAAGTAATCACTCAGAGGTAAAAGCAGGGAAATTGAGAAGAACATTGAAAAACAGTTTCAGGCTTTGGTTGCTTGCATTTCTGTGGTTTAGAGAGGATTTAGGGCAGTTCTGAATTGATGTCTTGTCTCGCAGCTTTGTCTGTCTGCACAGGAACCTGATGTACAAGTCAAGTACTGGTAGTCATAGCATTGTAGTTAATTTGGCCAGTTTTTTATCCTTATTTTTTGGGCCGTCATCACCCAAAAAAGTCTGATGTGTTCTGAGAGGTTCTCTCAAGTGCACCTGTATAGGTGTAATAGAAATATAAGCATAGATGGGTAATTGCAGACATGCATATCCATAGAAACTTGCACGTCACATCTTATTCTGCGTACTGCGTAATATTTTGTGAAATCATGGAAACAAGACTATCTCCTACCAGTCCAACCATCCTGCTCACTGCCCCCACATCCCAGCGTGCCCACCAGATTTTGTGGCTGCCCGTGCACCAGCTGTGAAGCTTGCCTTGCTTAGAGGCTGTGCTCTCACTAGGTGGTTTAAAACTGCTGGTGCTGGACAGCTTGGCTGTGTTTGGACTGGGCAGCTCTGGTGCCAGAAGAGGAGCGTTTGCACACCGTAGGCAGCTCCTGCTTGTGCCTGTGATGAAGAGCAGACCTCTGGGTTGTCTGTTAGATGAGATGTGTGGTTCAGGGGAATACTAATAGTTACATTTATCTGGACATTTTTTGGTTGCTGAAGTGCTAGACAGAATGCTCTGTTGGACAAGGTGTAGCTGTTTTCCTCGTGATCTCCCAGTGCTCATAGTGGGGGACAGAATGTGTCATGATCTCACTGATGGTTAGTGTGATATCCCAGAGAAGGCAGTATTTTTCACCACAGTGATACACAAGTCTTCCGTGGGCGTTTAGTGGATGAGTGGTGTGTGAATACATCTCCATGAGAGGTTTGCATGGGATCTTTATTTGGTAAAACACCTTAGAATGTAAGGCACGAGAATATTTTAATCAAAAGGTTTGAGAAAAAAAGCTCACCAGACTTTTTCAAGCTGTATTTTTTTTTCCATTCTCTACATAGTAATGAAAGCATGTACAAGTTGTTTCTGTTTCTTCCTCTGTAATAATGTCTAAGCGCTAACCACAATTCAGCCATTAATTATTCCTGATTTGAAATTGTATTTAAAAGCAGACAGTCGAGCAGACTGCCCCCTAAAATGCATTTCCCCCTTTTTTGTAGGATTTCAGAGGTTTTCCCAGTGGATATATTATAATTTATGCATGCGTTCCTTGAGGGTTACATTTGGAACTGGAGAGTGTTGTGCACAATTGTAAGGAGGTTTCCTGAAATTACAGTGCTATGGAGATTTGTCTAAAATTTTTTCTATCCAAAGTATTTATTCCAACTTCCAGATTAACACAAGTACTCATAATTTTTTTCTTCCTGTAAAATACTGGATACATGTGCAACAAAGTAGGCATGCAATCTTCAGGATTGATTTTTATATTGTTAGGTTACATGATTAATTAAAGCAAGTCATGTTTTTCACTGGAAAAAAAAATGCATCCAGCAGATAAGAAAACATACATTACTTCACATATCAGCTAAGGTGCTGTTTTAGTATATTTAAGCATTCACACTGAGAATATAGAGTTATTTTTTGATTCCCAAAAGTCAGTTAAAAACACAAGAGGAAATAATTTTTGTGCATTGTATGATATATTACAAAGCCTTTGCAGATGAATTATTATGAGCACTTATCTTCACAAGCTAAATTTAGGTGACTATGTTTTACAATTGTCTTTCATGTTGAACGAGGCAGGAGTTGAACAAAAAAATTTCCTGTGGCCTTATAGCAAGGGGCAGCCATCCATGGTAATCTACCATCATGGTGGAGTACTGACAAGGGGATCAAGTTCAAACTGCATGAGAAACCACAAACCCAACAATAATATTCAGTGCTTCAGTTCACAATCCAGGTAACAGTCAGCTGAGGCAGAGCATTTTGTGTGTAATTGTCTCTATTATTTTGTAAAGAAAAGAAGTACTAAGGTAACACATTTGTTATCACAAGTCTTTGAATCCTACTGTAGCAATGCTGGCATAGAGATTGCTTCTGTGTAAGCTGCAGGACTTCAAAACCTCTGCTAACAGCTTGAGAAGGCAGTTACCCCAAGGGAGGAAAGACCGTGAACCAGCAGTGCCTGGTTCTTCTACCTCCTCACCTTAGCTGGGCTCTCACAGCTTCTCCAGCTCTCACAGCTCCGACTCACATCCCCAGTAAGATGTTGGCTGTTGTAGCAGTAGCTTTCACTGTTACCTTTGGCATCACACCAGCATTGCCTTCATCTGCACTATGACCATTCTCACCAACATATATATTGGAAAACCTGGGTGTGGTACACCAGATGGAGGAAGAGCATGTTTTCAGCTGAAGAGTCCTCCATTTTGCAGAGCATGGAATGGGTATATGGGTGATGTAGTATCTCCCATGTCCCCACCTTCTCAGACAGGTGAAATATTCCTGAAACACAGCTCTGCAGAGCAGAGATGATTGAGACGTTTCCTGTAGGTCATTTCTGCATCCTTTTGCTTCTCATGTTCTATATTTACACTGGCTGTACTGCCTTCAGGGCTTTTCACACCACTTGTTCTGCCTGGAACTGTAAGCCGCCAGTGTTTGCACCCCTGACCTTTTGGGTCTGGGGTTATGTATTGCAAGCTACCCTCTCTTATCAGACCACATTAGGTATTCCTTTGCATCCACTTTCTCTTGTGTTTTTTCCTCCTTAAAGACTCTGGAGCGAATACTGCAGTTAATCATTGTGTGCCACGTGGCACTTGTGGGCTTCAAAAAACATCACCTGCAATTGCGTATTGCATTGACTAACTTGAGAAGTAAGAGACTAGGCTGCTAATACTGTTAAAAGAAAAGCTACAATTCAAAGCCAGAATTCAGCTGTCAGGCAAAACAGGCTTGAGGGGGGAGGTTCTTCTCTTCTGCTCTGGCAGAGCCTGAGCCCTACATACAACACCTGAAGGTAGGGTATGGCACAGAATGTATATGTTTGTGCCAAACTTAACTTTGTCAGCCTTCAGAAAAATCACCATCTTTGGAGAGCCCCGCATTCTGCCAAACCAGCAAGCTGTAGTTGGCTGGAGAACATACTGCATGCGAAAATGGGATATTCCATCTCAAGCTAATCTCATTTCCCCCGTCTGCATTGAACAATGGAAACATTCACTGCAGAATACTTCATCATGGAGGGCTTATGGAATAAGAAAGCATTCAGTCTTTTTACTCATTTCCATACCTGGGAGTTTTATGGCATCGTGCATAAGTTAGAGCTCCCCATGGACAGCTGTAGCTTGTACTCTGGTATTTACACTGGATTTTGTGCAACCATTTACTACAGTGTTCAATAAGGTAAGTCAAGTAACCCTGGCACCACATGCCACACATAACCCTAACCCTAAGACCATAGGAATAATTCTGGAAAAAGTGTGGATATATGGTATTTACGAGCTAGTTTATGCAGGAAATTTTTCAACTTTATTTGCTTTGAACGGGGGTTTTATTTGTCCAGCCAATAAACTGATTTCTGGAGTGGACAGACAAAGGTTAAAACGCAGGTGTCAGTATGTCAGAGGGTGCCATTATCAGTGCCAGGAAAGATGATGGCCTCAGGAGAAGGGAGGGCTCTGGAAGCCATAAGCCCAGGGCATAGCTGTCACGTTTGCTGCCCTGCAAGCATTTTATTTTGCTTCCCTGCCTCAGTTTCTCTAACGTGACATGAATGATGATGGCACTCACAGACTTCAGAATAGTGCTGTGGGGCTCAGCTGCTCAGTTTGTGAGGAGTTCAGGATGAGAATGCACAGCAGCAGTGCTAATGACTTTCCGGACCATTGTGGTCAGCCTTTCTCTAAGAGAAGGGAAATGTCCTAAGTGCTGTCATCTCCTTTCTTCTTCCCAGAGATGGTTTGATGACATAATGGCAAATGCGATATTATCCTATCTGTTCATCTCTAAATTATGAAGGAATGTTTTTCTCTTGCTGAGTTCTTGCCTCATACAGTATGAAACTGGTTATCATCAGAATAAAATCTAATGTTTTCTGCTCCTGCACAAATCATTTTTACTATTCAGTACACAAACTTCCAGGCTACGGGGAATACCAGGTTCACAGTACCCCACATAGCCATTAATACTTCCTTCCAAAATTTATTATTCTTTAATCTCTCCCATAATGTATGAATTACAGTCCCTAGAGGAAATTCCTCATTTTCCTGCATATGTCATGGCAGTTTTTGAAATTCTACAGTACTGCTATAGTTGAAAAGCAATATGCCACCCTTACACTTACTTGAGCAAGAACCGGATCCCAGGCTCTGTTACTTCCCATGGCAGAAGGGTTATTTTAGCTATCCTGAGTTGAATTCTGTTTTTATGGGGTTAGCAGTGTTTTTCTTTGGGGGACTGCTGCAATTTATGGTCACGCTCAGAGAAAAGTCAAGCTTCCTCTCCCCGTCGATACTTGAGTGTTCTGTAAGTGAAGAAAGTGGGATATTGGGAGGGGAATATGAAAAATTGTGGAGCTTCAGAGGGCTTCCCTTAAGATTATTCATAAGCTGTCTGAGAAGGCAAAGCGGGGCACTGGCAAGGATTTTGTCAGTTGTTGCTTGCCAGGCAGTCTGAGCTGGTTAAACAGTTTTGGTTTTTCAGCTCTTAAGCCAGTTCCTTTGGTGATCCTGTATTAGTGGTCTGAAGTTAATGCAGGACAGTAGGTAAAAAACAGGTTTTTTCTGATGTTGAAATGTATCTACTTTGAAGCCTACTCCTGTAAATTGTCATATCTTAAGAGCACTCCACTTGCTGGTTAAACTCCACCTATCCTGGAAGCACTGAGGATTTAGCTCCTCCATAGGTGCCTGTTTCAGGCTTTTCAGTTCTCTGCGCTGATCGTCCAGGCAGAAATCAGAGGAATTAGACCTCAAGTCACACTTAAGTAAATGTGTGTGTAGTTGGTGAAGTGAGGCTCTTGAATTTCATGTTCACCAGATGGGCAGAGTAGAAACTCTTTTTCACTTGCAGAAGTCTTGGCCATGCAGTCACGCATGTGTTGGCTCCCATCATTCTCGTGGAGGTGTGAAGACGTTGCTGGCAGGTAAAGGAACAGAGCTGGAATGCTGTCCACTGCCCAAGCATGTGATCCCTTCCGTAATAATCCCTTCCACAGCAACCCTTTTCATGAACAGACTGTTCTCCATGTGAAAGCAGTGAGATATTTTGCCCTCTGAACGCTGTTCCAGCACCTCGCTTTCCTGTATTGTTAAAGCCTTTTCCTAATTCCTAGTATACACATTACTGGTTTATGAATGTATTCTTGATTCCTTCTGCTGAGGTTATTCTTCTCTGTCCCTGGTGATTACCCTGAAAGCTATTATTTTGCTGGCATCCATATTCTTTCTCAACCTTTGTATTTGTAGAAGCCCCAACCAGCTGTTCTGCAGAGACAGACCCAAGCTCCTCTGTGTTTGATCCAAGCTGACCATCACAAGCCAGCTCAGATATGGATCTGCTGATCCCTATTCATAGAGCAAGGCTGGGAAGAGTGCTGAGAGGCCCTCCAGGCCATCCTCTACCTAAAGTCACTGGCTATGCCCACACACAGATGTTTTGCATCTCAGCCCTGTTCAGCCCAGCTCTTGCAGCATGATCTGCTGCAGTCATCTTCCATGTCTCAGGTTCTCCTTCTACACGACTTTCATCTCGGGTTGATTCCTTAGCTCTGCTTTCTGTGCAAGGTGACTGAGAGCTCCTCTCATGGCAGTGGATCATCCAACCTCTGCAGAGCCTGGGCACGCGTGTGAATGGAAGTCGTGTGGCAATCTGCCTTCATACGAAATCCTGGAAGGTGCCAGCTGGCTGCTGGTAGCTCCTGTTGGCACAGGCTTTCCCTGTTGCTAGAGGGAAATGTAGAGGCACCTTTTGAGGCCAGTAAAGCAGAGGGGGAAAAAATTCTGCCCAGGTCATCTTACTGAGGACCAGGAAGGTGAAGTAGGCACAGCTCAGAGCATGCATGTGCCTTAAGAAATGAATGTACAAGTGAGCAGCGAGCTACGCTCGGACTGCAGAGGAGAAGACAAATCTGACTGAGAACTTGGTTATGGCACAGGTCAGATAAGCAAGGTCCAGGAGAGCTGCAAAGTCCCAGACTGCATGGCAATCTGCAGGGGAAAGCTCCCTGGGGAGGTTACAGGTTTACGGGGGAGTTTTCCCAGTGAAATATGCCAGTCAGCACATGGGCTTTTTTCCTTTTTTTGTATACACTCTATCTTCCTTTCCTACTGCAGTACAGTATCGTTCTAAGGCTGAGGTCCTTTCATGCAAAGTCACACTGTGACAGAGCTACTGGCTGGTGTCAGAGCAGTGCAGCTGCTGCCACCGTTCCTATTCCGTGAAACAAGCAGGGGTCACTGTTGGGGGATTACGGAACTAAAAAAGAGATCTGCCGTGTTTGGAATGTCATCTATGTGTTTCTCCAAATTTATTAGGTTTTTATAGGGCCAGGAGAGAGAGATTACAGTGTTTTCTCTTGGGTCAGGCAAGATTATATGGGACTGTACTCCAAATAGTTTATGACTCCCTGAACCATTTGTGGTGGAGGACGTGTAATCTGAACCTTGCTGGAAAAGAACAGGAGAATAAAGTCCTGTGGCTCTCAGACAGATCCCGACCAAGAGCTGCACGTTTTTTCAATAACAGAGATGTGGTAGCGAGCTAAGGGCTCATTCCCCTTCCTCATTTGCCTTTAGTGCACACACAGCCTCACAGGAGCAGTTGGCTGCAGCATCAGGGAGAGCTGCTCTGGTTTTTGGGAGGTAGGCAGGAGCGTGACGGACCTTCCTGGCCGGGCATTCCCTTCTGTCTGGTGAGAGCAGCCTGCTCACTGCCTGACCCTTATGGTTCCATAGCTGCCGCCTGCCACCAGCAGGTGAAGCATGACCAGGCATCTCCTTTTGCTGTGCTGTTTTGGCAGTCATTAGCACCCAGCATTACTTGATGGAGTGATTCTCATGGACTGCAGAGAGCAGCCTGGTTCTGCTCGCTCTTTCTTCCAGCAAAACCTCCTTCATCTGAATTCTTCTGCATATCTCACTGCTTCCCATCACTCTTGCTTTCCAGGGAAGGCTGTAGAACCGTCCCTTCTTGCCACAGGTGGTTAGGTGGGCTTTCACATGGCAAAGAGCTGCCCCTTTCTGCCTCCTCAACCTGCAGCCGCTCGCTCTTGGTTGCCAGACGTGTCTCCACGTTTCCTGGAGATAAGGCTTTTATTCCTCCTGCTGCACCAGCAAGGGATCCCAGCCTTTAGCTGCTGGAGCTCACCTGCTGTAGATGTTTTCCTGAGGTTGCTGTTTCCAGGGCAAGTAAGAAGGAAATGCTTGTTCTTTCTGCTCACTCCAGTGCCCTGTCTGACATGGTACCGTGTGTGCAGCTGGACAGCTGCGTTGTCACAACTGAGCAGGGCCTCTTCTGGAAAAGGACGTTCAGGTGACATTGCTGGGTCTGTAAGAGAGGGGGTTATGTCTAGGAAAGAAGGAAAATTAAAAGGTCTTCTGGATACCCAAAATTCCAAGGTGTCAGAAATAAGAACAAAAAAAAAAAAAAAAGGTTTAAAAACTGAGAAGCTATGGAGAATTAAGCATTTTTTCAGCCTTTCTATAGCTGGAACTCAAGTGTCCTGAGACTTGTGTAACAGGTGAACACTGGGAGCACTGCCCCTCTGGCAGAGCTGATCTCCCTGCTCACAGCAGCCTCTGTGCCACCAGCTGCACCCAGAGCTGTTCTCATCCCTTGGGCTGCCCGTGCTGAGCTGCGGGGAGTTCACACGCTGGAAATCACCGCGAAGCAGTGCACAGGAACCCGCAGTGCCAGACTGTTTGTGTATACATCTTTCTTTTATGTGCACCAGTAGTTGGTGTCAGCTTTGTATTTGTGGCATCTTTATGCTCCTTGCTGTCAGCAGAGTAGGATGTGACCAGAGAGAACCGGGATTGCCTGTGGTGCCCCAAACAGCTGCGACTCCCACGTGGCTGAGAGGAGTTTGTTCGTTGTCACTTTGCTTTAAGGTCATCATTTGGGAACCTAATCTGTTGCTGAAATATTTATCCCGCTGCTGTTCTTCCAATACTCTGTTTTTTATTCATAAGGAACTACTCAAGGTAAAAAAGAAGAATTTTATATTTTCTACACACATTTCTGTTATGTGCATAGAGAAGGAGAGATGCACGTGTATCTAAGAAAACAGAGCAGGGAGGCCAGGGAGGCTGTTCTGCATGCGCTCATGCAGGCGGTGGCTGCAAGCAGTCTGTCTCCTCGCTGTGCAGGAGGATCAGAGTGAGTGCCTTGCTGGATTTCCTTTTCAGGTGTTTGGCGTTGGTTTTGCAGATGCAGTGAATTGTCTGTATCTCTGTTACAGTGGTTTGGAAGCGCCCGGTGTGACAGCAGCACGCTGTACTGGTGGTTGGTGTGCAGGTGGCCAGGGCAGTAAATGTGTGCAGTCCTAACACAGGTTGAATTTTGAGCCTTGCCATAAGATGTGAAAAGCAGAGAAATGGCTTTTCCAAATTTCCTGCTTTCTTCAGTGCCCAGGGCTGTGGCATCCAGGACAGAGCTGCAGGCGATGAGAGCAGCCCGGTCCCCATCCCTGCTCCGAGGGTGCCTCTGCCCAGGGCATGCTGTGCCTGCCCTCTCTGCTTGGAACTGGGTGCTGAGTTACATGTAATGGAAATGCATTCCCCAAAACACAGACCTGCAGGTGCCTTCTGTGTGTATCCGAAGGTTCCCCACCTGAACACGGACCCGTATCCACACAGGCTGGCAGGTCTGGTAGCATTTAGAGCATGAATTATGCATGACTGAAATGAAGTGTATTTTAGCAGCAGATAGCTGGAGAGCTGTGCCATGTACCCCTGATCCAGCAGCATTGCCTTGAGCTGCTCGGAGGCCTCTTTTTTAAACTTAGACATTAGCACAGAGCACACCTCTTGACTGCAGGCATTTAAAGATCAACAAGGGCCAAAAAAGCTTTTAAGAGCCAATGAAACCAGGAAAACAGCCATGTTCCCTTCCAGTGTCAGGTTAGATTGCCTTCTTACGAGTGCAGCTATTTCAGGTACAGAGTGCTTGGTGGTTTGGGCCTTGTTGTGTGGGGAAAGTGTTCCCCAGAAAACATCTGTTTCTTTCACCTGCAAACCGCAGAGTGCTGCGAAAAGGCAGCGCTGCAGCCGCAGAGACCCGCGGGGCGAAGGAAATCTGCCCCAAAGGGATGAGCATGGTTTTCTGAAACGTTGTATCAAACAGAGCACTTAAATGAGAGAATGCTTTTAGAGCACAGCACGGCTGGGCAGGGCCAATTCCCAGGGAGGTCTGATAGAGAACCGTGCTCCTATCGGCCCGTGGGTGCTGTGGATGCAGTGCGTGGTCAGTGCCTGCGGTCACACCTGGGCCTGGGGCCTGGAAGTGCACCCATGGGGCAGGGAGCACAGGGTTGGGGCACCCATGGGGCAGGCAGCCTGTCCCACGGAGTGCCATTTCAGCCCTTTAACCACACGCTGCCTTTTTGCTCTTTCAGAGGACGACATGAACAATTACATCAGCCGGTACTACAACGAGCCCAGCAGCGGTAAGTTTTGCCTGAAAATGCTTTGCTGTGAAGCTGCATTTTTGCACCATGCTGTGTGCTGTAACCCAGGTGAGGCTGAACAGTGGCAGTGATCCGTTCTGGAAAGGCACCCCAACACCACCGGTTGGGTTTCTCCATGGATGAGGGACCCCACGCTTGCACCATAGCAGTCTGAGGAGCCAAGAGGGGTTAGCTACCCCACACAGGGTGTTCAGGGAGGTTCAGATGGACATGAAGGTGAGAAATGGGGGCAAGGACAGCAAAGGGGGAGTGAGCTCAGCACGGCACTGTGCTGGGAGCTCTTTGGAACAGTTAAAGAGAACAGCAGGGAGCCCTCAGAGGGGTCCAGCACTGGGGGTCCCTCCTGCCCAGCCTGGTGTGGCTGCAGATGGGGCACGCACAGCCTGACACCGGGGAAGTGTAAGGAGCATGCACACACGTGTCATATCTATAATTACATATAAAAAAGTGAGTGTGTTCATATAGGCATAGTGTATATCCCCATGTATGCATTCACGTGTATATGGGGAAATATAGATGGGTACACACACACAAACATATATATGTTTAAACATAACTATATACCTTTTTCTCATAAACATATATTTAAAAAGTCTCCATATATATATGTAGGGATACATATAAACAGATGAACATAATATATTAACTATGTCTGTAGAAATGCATCTGGATAGTTTTGCAGTGATGTGTCAGGCACTACATAAATGATTCATATGTATTCTACATCATTAAATATAAAATATGCATGAGTGCATACAAATATAGGTAAGTGCATTATACATTTATATGCCCATATATACATTCCACCATAGACAGAGCCACCCACACAAGCCCAGGGACACACAGAGCAAAATAAACTGTGTGGATATAGAGAGGTCGCTCCGGAAGTAATGCCTCCTATTTATTTCCATGGAAACAAGAACAGCTACAGAGCACAGTAACACTATTGGTAGAGCAAATTCTCAGCTACAAAGCGCTCCTTTTCAACACAGCCACTACCATTAGCTGTGCATTTTCACCAGCAATGAAGAAAAATGCTTGTAAAAAAAAAAAAAAAAGTGTACCAGCAGAGGTGACCTGCTATTTCACAGCTGCTATGATGGTGTCAGTGCTAGGGAAAAGGGTGGCAGGAAGGTTCAGTCAGTACTGCTATCTCACCACCCACCTCTGATGGGCCAACACAGCAAAACAGGAGGCATTACATTCGGAGCAGCTCCATTATACATATACATACATTTGTGCATACATGTATTTGTATATACACACCCAAATCTTTATACATCACCATATATAAATAAATATATGTAACTGACAAATATATATAGCTCTGTGTGTGCACCTATGAATTTACATGTATGACAAAAAAAAAAGAGGTGTATGTATACATATATAGGTATAATATATGTATATATCCCCATATCTCTGGAGATAGAAATATGTATTTAGATTTCCAGATACATACACTTGTGTAAAAATATATATGTAAAAATGTGTGTAGGAGAGAGGGAGATCAGGTCTGTGCATATGTATATAATGTACAGAAAGAGCATTTGTATGTGTGTACATATGTATTTATATAAGTTATTATATATGTACAGACCCATACATCCTCCTACCCACATGGAGATACATAGTCAAAAAACATAACATCAAACTGTGTGGATGTGTACATGCAGACAGGTGTATATGGGTATGTACAATGTGTTAGGGATATTCTCTTTTTATAAAATGAAATGTTATGCTTAGAGAGGAAAAAAAAGTGTGTGCATGTGCAAACACAGAATGCAGAATCCATTATTAAAAATATATATGTAGATACAGAGGGATAATACACTATATGTACAGCCTTGTGTATACATCACATGCATACACATGGAGACATATTTCAGTATATATATGTATATACTTGTGAGTCTAGCTCTATGTGTATAGCACTATATGCACAGGGATGTGTGTGAGACTATGTTTATGTAACTATGTACACATACATAGGTACCAAGGTATTAAGAATGTACGCATTTCCATTTATATATGCATGGAGCCATATTATGTATAAAAAGATGTGTGCATCTATAACCACACAATTAGAGATGCACACTAACGATGCTGTGTGCATGAAGCCATACACACGGTTTCTTGTGTCTCAGGGGCACCCCACAATAGCCATATGTGGGGGGTGCACAGAGTGCTCCCAGTGTCCAGGAGCCACCTGCACAGTGGCTGCTGTGTGGGGTGTGCTGATGTGTTAGGGCACAGCTGGGATGGCCCCTTATAGGGCACACACCTGTGTGCTGGAGGGTGGGTGTGAGGGCCCTTAGTGTGTTACAGGTGGGTGCTCATGTGACAGCACCCACCTGGGGCACCCCCAGTGTCTTAGAGGCACCTGTGTGCAGGCACAAAGTGTGCCCACACCAAGCCAAAGGATGGGGAAGTCTTTTATTTATCAATTCAGAGTATATAGAAGTGCATATGTTTTTTAAAAAAAAAAAAAAAAACACATAAGACATAGGTATTAGAGATACACTGTGCTTACACATATTTTTATTTAAGGGTAGAGACATGAATTTTAGTTGCGGGAGAAGGAGAGCGATGGGTACATTTTGTACAAATAAGTTTTTTACATGTAACACAAAGCTATATGTACATACACATAGGTTTGTCTGTACTTGTTATTGGTTTCTTTGTTTTGTTTTTTTGTTTTTTTCTTCCCTGTGTGTTGGTCTATATGGATACACACAACTGATATGCATTATTTATGTGTATAGATAGATACAAGTAGATGGGTGCTGCCAGTATATACACATGAATATTTCACCTAAGTATAAAATATATAGGTAAAAGGAGAGGGGTAGTACTATATGCCCATACATTTTATAGATACTAATAAAGTGTGTGGCCAATCCATCTGTCCATCCTCCACGTATCAGCGTGCTGCAGTGGTGTCTGCCATGTGATTATTGCTCCCCCACGCAGCATACTCCTACCTGTGCAGCACATCAGCTGCCAGCAGCTGGTGCAGGGTGGCAGTGCCCTCACCTGCCGTCTCTCTGCTGTCCCTCCCTGCAGACAGCGGTGTGCCCGAGGCTGCCATCTGCGTGGTCACCACAGCTGCCATCGATGTCCATCACCCCAACATCTCCTCGGATCTGTTCACCGTGGAGGTGCCGATGCGGCTGAGCAGCACCGGGACGTCTGCCAGCATCACGTCGGGCAGCGCCTCCCGCTCCACCGTCAGCTCGGGCACCCAGGCGTGCAGCGAAAGCAGCCAGACGCTGGGCTCCTCCCCGGACTGCAGCGCGGCCTGCGAGGATGGTGCGGAGGCTGGCGGCAGCCAGCAGCGGGTGGCACAGGCCATGGTGCAGGAGCTGCTCTCCTCCCTGTCGGAAGAGGCGCGCCTGGCACAGAAGGGGCTGGACCCCGTCAACCTGAAGCTGCCCAGCCCGGCAGGCTCGGTGGGAGCCAGCCCTAACCTCGGCCACAGGCTCAGCGTCTACAACCGCAGGAACCAGGAGAACGTTGAGGTCTTCCAGCTCAAGCCGCTCATTGACTCGCCGCAGGGTGCCCCAGTGATCGATGAGAAGTACGGGGCGCTGGGGCCCCCAGAGCAACGGCTGAGGAAGGTACCTGAGGCATAAGGACGGCTCAGAGGCACACGTACTGCGCCAGGTCATCAAGCTGCCGCAAGGAAGGCAGCAGCGCTGGAGGCAGCCCGTGGCATCTCGTGCAGTGGCCACCAGCCCAGGGCCAGGCACCCGCCAGCCTGCCCTGTCACCAGCTCAGGGCCAGGACCTATGGTGTCCTATCGGGCATGACCAACAGGGACAGACCCACAGTGCCTGCTGGCAGGGAGCGCAGACCACGGACACATCCTGCCACCACCCCAAGGCTCGCCTCAAGGTGCACAGACCTTGCACCAGCACGAGGCTGCAAGGCCCA
>WBMW01001345.1:751-12158 GCA_013396635.1 Penelope pileata
ATATATATATATATATAAGATAAGAAACAAGGAATAATACCCAAAGCAAGGGACCAACAACCGATACCCAACCGGCCAGCAGCCCCTCCCTCCGAGCAAGAGAACGATTTCTCTTCCGTAAAAATCACATGATGTGATGTGGTATGGAATAACTCTTTGGTCAGTTTGGGTTAGCTGCCCTGGTCCTGTCCCCTCCCAATTCACAGCTCCTTATGCCTTCTAACTGCTTCACTGAGGAAGAAAATGTGTCCTTGGCTGTGTTCAACACTGCCAGGTGTTATCAGTTGTTTCTCTTCTGGGAACAAAAACACAGCTTCATACCAGACACTGTGAGAGAAGTAACTTCTGTTAAAAACTAAGACATTTAGCCAGTGTATCAAAATGCAGAAAATTATTTGCATAATTTGAGTTACCACAGACAGCACTGTGCTCTCCTTATGTCCTGGCTTCAGCTCAGACAGTGGTTGTTGCTAAATGATGGGTGCGGGCCCTATGCCAAGCCGGGCCCCTCTGCAGTACAAAGCCATTGCCATGTCAGATTATGGGCAGAAGAGGGCAGGCTGCATTGCTAGCTTTGCCAGACCAGATGTGAGCCACAGGCCGTGAGTTGGACATGCCTGAGCTACAAGAAGCATGGCACTTGCAGGCTGTTATCCTGATGGGGGATTTCAACCACCCAGATATCTTCTGGAAAAAAAAAATAATAACAGGTCAAGCTGCAAGACATCCAGGAGATTCCTGGAGTGCGTTGAGGATAATTTCCTGGTCCCAGTATTGGACAGACCAACCAGAAGTGAAGTGTTACTGGACCTGGTGCTCAGCAATGCGGCAGAGATGCATGCCCTGGCTGAGTTCATGGTCTTGAGGACCATGGGCCTGGCAAAGAGTGGAGTCAGGACCCTGAAATTCAGGAGAGTGAACTTCAGACTGTTTAAGGAATTATTTCGTAAGATTCACTGAGAGGTTATCCTTGGGGACAAAGGAACAGAATAAAGCTGTCAGCTCTTTAAGGACACCCTTCTGAGAGAAAAATAATTCTCTGTCAAGCAAAGGAGACAGGAAACCAAGATATCTTAGCAAGGACCTGCTGGTCAAACTGAGGGATAAGAAGAAAATGTACAGGCAGTGGAAACAGAGATGAGTGGCCTGAGAAGAATATAGGGATGCTGTCTGGTCATGCAGAGATGGGATAAGGAAAGCCAAGGCACAGATGGAGCTGAACCTGGCAAGGGATGTGAATAATAACAAGCAGGGATTCTCGCTGTTTTTGGTTATACATTGGTCAGAAGAGACAGGCCAAGGAAAGTGTGCCCCTTTTGATAAGTGAGAATGGAGGTCTGGCTTTCTCAGAGATCGAGAAGGCTGAGGTACTCAACAAGATCTTCTCCTCAGTCTCCATTGGCAGACAGGGTCCCCATGCCTCTCCCCTGAACCTCTGAAAGAACAGAGCAAGTCAGAGGCCGCCTGATGAGACTGAATGCGTACAAGTCTATGCAGCTTGACAACATGCATCCCAGGGTCCTCAAGAAACTGACTGATGTGGTTACCAAGCCTCTCTCCCTCATATTTGAAAAGTCACAGCTGTCTGGCAAAGTCCCCAGTGACTGGAGAAAAGGAAAGATCACTTCAGGTTTTTAAGAAAGGGAGAAAAGACCTGGGGAACTACAGGCCAGTAAGCCTCACACCAATGCCTGGAAAGGTCATGGAACAGGTCCTCCTAGAGGATATGTTACGGCACATGCAAGATGAGGAGGTGATCAGCCTCTTCATGACAGCCTGTACAACTTCACCAAGTGCAGATCGTGCCTGACCATTCTGATGGCCTTCTGCAATGGAGTGACAGCATCAGTGGACAGGGCAACTGATGTCATCTACCTGGACTTGTACAAGGCTTTTGACATTGTCCTACATCACATCCTTATCTCTAAATTGGAGAGATACGGATCTGAAGGGTGGAATATTTGATGGATAAAGAACTGGTTGGACGGTCATAGCCAGAGGGTTGTAGTCAATGGCTCTATGTCAAGGTAAAGGCCGGTGACATGGTGTCCCCAAGGGTCCATCTTGGAACTGTTGCTCTTCAACATCTTTATCAATGCATAGACATTGGAATCGAGTGTACTCTCAGTAAGTTTGTGGATGACTTAATGAGGTTCAACAAGGCCAAGTATAAGGTGTTGCACTTGGGTTCGGACAATCCTGGCTATGTGTTTGGGACAATCCCGGATATGCATACAAACTGGGAGAAGAACTCCTTGAGTGCAGCCCTGCCAACAAGGACTTTGGGGTTCTGGTGGATGAAAAGCTGGACAGGAGCTAGCAGTGCATGCTTGCAGCCCAGAAGGCCAATGGTGTCGTGGGCTGCATCAAACAAGGGGTGGCCAGCAGGGAGAGGAAAGTGATTGTCCTCTTCTACTCTGACCTTGTGAGGCTCCACCTCAAATACCGCACTCAGATCTGGGGCCTCAGCACAAGAAAGATGTAGACCTGTTTGAGGGTTCAGAGGAGGGCCACAAAGATGGTCAGAGGGGTGCAGCACCTCTCCTATGAAGAAAGGTTGAGAAAGCTGAGCTTGTTTATCTTGGAGAAGAGAAGGCTCTGGGGACACCTCACTGCGGCCTTCCAGTACTTGAGGGGAGCTTACAAGCAGTACGGGGACCAACTTTTTACACTGTCTGATAGTGATAGGACAAGGGGGAATGGCTTTAAAGAAAAAGAGGGGAAATTTATGTTAGATGTTAGGTGGAAATTGTTTACTCAGAGGATGATGAGGCACTGCCACAGGCTGCCCAGAGAAGCTGTGGATGCCCCATTCCTGGAGATGTTCAAGGCCAGGTTGGACAGGACTCTGGGCAGCCTGATCTAGTGGCTGGCAATCCTGTCCACGGCAAGGGGGTTGGAGCTAGATGATCTATGGTCCTTTCCAATGTAAGCCATTCTATGATTCTGCAAATTTCTTAAGTACTGGAGAAATTATGTGTAAGTTTACATTGTGCAATTAACCACAGAAGAAATGATGTTATTGAGCCACTCCAATGTAGCAAATTAAAAAAAAAAAAAAAAAATACTCTGAATAAGTTTTGCAAAATCAGTCCAACAATTCAAAGTTTTTCCCAAGCATGTTGAAACATTTTGAGTCTATGCAAGCCAGGAGTGGTTTGAACAGTTCCAAGCCACTGACTCTGTCCACTCCTGACTTCTCCTGAGCAAGAATGTTCTGCTATAAGCTATGTGAGTTTTCATCTGGAGTATAATCATGTTCATGAGCTTATGAAGACAAGGTGGTATAAAACTTTTCTGCTTTACATTCTTAATAAGTCTTTATATGTTAACAACCATTGTTGTACAGCCAGGTTGTGAAAGTCCTCCATCTGTTCATTAGATTTACATTCCCCGCATCAAAGAATTCCTCCATCCTCTCCACTGTAGCATTTTAAAATTAGGCTGTCATCACTTGGAAGACTCATTTCTGACGCAGATACTCAGTGATTTTTGTGTTATAGTCTTCTCTTCCAGAACTAACTTTTCTAACTTCAAATTCCAAATTCCCGAATTAGAAAGCCTATTATTCCTTATGGTAAATATCTTGACTAAACTATTAAAAACTGTGTGATTTTACAAAGCTGACTTTTTTTGTAACACCTTGGTATTTTACAGCACTTCAGATTCATTAACCATGAAAATCAAATCTGCTGAAATACACTCAAGTATTAACTCAAAATTGAACCAAGAATGAACTGCTTTGTGAAGATCAGATCTGCATCTCTGGTGGCCAATGACAATTTGATATGCCTAGGATAAGTCCTAATTCTCCATTTGACTGCTTCAGAATGTCCAAGTTAACCTGCTCCCTGTTCAGATTTTGACAGCTGAGTATGCAATGTCACATCAAATATAATATCATTTCACTCAGCCTATTCTATAAATTTGTATTGTGTGATTGCTAAGGGCAAATAGAAAACATACTTAATAGGTAACGTTAACACTTTATTGCGTGTGTAAATGTAATCTTAATAATGTAATCTACAAGATATTATTGAAAATCCATTTTTTTTTAATGGAAAAAGGAAAACATAAAGGAAGTGCTATTTTGGAAAATAAGTTTCAAAATAGTGAAATTAAAATTGCAATGCACAATATACACAACTACTTCCTCCTATCTATGCTGTTCTGCATGCCCATTCATTGACTCTTGGAATTCTAATTTTGGTTGGGTCCATTTGGTGGAGTTGGTTGTGTGTACAAACTGGTAACCACATCTATGTTATTCTCCAGCTGGCATGTGCTGTTGATACGGATGTGTTTCTCAAACTAGAATCTACCTGGAGTAATTCCTATCTTTCCAAACACATTTTTACAGCTTGCACTTTCTTCTTTAGTCTGTGAATCTGTGTTACTTCCGATTTGTTATCTACGAAGATTTTTACATATGTTGACTTCTCATACTCATTCTTTGTTCTCTGTTTCTACTAACCCTGTTCTTGCTAGCTTTAGGATTGTGTTTCTTTAACCAAATACTGGTGAGACCTTACAGCTAGGAGGTCTCCAGTGCCAGCATATGCCCTGCCTCTGTACAATGAGGCCTCTGACTCTGCTTCTCAAGGCCTCATATACCATACCATGCCCATGCTTCTCTGCAGTACATCATTAAATCAGACACATAACTATCTTACTCTATGCAGAATATGAGTTTCTATTATCTTTAAAATACATTACACTCTAAGAAGAAAGATGAAATAAATTAGATATAGCAAACTGGTCCTTATACAAATTGCTGTTATAGTTAAATTAAGTATAAGCAGAGCTCCAGGGTCAAGACAAGTTCAGCTGAAGCAAGCCCGACATGCTTCAGTGCTGGGGCCTTGCAGACTCACTACAAAGCTTGTGGTCTGTTAACAGCAGTGGCATTATTGTAGTTATTGTGCTATAACGTTGTAGGATCAACTAACAATCTTGGTCAGAAACATAAACCCTAGTACTGTACAGGGACATACATAAGTATTTTTAAATATATATTTAAAATATTCATACATATATTCATATACATACATTCATATATATATATAATGCTATTGCCTCTGCTGCAGAACCTTGTAGAATATGGGATTTTACTTTCTCTATTTTCTATGTGCCTAAAATCTATGCTATAACCATGATTTCCTTGCTACCTACTGATAGCTTTACTCTATCTTTTGTTCTTTGCACAATGCCAGTAAAGCTGTAACAGAGATCATGCTGAAGTTTCTGACTCTACTGCTGAGTTGGATCACACCTTCCTTGCCTGACCTGAACAAAATGGGATGCTATTTGTGAAATACTTATTAGAGGAGACCACAGAGGTTAAAAGTGAAATGATTTTTGATAATGAGTCACAGTGGGATATCACAGTCAGTGTCAAAGCTCATTCATATTTAGTAGGGACAATTATACAACTAACACTTCACAATAGGTCAGCCCTTTATAGCTGTTTATGCAAAGACTCTCAGGAAAATTGTACAGATTGGTTCAACATCACTAAATTTTTCTGGACACTTTTTACAATGAGAGGGGTTTAAGACGTGTTCCACTTCATTTACTCTGGAAATAACATAAAGCCATTTCAGATCTGGATGAGAATGTTACTCAGGGGGTCTTGAAGCTTTACCTGTTTTTTTTTTTCACATCTTTCATATATTCTAAGTGGCATTCTCATATATTTCAGTGATGAAGACCTACAGGTCAGGTGACTTCTAAATTCAAATTTGACTGAATATCACCAAAACATTATGGTATTCCTGTCTGTCTCTGAATTCAGAAACTGTTAAAACTATCCTAGTGACTCAGCAAGAATTATATTATTTTCACCCTTGAAGGTCATCATATGTCATATACACATTAAGGATAAGAATAATGCAATTTACAACTAATCCCAATTTTCCACGTATAAATATTAATAATCCATTGACTAATCATTACCTATATTTAGCTAAGATATTGTATGTGATGGGTTATTCAGTGTTAGGTCTTGTCTTAATTAGTAAAGCAGTTTTACGCAGCTAACAGGTGGTGACAGGGGACTGCGGATTCCAGATATATTTTAGGACCAAGGGCCTTATAACATGTTATCCTTCATTTCTGGCACATAAAAATACCTTTTTCAATTCTCCTTCTTTTTTTTTTTTTTTTCCCCCCTGACTGCATGCCCATTGCAGTAATAAATGACAAAATAATTTCTTGATGATGTTAGTGAAACTGAATATATGCAATTACAAATCAAGTACTACATAGCTAATCTCACTCACATTCACACCTGAATTTATTTAGACAGGCTGGCTACTTGGGAATGAATACTAATCCTTCTGTTGTGGCACTAACACCATTAGCTACACTGATAAGGATAGCAACAAACATTAATTTAAAGTGCACTGAAAGTAGACAATTAAGACATTCACACCAGCATGACTGACTGGATAGATCCAAAATAGCCGTAAGTGCTCTGTTTGAAAAAGAATATGAGTTAAACACTATCCATAAATAGTAGCTGTTAAATAGCCATTTATTTTGGCCAATTAAATGATTCATTAGGGGCTGCTGAGGTACAATGAAATATCCATAAGGAAATACAGTAAAGCTCAGCAAATTTAGGTTTACATACTTATCTACATTTTCTGTCATATTTCCACCAAAAACACCTTAGACTTCTTCAGTGCTATACAATAACGGGATTTTTGATTTATTAGTTCAGATTGTATTAAAGAGTTAAACAATATGTTTTCATGCACGAGATTTGATTTAAATCATGAGTCTTCTGCCAAGCTACCTTAGCAATTACAGTTATTTCTACTCTACTGGCTTGGTTTAACCACAAAAGGGCACAGGTTATGAATACTTTACACAAGCAGCATAAAAATAATTATTGGATATCCAATTGGATATCCACATGGGAATGTGCTGCTGCTCATGGGCATGCAGTTTGTCCCTCAACTGAAAATTCAGCATCAAAAAGAGCTATCTAAGAGCTTGTGTACATACCGACTAATAGTCATAGAATCATAGAATCATAGAATCATAGAATGGTTCAGGTTGGAAGGGACCTTAGAGATCATCTTGTTCCAACCCCCCTGCCATGGGCAAGGACACCTCCCACTAGACCAGGTTGCCCAAAGCCCCATCCAGCCTGGCTTTGAATACTTCCAGGGAGGGGGCATCCACAACTTCTCTGGGCAACCTGTTCCAGTGTCTCACCACCCTCACAGGGAAGAATTTCTTCCTTATATCTAGTCTAAATCTACCCTCTTCCAGTTTATAACCATTACCCCATGTTCTGTCATGATCTATCCTTGTAAAAAGCCCCTCCCCAGCTTTCCTGTAGGCCCCCTTCAGGTACTGGAAGGCTGCTATCAGGTCCCCCCGCAGCCTTCTCTTCTCCAGGCTGAAGAGTCCTAACTCTCTCAGCCTGTCCTCGTAGGGGAGGTGCTCCAGCCCTCTGATCATCCTCGTGGCCCTCCTCTGGACCCGCTCCAACAGCTCCACATCCTTCTTGTGTTGGGGGCCCCAGAACTGGACACAATACTCCAGGTGAGGTCTCACGAGAGCAGAGTAGAGGGGCAGAATCACCTCCCTCGACCTGCTGGCCACACTTCTCTTGATGCAGCCCAGGATGCGGTTGGCCTTCTGGGCTGCAAGCGCACACTGCCGGCTCATGTTGAGTTTCTCGTCAACACACACCCCCAAGTCCCTCTCCTCAGGGCTACTCTCAAGCCATTCTCCGCCCAGCCTGTATGTGTACTTGGGATTGCTCCGACCCAGGTGCAGGACCTTGCACTTGGCTTTGTTGAACTTCATGAGGTTGGCATGGGCCCACCTCTCAAGCCTGTCCAGGTCCCTCTGGATGGCATCCCTTCCCTCTGGCGTGTCGACTGCACCACACAGCTTGGCATCATCTGCAAACTTGCTGAGGGTGCATTCGATCCCACTGTCCATGTCACCGACAAAGATGTTAAACAGCACTGGTCCCAGTACCGATCCCTGAGGAACACCACTCGTCACTGGTCTCCATTCAGACATTGAGCCATTGACCGCCACTCTCTGAGTGCGGCCATCCAGCCAGTTCCTTATCCAGCGAGTGGTTTGTCCATCAAACCCATATTTATCCAGTTTATCAACCAGGATGCAGTGCAGGACAGTGTCAAACGCCTTGCACAAGTCCAGGTAGATGATGTCAGTTGCTCTCCCATTATCCACTGTTGCTGTGACTCCATCACAGAAGGCCACCAGGTTTGTCAGGCATGATTTGCCCTTGGTGAAGCCATGTTGGTTGCCACCAATCACCTCATCTCGATTTTCCATGTGCCTTAGTAGAGCCTTCAGGAGGATCTGCTCCATGATCTTGCCAGGCACAGAGGTGAGACAGACTGGCCTGTAGTTTCCAGGATCTCCTTTCTTCCCCTTCTTGAAAATGGGGGTTATGTTCCCCCTTTTCCAGTCAGCTCAGGAGATCAGTTTTGACTCTCAAGTATACAGACAAGATGTCATTGTAAGCACTCTGAATCCCTCTCTGAACAAGTTTTCTTTTCCATAGGGAGTTTAATAAGAGCAGCCTCACTTCTCAAGTGCCAGAAGATAGGAAGGGTGAATTCCCTCAGCCTTGCCAAATATTTTCAGGATGTGCACTCTTCATTTTAGTTTGGTGTGTCTCTTCTGTTTCACACAGAATGTTACATCTGTGAAGAACTGGAATTTTCCATATCCTGTCCAACAAGTATGAAGCTTTGCAGCACATCCAGTACAATTTTTCTGGTAATGTCTCATTTTGGTTACCAGTCCTCCCCACAGCATAAAAGTTCAGAATCTCCAGGTTAGACAATAATGTCACTTGGATGAAGACAAGATCTCATTTCAACAAGCTGGGGCAGTCAACAAAATAGCCACAGACATAATACACATAGCATTAGTCTAACAAAGTCACAATAACCAGATCAAATAAATGCAAGCAAATCTGTCTTCCTAAGGTCGTATGAGAACACTTTGTACCATGTCAGCAAAGACTAAACCCCTGCTGAGCAGCAATGATTCAGGTCTGAGCCAGATTTCATCTTTTCTTCCTGACTGATGTTAAAAAAAAAGCACTGAAAGAGAAAGAAGCTGGAAATTGTTGCCTGAACTGTGCAGACTGAGGACAGCTTGTTAGGATACTGGAAGACAATGCTCACATGTGGTCTTTTAAATGTTCAGGAAAAACAGATCCAAGCCAAGTTTTTGAACTACAGTTTAATGATACTGTACTAGTATTTCTTCTAAAGTAATGATTTAGGTAAATACACCCACTAACTTTCCCTAAGAATCTTTAGTGTAGCGGACGTAAATTGAAGGAAGGAAAGGGAGATAGTAGATAAAAGCAGAACTACTTTTTCAGTAGTACTGGAGCTTAAATTGAAGAAGAAAGTTCTGGAAAGTACTTGTTCTCAGCAGAAAAAAACATAGCAAGTGAAACTCATATCGTGGTGATTCTTTTATTTGTTCTGCCACTTTGTTCTAGTCACATGTTTATAAGCATATTTGCTCATATTTACTTAAAGAGGCAAAATCTCTATCCATTACACCATTCCTGCAATATAATTTTATCTGCAAGTAAAAGTTATATAAGGTCCTCAAACTAACATTAATACACATCGACCATTGCCCACAGTGCCTATTTGCTAAAAGAAGTGGACTCAGTTCTTCATTATGATGTTGCTAGGTACAAGATTTATTCCTGAGGAAAGAAGTTTTCAGATGGTGTTAAAGGTAACCTCTGTTTCATCCTGTAATGTGCTAAATTGCAAAAAAACATCCCACAGATATGTGAAACAGAAGTGCAGTCTTCTTCAGAGACCAGAAAGGGATCTGATAGACAAGAGACAGAGACTTCACAGCTGACTCAACTGCCCCAGAGTGGCAATGTCAGGTTGTCGAACTATGGAAGGTCAGGGAAGAGAAAGGGGGAGGGAAGGCAGGTGTGTCACAAGGAATGGTGAGGAGTGGAATTTGGGGAAGATAATGTATTCAGGAGATGAATCAATTCTAGGCATGTTCAGTGCTGTTTTCTGTTTTCCACAATTTAAACAGAAAAAATGGAATCTTCAAAGTTTCTAACTCATCTTCAATAGATGTTTTCTCTCTCTTACATGTATACTTTGTCATATGGTGTCCTCTCTGAGTATATATTTTCCTTTTATTAGATTTGCAAGTGCTTGTACTCGAATTTTTACAACACATCTTTATTGCAAATATGAATGGAGCTTTGGAGTGTAAATGCTATATTTACTTGCAATACCTCTCCTCAGTGACTGAAAACTTTCATCTGCAAGCTAAAATATTTAAGAGGTGGCTAGATTAGAAGAAACACCAAGCACAACAAACACCATCTGAATACTTTACAAGACCAGTAAAGACAGATCCCTCAGCTCAGTTCCAGATAAAAAGCCATCTTCAGATCTTTCTTACCTAAAGAAAAAGTCTCATCACTGATCTTTCTGGGCAAATGCAGGAGATACCAAGCAGCCCCATGAACCCTATCTTCTCTTTCTCGTGGATTCAGTTATTTTTTTCACTGATCCTGGGTACCATCAACCTAACCTCTCTGTTCAAATCTTGTTTTTTTTTGTTTTTTTTTTGTGTGTGTGTATGTTTGTGCACAAAAGGCTTGAAGAACAGATGCCCTCTCTAAGGGATGTAATGCTGTAAAACTAGAAGATGCTTTAATGATGCTTAATCCACATCTTTAAAAACATATCTATTCAGCAAAAACACATAACTTCACCTTTTAGTAAATTAAAATAGTCAATAATTTTTCCGGGCATGTTTTAAAATCTCTTTGATTTTTATCCCTGAAACATAAATTATTGGAACAGAATGCTGTTCTGTCAACAGACCTATAGAATTTTAAAAATTTCAAGGTATAAAATGTACATTTAAAATCTTGAACTCTTGATAAATGTTACCAGTTGTGATTGCCATAAAAAGAGGATTCAAGATAGCAAAATATTTTAGAATAATTTTTTAGAAAACAGTTCAAAGGAGGGATATGTATCGTCTCCACTGTTAGGGAAAGAATGAAAATGGAAGGATTATGGGACTTCATTTAGCAATACTCTAAATTCCCCATAGAGTGCAACTGAAGCAAAATTGACAATACGTAGTCAAACGACCATTTATTAAGTAAATGGAATTTTTAAGAAAAACAAGGGAAAGAAAAATGACTATTCAGTTTTAATTCACGTGGAGCCAGAATTCACTGTAAATCACAAGGCTCGGCATTCTAATCATCCTCGTGGCCCTCCTCTGGACCCGCTCCAACAGCTCCACGTCCTTCTTGCGATGGGGGCCCCAGAACTGGACACAATACTCCAGATGAAGTCTCACGAGAGCAGAGTAGAGGGGCAGAATC
>WBMW01001345.1:12452-27264 GCA_013396635.1 Penelope pileata
GCAACCTGGTCTAGTGGGAGGTGTCCTTGCCCATGGCAGGGGGGTTGGAACAAGATGATCTCTAAGGTCCCTTCCAACCATTCTGTGATTCTATGATTCAACATTTTATCTTCTAATAAAACATTCATTTCTTGAGCTTACAGTTTTCATATATAATTTGTAATCCTAAAGCAAAGCCATTTTATTTTTACTTTCACATTAAATATAAGTTATACAAAAAACTATTTTTAAACGAAATGAAAAAAAAATAGAAATGAGAAATGAAAGCTCTACTTGAGTATGTTTGTTGAGTGAAGTCTGCAAGTGTCACCAGTATGGATTCCATTACAAAAAAAAAAAAAAAAAAAAAAAAAAAAGGAAGGGGGNNNAAAGAAAGAAGAAAGGAAGAGGGAGGAGGGAGGCAGGCAGAGAGGCAGGCAGGCAGGCAGGCAGAAAGGCAGGACGGCAGGAAGGTAGGAAGGAAAGAAAAACAGTGAAAACTGACAGAGTAGAGAGTTGAAGGTTGATCTCTTCTATCATATGGATTAGAAGGCAAACTAACATCTTCTATGGGAGGAGCTCTTTTTAAAAATACAACCCACCAAAATTCAATTCAAAAGTTCAGAGACTAGAAAGATTTATGTGGTAAGGTACTAAGACCAGAGGCTCACACATTCAGCTGAAGCAAATTCAAACCAATCAACCAGCTTTTTCAGATGAATTTATTCTTCAGTCCTTCAGAAGTGGCTAAAAACATTTAGGATTACACTAGCTAAGAATTGGTGTTTTGTGTATACATAACATCTCTAATAGGTTTACATTCACAATAGCTTCCTGTTTAAAGAGCGCAGATAGAGGAGAAAAAAATAAGCACATTCACACAAAAGAAACCCTCCACAACAAAACACAGTTCCAGAGTTCTTTTCTTAGAGATCAGAGTCCTGAAAGGGAATCATGTGTAGCTGTTGGCTTGGACTCACACATGCAAGTTAAATTCTCCTTGAGATTTATGTGACTCAACAGAAAAGCCAAAATGGATCAAGCATTTAAACCTTCTTTCTGGATCTGCCTCTTTACACCATCTGGGATGGGGACATGCAGATCTGAATGGGTCTGCATGCAACCTTCCATCATTTGCTGTCCCTACATCTCAGACCACAGCTCTGTCTGTGCACATTGGTGCTGTTGCTTGTATAATAGCTCTGTATGGGCTCTGGGATCTTCCTCTTCTGTAATCAGGTGTATTCTCATCCTAAACCCAGAGCATGGCACCGTATCAGATACTAGGAGGAAAGTTACATCTATCCCAGATGAAACCAGGATAACTTGACACTGGAATTATATAGAATGACATAAGCAAAATCTAGTACTAGATCTAGAGGTTGGCAGCTCTGCCTGCGCAGGGGGATTGAAACTTGCTGATCCTAGAGGTCCCTTCCAACCCAAGCCAAGTCCAGGCTCCTGAACCTGGGTCAGGGCAATCCCAAACGCCAATACAGGTTGGGCGGAGAACGGCTTGAGAGTAGCCCTGAGGAGAAGGATTTGGGGGTGTGTGTTGATGAGAAACTCAACATGAGCTGGCAGTGTGCGCTTGCAGCCCAGAAGGCCAACCACATCCTGGGCTGCATCAAGAGAAGAGAGGCCAGCAGGTCAAGGGAGGTGATTCTGCCTCTCTACTCTGCTCTCCTGAGACTTCACCTGGAGTATTGTGTCCAGTTCTGGGGCCCCCATCGCAAGAAGGATGTGGAGCTGTTGGAGCAGGTCCAGAGGAGGGCCATGAGGATGATCAGAGGGCTGGACACCTCCCNGTGCAGATAACATTCACACAAGTGTGAAAAGAATTTAGGAAAATTATAATTATGATCTGCAATTCTGGCAATGTATTAATTATGAATACTTCTCGAGTAACATTGCAAACTGACCCAGTACTCTCTGGGATATCCTCTGAAGGCATTTTTTGTCAGTGCCACCCTCCTTTGACACAATGCCCTCTCAAATGGATGCTCAGATGTCGTACACATCCTTTCGTTTTCTGTATGCAGAGACTATTGTTTCATATGAATTTTTAAGAACTTGAGGATCAATCAGAGTCAATGTTCCTGCTTCTATCTTGAAAATCTTTTAAAATTAAATATTCAGTAATTGCAGATAAATGGCCTTGAAATTCACAACAATGGCAGTATCAGAATCAATATCTTTTCTGTTAGATAATTGCCTATCTTTTTTCGTAGAAGTTTCTATCCTTCCGCAACGTTGCTTCCTTCCTCTTTTCAGCAACTTCTTACAGGAAAAACAGTAGATATGTTAGTACATCCCCGCTCTTCAATGTGGTATCCTTACCCATTCAGTTTTTGCTTTTAGCTTGTACTTTTCAGAGTGCCTCCTTTCCTCCATGCCCTCCTCAGGGCAGACATAACAGCAGCCACAAAAGGGGGTGTGGCTTGTCCTAATCCACTGGTCTCTCTCTCTGCAGGAATGATACCATGTTTTCCATATCTTGTACTTACATTTTAAGATTGCATGATTTATCGTCTGGCATGCTCAACTCTCCCACTGGTTTGTAGATGGGTACAGTTAGGTGAAATAAGTCGTCTCTTAAATACCTCACTGAGCTCACATCCTTACCATTTCCATATGAAAGCACTAAGTTTGTAACATAAATTCTTGTTAATTGCTAAATCCTTTTGTCTAGTACTTTAAAATTGAATCCAAATTCTATTCTTAAAATCTGCAAAATCATTCGGGGACTTCTGTTTGTTTTTGAATGAGATTCAATTTTTCTTTCTTTCTCTTTTTCTTTTTTTTTTTTTTAAAGTATTCTTCTGAGATCTATATAAATGTTGACTAATTTCATTTGGTAGTTGCTTTTTTCAAGCAATTCATAAATGGAAATGCTAGACAAGCTTAGTTCCATGAATCATAGAATGATTTAGGTAGGAAGGGAATCATTCACATGTTTCAGCAATAACTTCTTTCTTTCACTTTCAAAATGAACAGTTCTCTCTTTGCTGCAGTGCGTCTCTTATCTTCCTTACAATTCATGCACTAGTCCCTATCCTCTCCCTTTAAAATGGTGAATGCCACATCAAATGCTTTATTGAAACCCAGATAGATTACATCTACTTCATTTCCGCTGTCTAACGTGGTCTTATTTTATCAAAGAAAGTTATCAGATGTGTCTAGTGTTATCTCTCTTTGATAGGTACAACATGGAGTTCACAGACTGATTCAGATACATCAATCTTATACGCACTATCGATTTATATCTCTTTCCCAACTGGATCCCATGTCTACAAGATCATTTTAGCCCTGCAAAAGTCACACGATCTTGCAGCAATCCACATCTTAGAGATATTATTTAGGAAGACAGAGTTCCAAGTGAATTGAGTTCCTTAGGCTCTAGTGATCCAAAGTACTTTGAAGACCCCAGGTAAAGCCAGATATTGGACTAATCCCAGCAATAGAAAATCCCAGTTTCTCTAAGGAAACTGAATTGAAAGGATCTATACTTTTGATCATTATGCCAGATATACTTTATTCATAATAATTATGTTGATAGAAGTGTCTCTCTTCTAAATAGTCTTTCCCCTTTTGTATAAATACTGGCTTTTACAGCTCCTGCAGGAAAAATGGCTGCGCAAATATTGTGGTGGTACCTTCTTTAGCCCCGCTTTCATATAACTCAGCACCAGTAACACAAGAGAAATGCTCTAATAAAGAGATAAATAAAATGTCACCTTTGAAGGGAAATAGGATTTTTCAGACCAAATCAGTACATTCATTCTCTACAGTAAATGCATGATTCTATTCTCAGATAACAGAGTTTCTGATGCTTAAGAGTAGGGATGAAGATAAATAAGAGTAAAACAGGTAATATACCTGTCTGCTTGGAATTTTTTTTCTTGACATTCACAGTGAGCATTGTGAAGTATCCGTGAAATATGCTTGCATCAAGTTTAATGGAACAGGTGCCTACGTGCATGCACAGTTAAGTCACACTGAATATGGCTGTACTAATAACATTGTCTCTGGAAAAAAACACACTCATACTGGAGAATATAAAATCAGTAAGATTCATGGCTCAGAGATGAGGGAAAAGGATTAAAACCACTTTTCAAATTTTCATCAGTGCATATGTCAGGATCAGAAACTTACTTGATCATTGTCCCACAGGTGTCCACTGCTAAAAATTATGAAAATTTTGAAAACCTCCTGCTTCATTGAACTCTCCATCCTCCTGCAGATATCCTCTCTCTATTCTCTTTGTACTTATTGTTTTCTTCTCTCCTATATCACACCTGCTCCCAGAAATTCAGGAAACGTTTTCTTCATCCATCAGAATAGTCCATTGAGTTCTGGATGATGCATTTACTTTTTCTTCTCTTTTTCCTTTCCCATAACAAGATTGTGAAAGATGTTTGGAACGAAAAATAGGTATGAGAAACAAAAAGAGAGCGGAAAAAAATTATAATCTGTAGTGCAGCCACCATTAAAGCAACTCCTGTGATGATGGAGATGATAATCATCATGTTGATACTTTAAGATTCTAATATTGTAGTAATTTTTTTCTTTGTTTGCTGGTTAAAATGATTTTCTTTTATTTTCTTCCCATTCCTTCTTTTTATTATCTGATAGAAGGGGAGTGTAGTTAGTAAGAAATGAGTAAGTAATTGGGGCACAGGAACTCACAGTGACTTGTTGAAATTCACCAAAAAAAGTGTAAAAAGTTGATCAAGAATCTTGCCTTAGCTCTCCTGAGTAACACCTAAGTCTCTTAAGGACATGAACTTACCAGAATTTGTGACTCTGAGTGCATTTTGTAAAAGCAGAATTTGTCCCATTATTGAATCATAGAGTGGCCTTGGTTGGACAAGAACTCAAAGATCATCTAGTTCCATCCCCCTGCCACAGGCAGGATTGCTGACCAATAAGCCAGAGGTTAAATCGAGCCTTCCAGGGCCCTATCCAACCTGGCCTAGAAAACCTCCTGGGATAGAGGGCATCCATAACTTCCCTGGTCAAATTTTTCCATTGTCTCAACACCTTCACAGTGAAAATTTTCTCCCTGACATCTAATCTAAATCTCCCTTCTTTCAGTATAAAACCTTGTGCTATCACTATCTACCCATGTAAAATGTTGATTTCCATCTTGTTTATGAGCTCCCTGTCTTAGTTTCTAACTGAAACTTTCTCTCTTAGTGTCTGATATGAAGCTATGTTTTGATTCTAGAAGAAAAACAAAGCTGATAACATCTGGGAGCATTGAACTGAANAATCTCCATCAGTCTGTCTTTGTAGGAAAGGTGTTCCAGCCCTCTAATGATCTTTGTGGCCCTCCTCTGGAACTGCCCCAACAGCTCCACATCTTTTCTGTGCTGGGGGCCTCAGGCCTGGATGCAGCATTCCAGACGGGGCCTCACGAGAGCGGAGTAGAGAGGGACAATCCCCTTTCTCTCTGCTGGCCACCCTTCTTTTGACGCAGCCTGGGATACTGTTCACTTTCTGGGCTACAAGGGCACACAATTCTGGCTCACGTTAAATTTTTCATCTAGCAGCACCCCCAGGTCCTCCTCAGTAGGGCTGCTCTCAATGAGTTCTTCTCCCAGTCTGTACACATATCTGGGATTGTCCTGGCCCAGGTGTAGCACCTTACATTTGGCCTTGTTGGACATCATTAAGTTCACATGGGCCCGCTTTTTGAGTTTGTCCAGGTCACGCTGGATGGCATCCCTTCCTTTTATTGTATCAGCTGCACCACTCAGCTTGATGTCATCTGCAAGCTTGCAGACGGTACAATCAATCGCACTGTCTGTGTCATTGATAAAGATGTTGAAGAGCGATGGTATCAAGACGAACCCCTAGGGAGCATCACATGTCACCAGCCTACACTTAGACACAGAACAACTGACCTCAATCCCTTGGCTGTGACCTTCCAACCAATTCTTTATCTATTGAGTAGGCAATCCTTCAAAATCATATCTCTCCAAATTAGAGATAAGGATACGGTGTGAGACAACGTCAAAGGCCTTGCACAGGTTCTGGTAGATGATATCAGTTAAACTTCCTTTGTCCACCCATGCAACCATACCATCATAGAAGGACACCAGAGGTCATACATGGTCTGCCCTTGATGGAGTTGTGCTGTCTGTCTTGGATCACCTCCTCATCCCTCATGTGCCTCAGCATGTCTTCCAGGAGGATCTGTTCCATGATCTTCCCAGGCACAGACATGAGGCTCACCAGCCTGTAGTTCCCCAGGTCCCCCTTCCTCCCTTTCTTAACAATGGGAGTGTTGGTTCCCTTCTTTCAGTCACCAAGGACTTCTGATAGCCACGAATTCTCAGATATCATGGAGAGCCGAAACAAAGAGAATGAAAGAATGGCTTAGCTTGGAAGGGACATTAAAGATCATCTAGTTCCAACATGCCTGCCATGGACAGGGTTGTCAGCCACTAGATCAGGTAATTCAGGGTCCCATCCAACCTGGCCTTGAGCACCTGCCTGCATAGTGGCATCCAACTTCTGTGGGCATCCTGTTCCATTGCCTTACCACCCTTTGAGTAAAGATTTTCCACCTTACATTTAATCCAATTCTCCCTTCTTTTAGGTTAAATCCATTTCCTCTTGTCCAATCACTACCAGACAGTGTAAAGTCTGTCTCCCTTCTGTTTATAAGTTCATCTCAAGTACTGGAAGGCTATATTGAGGTCTCCCCAGAGCCTTTTCTTTTCCAGGCTGAAGAAGCCTTTTGCCTGGAGAAAAGTATGAAATCCTGTAATGTGCTTTAATTTATTCTCTTGTGTGCAAATTCATTCTATATGCAGAAACAGACACTGTAGTGATTTGATTGAATAGGATTAGGACTCCCTGATGCCTTGCTTGGACAGTTGCTCTTCAAATTCTTATAGCATGAGTATTCTAATTTCATTGAGTGTAAAACTCAAACTTCATTACCTCTTCAGTTCACACCTAATTTAATTTGTTACATGTTTTTTATTTTCTTCTCTAATAGCTACAGCTCTACTTCACCTTCTTAACTAACACATGATCACCATGCAGCATTCTCTGTACTTGGTACTATTTGTGGGTTTCTGATTTTGTGGTTCCAATTATCCCTTTAGTTCTAATCACTGCAAGGACCATGTTCCTTGCAACACACGTGCATTTGTGTACACAGATAGTTTGTTTTCTTACCCATTCCCTGCAGTGCAAAATTCAATGTCTTCTTTGTTCAAGCATAACTTCATGACAAAGAATAAAAAGAGTAAAGGGAACAACAGTTAGATAGCAAAAACTCACTTTCTTCTAGGTATCACCATTGCTCATATTTTGCCCAGGAAATGATTCCCCTTTCTATTCTGCACACATGAGATGATGAATCGTCTGACCAAACAGAAGATTTGAAATTGTTTAGTGGAATGACAATGCAGATATTTATAATCCATGCTACTAGACTGTTGTAATCTTTATTTTTTGTTGTGGTAATTGGAGTTGAACAAAACAGGTATCACCATGCTGGAGCCATTCTGGCTGCAGGTGTTGATGTATTGGTCAGAAAGAGCTGTGTATCTACAGAGGTAACTGGAAGGAAATACAGAGGGAGACATCTGGGAGCATGTTTGGCAGGCAGGGATCACCTCCCATCTCAGTGACTATAGAGGTATAAATACAACTTAACCTAATCGTAACACTTTATGAATATCTAATTGCTGGTAAGAAGATTGCACACTTTTCAGAGCAGGGCTTGTTCTTCTTTCATGTCCTCTGCAAGTGCTGTTGGCCTTGAATAAATAATGCATAATCCATGGTAGAAAGGGATCACATGCATCACAGCATACACTGCTTTAAAGTTTTTAATGCCTAATGTTTTGAAATTGTTCTCATGCTGATGACACTCTGATAAAGGCTCTTAATAATATGAGATCTCACCGCTACATTAGCTCACTTTTAATGGGAACAGTGAGAACAGTTGTTTGTATATGTGCATCTTCTGTAACTTTCTGTAGTAGACTCTTACTACCAAATGTCCTTTGTTGGTCTGGTCCCTGATTTTTACCCACGAGCTCTCAATCTGATCATGGCTGTTTCTCACAGGCAAGTCTTCACAATCTATCAATTTTTTAACAGTGGGCAGCACCTCTGCCCCTCCTTCCCTGCCTGTCTCTTCAAAAAGCTTATAGCTTTTGGTCATTGTGCTCCAGTTGTGCAATTCGTCCCACTATGTATCCATGATAGCAATTAGGTCTTATTTTTCTAATTATTCTGTGGCTTCCAGCTCCTCCTGCTTATTTCTCATGCTGCATGCCCTGCTTTATAGACACTTCGGCTGGATATCAGCAACATTACCTTCTTCAAGGAGTTCTCCTGAGTTCCTTTGGGACAAATCTGAGGTTTCTCCCTGCTGCTTCCTAAAGTGACAGTGTTACTCAGCCTTTCAATGTCACTTAGAAATCCTTCCCCTTCCCCCATCAAATCTAGTTTAAAGTGCTGGTGATCAGTCAAGCCGGCTTGATTCTCAGAACATTCTTGTCTCTCCTGGTCAGTTGCATCCCTTCTATCATCAACATGTCTGATCTCTCAAAGGTCTCTTTTTTACACCTTCTCAAAGCAAAAGCATTGGGTGAAAAGTTGATTTTCCTTTGCTGAGTTAACATGGTCTTTTGGGCAAGCGGCATTTCAATGCAGCACCTAAGGCACTAGAGTTAGAAACTTTTATTTCAGTAATGCAAAAGCCTTTTTATTTTTCCTTAAAGATCAAGGCAGAAGTTAATAGTCTTTGTTGCAGTTTCATCTTACCCAACATTACAGGTGATGATAAGTAAAAGATATGAAATACTACTGACACTCTGTCTGTCTTGTAATATCTGATCTTTCATATGGTGAATGCTATGCATTTTCACCATGTTATTCATACGATTTCCTTTACAAAGTAAGGCAGTTATTAAAATCTTCAAAACAACTGTAATAATGAGAAATGTATTTTGCACACTGCCAAGAAACTCTAGAGCCACTTCCACATTAACCAGTTTACAGAATGTATCAATTTACTTTTTAGAAATAAAATAGTGTTCCAACTTGACTAGAATGCTGCTGCAGCTACTTTTTTTTTTCTTTTTAATGTTGCATACAGCAACATACACAATATCAGCTAGAGTGTAGAAACATATTTATCCTACTTCTTGAACCTCATTAATGATGAGAAAAAAAACAATGTGGTTGACTATAAGATGTTTGCAACTCATTAGTATAGATAACTCTTTTTGCATCTCTACTTTCATGTTGCATTATGTATCTTTTAGCACTCTTCAAATAAGTATGTAAAAGGAAAAGCTTTTATACTGGTATAAATATCAGTTGTAAAATATCAAAAATTGAAGAAAAGAACTGTGTACAAATAATACCACAAGATACTTTTATGAAGGCAAGGAGGGTGTTATGGTTTGAGTCGGCAGGCCTGGAAACACCACACAGCCTTTCGCTCACCCCCCCCCCTTCCCCCTCCTCCCAGCTGGGATGGGGGAGAGAATCAAGAAATAAGGTAGAACTCATGCGTTGAGATAAAAACTATTTACTAACAGAAAGAGGAAAATAGAGTAAAATAACAGTAATGATAGTTATATACAAAACAAGTGATTGTACAAAGCAATCGCCCACTGACCGTGACCAATGCTTAGCCAATCCCCAAGCAAACAGGCCCTCCCAGGTCACTTCCCTTCCTTATATTACATGATGTCATGTGGTATGGAATATCCCTTTGGTCAGTTTGCGTCAGCTGCCCCATTCTTGTGCCCTCCCAGCTCCCTGCGGTGCCTTTAGCCTCTTCACTCTCCTGGTAGAATAGGGGGTAACAACGCGTACCTTGGGCAGGATCTTAAAGGAAGTAGCAAATATTAGTCACTGAAGGAGTACAAAAATCACCACATACTAGCTGATACCACTTAGAGGACTTTCTACTGTAAAACTTTTTACACTGTTTCACAGAGTATAAGTTTTCACATATTTCAATCTATCTATAATCACTTTAGTTACATCTTTCTAAAGGCTGAAATTGTATAAAGCATGCTTATCATCTTTTTAATAGAACAAGTATTGTTGCTGCATTTCTGTTCAGAATTAGGTAAATTAAAAATTTTATGAAACTATTATAGAATTCATATAGGCTTAAGTTTTATAAAGTGCACCTTGGTTCTTTGAAGTTTACTACTCTATTACAGATAAAAGTCTTTGAGGATACATTACAATGCTGGAGTGATAAGCAGATATGAATTACTTGTGATTTCCTGTAGGTGAATATTCTGATTACAACTTTGAATCTCTAGCTGCTATGGCATTAAACACACTTGATGGATCATATCTATTCCTTATTTTTTTTGTACTGTTTATTTCATAAAGTTAAATGCAGTCCTTGTGCTAAGTAGGAGTTTGGGAAATAATTTTCTTTCTTGGACTCTTGGTCATTATATAATTATGTAATTGCATAATACATTATACTTTATATAATTGCGAGAGTTTGTCCTAGTTTCTAACAGAAGTTACGCTTCTCGTAGTGTCTAGTATGAATTTATCTTGTACCTCAGAGATACTGATAACATCCTGGCAGTGTTGAACGGAGCCGAGGACATAACTCACTTCCGCATTCCTCTGCCAGTGAAATAGTTAAGGGGGGCATAAGGAGCTGGGAACTGGGAGGGGACAGGACCAGGGCAGCTGACCCAAATTGACCAAAGAGCTATTCCATCCCATATAACATCATGGGATTGGTTTGTTGCGTTTCCGGGTTCCGTTCGTTACGGAAGGGGCTAGCCGGGAGGAAGGGTCACCAGTGGCTGTGAGCCCTTGCTCTGCGTATCCTCTTTGTATATATATATATATATATATGTACTGTTATTTCTTTTGTTCTCTTTACTATTTTAGTAAATAGCATTTATCTCAACCCACGCATTTTACTGCGTATCTCTCTACTTCTCTCCCCCGTCCCATTTGGGGAGGGGGGAGGGTGAGTGAATAACTGTGTGGAACTCAGCTATCTGCTGAGTCAAACCATAACAGAGTTACAGATCTTTTAAGCTGAAGAAAGATAAAAGGACTGTGGGAGAAGTTAGCTTATGGTAGTGCAGGACATTTAAAAAATTAAAAACATTTAAAAGTGATTTTTACTTTGTGGAGGTGATTGTAATGACAAATCATGCATTTCATTTTTAAAACAACTTGCAGCGTCCTGACGAGTAATTTCTTACTTGTTTGGTTGTTAATTCACCTCATCTTCTCTTACTTTTACACCTTCACTATTCAATGTTAGTATTATGGCCAGCCAAAAATACAGATTACATACACGTTTCTTCTACTTATTTTATGGTGAAGACTGGTGAAAATAAATAATTCAGATTAATAGAACAGTTTATTAGAAAACAGAAGACTAAATCGCTTCATGCAGTCTCTCCTTCTTTACAGAATTGCAAAGGATTGTCAAGGATGTTGTGCTGAATTTTTTTGCAAAGTCTATAACTTCCATGTGAGTAATTGCATACTTAAAAGAACAATTATCCGATCTTGACTTAAAGATCTCAAATGGCTGAAAATCCAGCACTCTTGGATATGTCATTTTAATTATTCATTATCCTCGTTAAAAAAAAATGCACCTTATTTCTATTATGAATTCATCTGACTTCACTTTCCATCAAGCCTTTTCTTCTGACCTAGCTCACCTCTGTACCTTGTAGGAAGGCTCAGACTAGCCATATGTTTTCTTTCCCGCAGAACCTATTTGGTAGTCTCGGAGCACAGCTGGCTGAGCTCAGACAAATAATAAGATATTACCTTCCCTGCTGTAAAGTATATTTTACCCAAGTTCAGAAGTAAGAGTTGCAGAGTCAAGTTCCACTTTTGCTAGTTAAAACTGAATCCATCTTCTCCTATTACTTACAGTTGGTCTTTCAGCCATTCAAGAGTTGATCCAACTTTGCTTGAAATAAATGTTCACTAAGAACATACAGTGTAAGGAGTATTGATTATAGCTATATTTAAATAAATAGATAACATCTAAGAATAGTTAAATGTATTTGTCTGAGTAAAGGTATACATTAGATTTAGTAGCTTAGTGGGTAGGGATGGTGATAGGAGGATGGTTGGACTACATGACCTTGTAGGTCCTTTCCAACCTAGTGTTTCTATGATTCTATGATTTTATGATTACCCTATAATGAGAAAGAGAAAGGAGCCTTTCTGTTTGTAGATTCTCGGTCTTTGGCATTTATTTATTCCACATAAAACAGCTTCAATAGGTGTGTTTGAAACTAAATAACTTGTACAGCTTGTCTCCTTGTTCTACTGCCTTGTCTCCCTGCACTGGATCTGGCTGGGATGGGGTTCACTTTCCCAACAGTAGTTCCCACAGTGCTGTGCTTTGCATTTGTAGTTAGAATAGCATTGCTATCACACCAGTGTTTTGGCTGTTACTGAGTAGTGCTGCCACAGCATCAAGACTCTCTCCAAACCCCCAAAACCACTAGGCTGGGATGGTCAAAAGGTGGGGAGGAGACATTGACACAGCAGCTAACCTAAACTGACCAAAGGGACACCCCATACCATGCAATGCCACACTCAGCAGCACGAAAAGGGGAAATGAGAAGGAGGTTCTCTTGTTTCTTCCCAGGTAGCCACTATGCGTATTGAGGTCCTTCTCCCTAAGACATGGCTGAACATCACTTGCTGATGAGAAGTAGAGAATAATTTCTTTCTCCCTCTGTTTCCACGTAGCCTTTGCTTTTCATGTTCCCCATTCCCCCGCACCTTTAATTAAGCTGTCCTTATCTCAACCTTGGAGCATTTTTTTTTCATCGTATTTTCTTCTTTTGTTCTTTTGAGAAGGGGAGTGAGAAAACAGTGTGGTGAAGTTTAGCTAGCCATCAGTGTGAATCCACGACACTCCCTTCCCTGAAGTATTGCAAAATATTTTGTACCTCGTGTCACTGTTGTAAAAGAGTGGAGAACAGAACTGAATTTGAGTTTAACATGTGGTACAGTGATTGCTTTAGAAATGGTGCTTTTTCTTCCACTTGTGTTTTATAGATGACAAAATATGCCTTTACATTCCAAAAAGAAAGGAAACAGTGGCCCAGAGAAGCTGTGAAATTTCCATTCTTCGAGAAGTTCAAAATTCAGCTGATCAAGATTCTGAACAACCTCATCTAATCTCAAAGTCTTCAAAACTGGCTCTGCCTTGAGGTAGGGGGTGAACCAGATGGTCTCCAGAGGTCATAGAATCATAGCATGGCCCGGATTGGAAGGAACTCCAAGGATCGTCAGGTTCCAACTCCCATGCGACAGGCAGGGCCACCAACCTCCCGATTAGGTACTAGATTGGGTTGCCCAGGACTCCATCCAACCTGGTCTTGACCACATCCAGGATTGGGGCAAGTCCAGTGTCGGGTCCCGTTCAACCTGGGTAATGTGGTTCTACACTTGTCTTCACTTGAACAAAGTATACTTAAATCTTGAGAAAAGTGTATTTAAAATCTCCCTGTATCCTCACAATTTCATATTGGTTGGAGACGCTGTAGTTATATTCAGCATTTCCTATTAGCATAAGACTCTTTCTGTATATTGCACCTAAATGCCTAGGGAATACAGACATCTCAATAAGGCCAGTAAATAACTTAATTGAACTTTTGGGAGCTTAAGAGCCAGAGGATAAACCATACCATGCTAATGCAGTATTTCTTTATGGATCTAGTTGTTTATTTGCTAATATTGGAAAAGCTTTTACAGCTGCATAGTGTTTGGGCTAAAATCTGATCCCTATATCTGAACTGGTGGTGTTTTATTTATTCTAAATGCATGACATTAATTTTGTTTGCTATTGAAGAATATTTTGTTACTCTACTATGGCTGTATTCCCTTAATTACAATTTTTTTTTTTCTTGCTTGTAAGTCTTTCATAAACAAAAGTGAAAATAAAAAAAAGTCCTCTGTCCTGGTATGGAACAATGCAAAAAATGTCTTTGTCTTTACAAAAAATTTTAAAAATAGAAACACTATTTTTTTATATTTTTTTTATTCAATATCATGATCATCAGATTTGGGGCATATGATTGTTCAAGTTGAAGGAATACAGTCACTTTGATCACTTCCCAATTCAAGTGTCACTAAAATTGGCAAGAATCCCTCTTTTTCACAGGAAGCAGCACATTTGTGAAATGTGATTAATTCAAATGAATCTGTCATTCCACAGTATTGAAAGCAACATAATTATTGCTGAATGTGTGATTCTGTTTCAGTTTATTTTATGCTAAAAAAAGGAAACAAGTGTTAAAACCTACTATTTACTCAGTATTGATTTTAGTCAGCTTTTTTTCTTAAAACTGAATAAGTTTCAAGGACTTATGCAGAATCTTAACTGAATCACACTCAAAAGTCCCTTCCCACTTCTGTGAAAACTGACACCTTTCCATTTAAAAATTAATTTTCTTATGTGTTTTGAAAAGCTGGCAAATCTATACTGTAGCATCACTGCATACTGCCAAAAAAATCTAATGTTTTATATTTGGTATCTTCTTTTAAATTTGGTATCAAATAAAACAACAATTTGCAATTATCCATAATGTCAAATTATAGAATCAGAGAGTGACTTAGGTTGGAAGGGACACTAAAGATCATGTAGTTTCAGCTCCCCTGCCACGGACAGGGTTGCCAACCAATAGATCAGGTCACTAAGAGCCCCATCCAACCTGGCCTTGAACACTTCTGGGTTGAGGCATCAGAAGGGCAGAGTAGAGAGGGATGTTGTGGAAATCGATCAGGTAACTTTGGGAGGCTGTTATGGTTTGACTTAGCA
>WBMW01001348.1:2277-52058 GCA_013396635.1 Penelope pileata
TTTTAAGAATTCAACTTAAGAAAACAAGATATTAGACAATTCTTAGGCTCAACTGACTCTCACTGCCACAGAATACTGAGCAGAAATGTTTCTAAAATTCACCATCCTTGCTGACAACCAGCATTGTGAGAATCAGCAGCCCCCCGGGACAGCCTGAGCTCTGCCTCCACCAGGAGCAGTGCACTGAACTGCAGAGCTTTACCTGTGATGTTCCAGGCCACACAGTTCTTTATCTTCCTAACCCCAAGGGCCTCAGAGACCAACCATCACTTCCAATAGCTGCAGTTTATGTTTACCAGGCTATTATATTGCCAGCAGGATGAGCTCAAGCACCACAGAGCTTATTTTGGAATAAGACACATTCTATCTTTTGGAGGCATTCTGCATTGCATCGGTTTCCTTGATGCTGTCACAAAAGAAGGGAGAGAGGAGCATTCTTAAACTACCACTGCTCATGGACTGAGTCATCCTGGGGGGGAGGTATCTACCCCATACCCCATTTTAAAAATCATGGAGTAATGGGTGAAGTGATGGCGGAAGTGTATGTAAAGACAAAAATTAGAGAAAGAACCATGGTATTTGTCAGTCTAATGCTGGTAGGGCTTTTGCTGTGATGGAAGCTTTTCTGATTCAGTTCACATTCAGGCCAATAAAAATCTGATTGGAAAATGATTCCAACGATGTTAATGCCACTGCACAAGCTTAAAGAAAAACTCTAAAGCATAATCTTTATGTGAATCATTATGATGAGAGCTAACAGGTTAAGCAGTCAATAGTCAATTAAAGACATTCCTCCCATCTAACACTTAAGGTAATTTCAGATAATGCTGAATACAGTGACCACAATTAATACACTGAAAAGCTGCCTGGTAAAACCAGATATATTTTCCAGTTCTTTTAAAAAGACCATTTTGCATGCTGGAAGGCTGCAGAAGAGGAGGAATGGGATAAGGCATAATTGGCTTTGGTTTTCCTTCGCACTGGGACACGTCCAGCACAAGGACAGTTCAGGGCAGAGCTGGGGATTCTCCAGCAGAACAGCTTCCTGCTGATGGAGTCAGTTCCTATGGCAACTCCTGCATGTGTGTGCTTCCAAGTGCCCTGTACATAAAGGATTCAGACTCTAGATGACAGATTTGTGTTTGAACATACAGACGAATGATTTTTGGGGGGGAGAAAAAACAAATTTGAAGTCCAAATAGAAGTGGGAATTACAGCAAAACTCTATTTGATAGTATATTGTTCTGGACAATTTTTCAACTACTAACAAACAGTGTGATTACTCTTAGGAAACGTGGACACAGATGCAATTGCTTTTGAGAGTCTACAAGCCAGGAACCTGGTTTATTCATATTTTCAAAAGCACATTAAATTCCAGTACGTGAAAAAGATACACAAACTGGTGATTTGATCGAGATCCCACTTTAACCATCTATGCATTGTACACTGGACTCAGGACTTTTGCACCCTCTGATTACTGCTTAAGAATAGAAAACAGCATAAGATCTTATGAATTTGTAAATTATGATGATTCTTTTCAGTCTGATAAGAATCTGTCCTCTTACAAGCTAAACAAATATTTATAGCATGCCTACTGTAAGGGTCTCCATAGTTTAACTACATTCAATTTTAACAGGATTTTCTTGCTTAAATTCTTCAAGAGAAGATGACATTACAATTAAAACAATGCAGAAGCCCTGATTCCATATGCTACAATGAAAACAATAAATAAGAAATCAAGGTAAGTATCCTATATTCTGCTGTTTCCTCTAGAATTTTTACTGCAATTCTAGCTTCCTCTCAATTAACTCTTTACTCTTTTATCCTGTATCAGTAATGCAATGTCATTTTTCTACCTGGGTAGAGAAGCCTAGTACAATTTTAGAACATTTTACTGAACTCTACATTACTGCTTTATTCCCTTTATTCACTGTTTAGTTGCAAAAATAAAATAAAATAAAAATAAAATAAGCAACCATAACCACCACCCTTGTTCTATAAAATCAGCTTCTGCATTCTGAAAATTACTCAGTTCTGCTTAAGAGACCTGGAGACAGGACTGCGTTTATGAAAATTTTTTTCTTTCAGCTGAGCTAACACAAGCTGTTCTTTCCAGATAAAGTTTATCTTTCTTAAACCCGTACATATTAGCATTACAGATACAGCAACACTACAATAAGGTAGCATTCAACGCTAAACAAGTAAAATACCAAGCTAGAATACATTAATCATCTTAGTTGTAGTGCCACTATTAAAGTATTTCTGCTGAAAGGATTCTTTTTATTGTACAAATCAAAAGGCACACATTATGAAGAAGTGGAGGAGAAAAAAAGTAGAAAGAATAAATGGTAACACGTACCTAGCTGATCAGCCAGATGTTTCCCTTTCTCCAAAGGAACAATCCTTTCGTCCTCCATGTCGCATTTGTTTCCAACCAGGATCACTTGTGCGTTGTCCCAGGAGTAAGTCTTGATTTGCGTGGCCCTACAGCAGGACAAGACAGATTGTTTCCTTCCATCAGCCATGCCAAAAGACAATCATACTTAACTATGAAAATAAATACCATTAAACACAACATCCATATGCAAAGACTGTTGATTGATTAAAAGTCAAATGACCAAGCTTACACATAAGGCAAAATGCAACCAATGTAATTTACAACCCCATCCTGTATTATTATTCCTTAACTTCATATGACAATAAAGTTCCTTAAGACTTTGTCTGGATCTCAGGATCTGTAAAACACGAAGCTGAATTGAATAATTTTTGAAGTTTAGGGAAAAAAGCATTCTTCCAAAGCTCGTTCTCCTTCAACTGCAATCTCAGAGGAATAAAACCAATTATACCTCTTAAGGATCTCTCTGAGGAAAAAGCATACAATATACATACACTTTGTACTAGAACTACAACTTCTTGTAAAACACAAAAATATCTTTGCTTGAACAGGAAAACAGTCGTGGAGTCTGAAAGTTGCATAAAAACATGGAAACAACTGCTAAAGAGAAATTTAACAGATAGGGAAAACATAGGCTCATGGTAAGGCTCGGTGAGCTAATATTTGAACCCAGATGGGTTAAGTGATACGTGAAGCAGGAAGCAGCAGCTGCAATGACAGACGGTACCTGTCAGACAAATGGTAACATCAATGACAGAGGGATCAAGTGCAGGGGAGCTGAAGCAGGAGCACTGAGATGAACTTAGAGCCTCTAAAGCTCTCTGTGGCTCACGTGCTGAAACTGGAGTGGAGCTGGCTGTGGCCCTCAGGAGCCTGACCTTACACTTAGCCTCCTTATAGTTTTTCTATGACAAAAGAGATAATTTTATAATGAGGGGCCAGTCACTTCTCACCATCCTCATTGACGTGTCACAGAGCTTGCAGCAGAACAGTATTAACCTAGTAGCATCCAGTTTTCATCCATTTTTCAAGCTGGCCTGACCTATTTTACCTTCACCAAGTCAGCTCTATCTTTTAAGTCTCCCTCCTTCCCAAAGGTAATTAGGCTGCCTTGCCAGAAGCGATATGCCTTCCTTTTCCACCCTTCCTCCAAATACTGCTCCAGTCCCTATTCACCTTCCCATATTTTCTCCCTCCTCATCCTCCTCTATATGAAACACTGCAGTTTCAGACAAATCTACCATTTCCCAGGAGAGCCAGGAATCAATCCCCTCAGACTTTGACTTCTGTTTAGGTTGCTTGAACTTCTTGAACAATAAAGACACTTGAAATTCCTTCACTCTTGAATCAGCAGCAGCCTCAGCTCTGATCCGCTAATGATAATTGTTAATTAGTTTTGAGTTGCTTACTTGTCTTTGCCATGGAAAGCAGGCAATTGTAATTCCACACTTAGCTGTGAAAAAAGGGTCATGGCACAGTGCAACTTGCCTTTAAACAGCAGCCTGTTTGATTTGCACTGGAAAACACAGACTAGACCAAGCCCACTGCACAAGTCTAGGCTCATACTGCAACTTGCAAAAATAAAAGTGCAGACTTTGTGCAGTGAAAATTAAATCCTTCTTACTGTCCTGGAAAAGGGCACTCCCTCCAATCACTATTCTGGCTCCTTCACTTTCACCCTGCTGAGTGTCCCCCTGTAGACAAGTGCAGTGAGAGCTATGTGACAAGCATATGCACAATCCTGTGTTATTTCAAGGCACATCACAGAAGGGAATGACTTCAGAAATCAGCCAAAAGCCCAGGAAGATGAAATCTCCCAGTCTCACTCTGTAGACAACAGAAAGTAAGTCTTGCCAGGCTCCTTTACTGACTCCCTTCCTCCCCTTGGATTTGTTTCAGCCCTTGGTAGGAGGTCACATGAAGACAGGCTGCCAAATCTTAGCTATCTAAACAGAATTACTTGGAAACTGAAAGAGAAGAAAAAAGTATAAAGGATCTCCCATTGAAATTCATCATTCTTGTTTTGGACAAGCTAGTGAAAAATCCTCTCTCAGAATGCTGCTATTTACAGTTACTAGAAATAATAATAAATACTTTTACAAAGTAGAATACCCCCAAAATTCTGATTCATATCCAAAAAGGAAGCAGAACATTTCTGGGAGCTTTTAGACAAAAAAATAAAAATAAATAAGAAATGGCTTGTGCAATTGAGATGCTTCAACAACTATCAGGGCAGTTCTGCATTCACACTGGGAAAAATACACAATAATAATGTTATGCCTTATTTGTGCTGAATTCCCCAAATCAACGATAAAGCATGAATTTTACAACTCATGCTTAGAAGAAAAATAGTCTCAGGTTCACAGTTGCATGGATATATCAACAGCCTAATTTGAAGATCAGCCTTAAATAAAGCTAGTGATTTGTCAACCCATCACTTAAATCTAAGTTGCATTTAACCAATTTTCCTTCCCTTCTATGAAATTATCTAGATTGTCCAAAGCAGAGTTCCCACAACGTTTTCTATTTACTTTACAGTATCAAATGCAGAGTATATTCTACTTTCCACACCATTTCAAATGAGGTATAATACACTGATTTACCTACACACAAAACCATCAAGGCGATGCCAAACAAGAACTGTCAAAGGAGCTTGTTAAGAAATCTAGCAAGTGAGCTGAAAGCAGCAAGAGATCATTTAACCCCTTCACTCACCCTACAGAAAAGACATCGTATTCATGTGAATGAAGACTTTATGTCCATACACTACATCAAGAATGCCCGATATACACATACAACTCTCCTTATTGAGGAGAAAGGGTGCCTTTGTTTTATTGAGGTGAAGTATTTCTGTAGCGACACATAGCAAACCAGGATTCTCTAGGAAGTCCACTCATAAGAAGGGTATAGAAAAGGATGACCCAAAGAAGAAATTCTATGGCAGACCATTTTTCTTGTGGACAGGTGTGGCCAGCTCAGAAGGCTGTTAGAAGTCACTGCCAAGGAGCCAGAGATGGGAGGTGAAGTGCACCATACCACCATGGGGTAACTTTGAGAGGAGATGTTGGAGCTTTGTGATAAGGCTTGGAGAATAATCAAGCTAGCAAACAGGATCTGTGTGGGCAGTTTACCAGCTAGAGGGAGCTCTCAGATGCCAGAGGGTTTACAAGACAAAAGACCTCTCTTTGGCTGAGAGCTAACTACACATAAATCTATCTCCCTGTAATTTCAGTGTAATGATCAAGATGAAGTTTGAGATCTCTCTGCACTGCTAGGAGCTCAGAAGAAGAAAAGAGTTTGTCACGGGCAAGAGCTTACTTGGAGCGCTAGATCTCTGGTTCATCTGTTCATGCTTTTGGCTTGTTTTCTGTAGGGAACTGCAGGAAGAGATGGTACAAGAGAAAACAGCGAGGTGGGCTGAGACTCACACGTTGGCAACCTGCTTACATCTTAAAAAAAACCTGAATCACTGAACAGCAGTAGGCAAGGCACCACCAGCAAGAAGGAACAAACTTTAGATTGGAGAATGTCCTATTGAAAAAAACATAAATGACTACTGTAAATAACTGTAATATATAGTGGACATAACTTGAACCATGACAAGGTTTTATGAATGGATACAATTTTAGGACCCAGGAATTATGTTTAAGTGGGAAATTCTTACCTGCCAATGAGGATGGACAGCAACTAAAAGTTAGTGGAGAGGATATCACTTCGTATATTATTTGCTCCTGATTTTCTTGAGGCATCTTCCCAAGCTTGGCTATGTTTGCTTAATGAACTCCATTACATGGTAACATGCCAGATGGTTTACTGACATGCAGAAGTTTAATTTTTTTTTTTAAATTAATTTCCTTTTTATTTGAAATAAATGTATGTTACAGTAAAACATGATGAAACTGTGCCTATACACTAACTTGACCCTGGCTAATTTGAAAATGCACTTTGTTAAATCAATGTAAGTCTGCATAAAGAAAACCCAAGGGCAGTTGAGAAAAGATATATTAAAACACCTGTTCTGTCTGAGGATTCTGAGACTATAGTACCATTTTTTCTTTTCTTTTTTCAAAAAAAAAAAAAAATCCAGTGCTATTTTCTACCCAATTTCCATGTAAATACAGTTTTAATATATTAACTCCAACTTCTTTTTACAAATCTGTCACACAGACCATTAAACATGCATGGGGATGTGAGCAGCTCAGTTAAAATGATCCTTTTAATGTTTTGTATTGAAAATATTTGAATATAAAGACTCTTGAAATAGAAGCTCTTTCTACTTACAGAAGCTTAAATTCCTTCTCATTATTTCCAAACACATTCACTGATTTCACAAAAACAAATTAACTTGAATCAGATTAAGGCATGTCACCTAATTTGAAAATATATATTAATTGTTCAGGGAGGGAGGTTGGTTCTTGTTCGTCTTTTAATTTTCAGAAATACATTTTCATTTAAGGACATTTAATGAGCTTCATTCTGTAGTTTACTATGCAGGTCTCATCTGTAGCTTATCCAGTCTTTTCATACCAGAGAAACACTCAAATGCCATCCTCACATGCCATTTTAGAAATAACAGGCTCCTCTTAGTGGATTTAATTCATGATAACTGAGTACTGCTGATTTATTCTCAGTGTCTAAAAATGTCAGTCATACTGCATTTATCACAAGATGTTTAACTTAAAAGCATTCTTTGTTTACTGTAGCTGCAAACCAAAAAATGCATCACTAGCCAGCCAGAACATCAGGGCATTAAAAAAGAGAAAAGATGCGTAGGATTAATTGCTGCAACTTCTGGAAACTTGCAGGATGTAAAAATACCAGGGATGAGCTCAGCTGACAGCTTTTGCATGTATTCTAGGTGGATGCTCCATCTAATCTGTGGGTGTTGAAGTGTGGCCGTCACATGGCTTGCTGCAGCCTCACCTGAAGCTCTCTCCAAGCAGAGGCTGTCAGAGAGAAGCAGTGCAGGACTGCTAGGGCTGGTTTTATCACCAGGCACACTGCTGCCTCTGCCCACTTGACCTGACATGGGACAAAGCACAAGGAGAGAAAGGCTCTAGGCTAAAGCAGCTTGCTCCACTCCAGTAGCAGATAGCTTAATTTTCCAGGGAGTATACAGTTCCTGACTGAAGACTAAATCCAGTGCAATGGTTTTTGGTTTTGAAACATTAAACGTATCACCCAGCACAGTGAGGGGAAAAAAAAATCCCACGTATTTGCTATATGCCAGGGACTGATAACAGCAGCACCAATAAAAGACAAAAGTTTTAATTTGCATTTCCCATCCCTTTAGAAGTTTAGAAAAAACAGATTGGGAAAAGAAATCTTGTAGATGCATCACCACTAGAGGACTCTGCTGGCTTTGCTACAGTGGACAAGCTTCAGAAAGGAAATGGGCTACCACAGGCTGGTTTTTATCCACTCCTCCCAACGACTTGGACTCAGAATCTTAAAGCTCATGGTTGAAAAGATTCCTGACACACTAAGTGAAAATCAACAGTGATGGCTCACCTCTGTCCTTTGGCTGGAAAGTTCCTCTTAGCAAAGTTCCTACTGCAGCCCCTGTGGCATGGGGAGATAGTCAAGTAGGCAAAGCTGACCTTTTCTTATACTGTTGCACCCTTGCCTTTGATGGAACAGATGTCAGATCATTTCAGTACAAAGCTTCAGGTTAAACTTTGCCTGTGCAAACTTTAAAATTGTAGCTCACAGTAGTAGCTCATAGATTGAGATTTGGTAGTTCTTTGGGTTTTTTTTTCCTTGGCTATTTAACTGCAGTATTGAATACGTATAAAAAGACTGACATTTGTATGAGCTGTGCCCATCTCAAAGACCCAAAGAAACAACACCTTAATTTTCACCTAGATATGCTTCAGAGGTGGGGAAAAGCAGGTAGAAGAAAAACAATTTGACAGTTAGAGGCACACAAGATAAACATGGCTTAAACTTGGATTTGATAAACAAAATCCCAAACCAAGATCCCCTGTAAATTGACTCAATTTTAGACGAGTGTTAAAGCCAATGACCTTGTGCTGTCTCTTGCCTCTACACTGTGGATTTACTTCCAAGGATGTACAAAGTCAGTTGCTTTAAAGAGCACTAGTTACAAGTGATGAAAATTTAAGGGAAAAAAAAAAAAAAAATCCGAAAGGAAATCTTCAGTGATACAGACAGAACATTAATAACCTGCATTTATACAACTCCTCAAGGAAACTTATATAATCAAGTCAGAGACCTCCTTCAAAAAAAATCTTGAACTACCCCACTCCCAAGGACTTCTTAGCTGCTTGTTTTGATAGCACCAAAACCCTGTGTTTGCCATCTGGTTGGACAGCACACATGGTGACTGATCAGCCATTACTAACCGTGAAATAGAACAACTGAAGTTTCCTCACACCTCTGTCTGCAAGAGTACTCCTGCCAGGACCTTTTTTCAACCCTGTTAAAAATATTTTCAGCAAATGTGTGCAAAGGCATATTTAAGACTTTTAACTAAGTCTTATTTAAGACTTTTTTTAACCCAAGAAAATCGGGTTTCCAGGTTTGGTTAAACTGGTAAAACTTGTTAGAGGGGAGCCTACTTGTAGACAGACAGGTAGATTGGCTGTGTAGTCATAACATACCTTGTTTCATCAAGAAATCAAGCTGAAAATATTCATAGTTTAGTGAAAGATACTGCCCTAGCTCACATGCCTGCACCCTTATGGAAAAAAAATCCCTATGTCGATACTTGCATAAAAAGCTTCATCTGAGTTTCATTAAGGGTGTGTCACGTGAAGAAACCTGATTTGGGCAAAAATTTGGGTTTGTGTTTCTAGCAAGGAAAAAAATCTATTACTTTATCATTAACTGCTGAAGATGTTCAACAAAAAGCAAGACTGAGCTGGATGCTGAGAGCCAGTGCCAGGTAAGGAAATTTTAAGTCACGTACATGCTGCCATCACATAGCCCTGGGAGGTCACCAAGGTCACTGCAAATCCATTTGTCAGACTTAAGAGATTCCATTAACCTCTGCACTATCTTTCTTTGCACACTGACCATATCTGTCTGCAGTATAAATTAACAGGGTAACAAGCAACAACGACCGCAAGATATTTGAGGTCTCCTAAGTCTCCCCCTATCGACGTGATAGTCGTAACAAAAATTGACCTTCTAATGTCAGTGTTCAACACTGTTACAGAAAAGTCAGAGACATGATCTGGTTTCTTTGATAGATCTTTACACCAGGGATACACCCTTCCCACTGCCCAGCTCTGAAACAGACTCCAGCTGTGGGCTCATATGAAGGAACTGACAATTCCTAACCCAGATAGAGGCTGTATTCAGAGCTGGACCAATGTGGGAAAGGAGCCCCAGTGTCTCTTTGGGAGGATGCCATGGCAGAACCAGAGCTCTAGCAACAAGGTTCAGCATTCCACTTATCTGTGTTGTGCTTATGGCTGCTACCTTTGTAGCAGCAGCTGTTTTCACCCTGAGCACCACACAGATAAGAGAATACCTCCTAGCAGCTACCACCATGGGGACTGCAAGCATCATCAGTGGCCACACGCCCTGGCTCTTCTGGAAAGGCCTATATTCTTCCTGCTCTGCATATGTACTTGTCTGGAAGGTGGGGAGAATGGAATAAGGTCTGGGCCACAGCTCCAAAATCAGATTGCAGTGTGGTGTTAGATGGGACATTTCTTCCCAAGAAGGAAGGCAGGTGGAAGGGAGCCTCCAGGTGAGGAAAGGGAAGTGCACAGCAAAGGGAGAGGAAGACAAGCCTGGGCAGCTTTAATACTGCCATGGAATTTTTAAAGTGACTGATTTGGTGCCTTTTTTTTTCCCCCTCCACTCTGAGTTGTTCTAACCAAGAAGTCCAGAAATCATTTTCTGGCGTTTCTGCTTTTGTTCTGAATTCAGTGGAGCCCGAAGTGTTTGTAATAGCTAAGAATCAGTTTCACAGGCTAGTTCTGAGTAAAGAAAGAATGTGGTATTGTAAAGCAATGTAAAGGGTGAGATGTCAGATGTTCTCAACAAACAACTCTGAAGAGAGAACTGGCCAAAACCAAACAAACAAACCTAACAACAACAAGGATAACTTCTTTCATACCAGTCCTGCACTGCATTGAAAGAGTCTTCGCTGGTGATATCATACATGAGGATGAAGCCCATGGCTCCTCGGTAGTAGGCTGTAGTGATGGTCCTGTATCTTTCTTGTCCAGCTGTATCCTGGAACAGAATGGAATATTTAGGCTTTAAGACTCTGATTCTCAGAAACAGTAGCTGCAGATAGGTCCTGTATCTAAAATAAGACAATCACTTTGCATTATTATGTATTTAAAAGTTCTCATTTGTTCCCACTGAAATAAGCTCTACTTACATTTCAGCATTAATTGGGCTTTTGCATCAATGATTATCCGTTAAATGCGTTTTGACACATGTACTATTAAAAAAATAACCAAAGATGTCAACCCTTTAATTGCTCTTCTCTGCCTCATCCTCTATGCAATAATAAAATGTTGAGTTCACTGAAAGCTGACACTTCGAAGCAGAGGCAATGGAAAACCATCTAGCACTGTACCTGGCAAAAGACATATGTGTTGTAATCTAGTGTCATGGTCAGAAATATGTCACTGAGATGGATGCTGCGGATGATTCAGTTCTTACCTGAGGTTAGAGACAGCAATTAAAAACCTGATGCAGTGAAAATTATTATACAAAGTAAATTTAACATGGACTGTCCCAATCAAAGTGGCTGAAGAGCATATACTAATTCCAAGTGTATTAATCTTCAGCTTAATTCTCTTCACCTGTGGAGTGCCGAAGATTACCTTTACCTGGAGTTTTCAGTTCAGCCTGACAGCACAAAGGTGAAACTCTGGCTCTGGCACATACAATAGAAACATTTTGAAAGACTTGTGACAGCTGGAAAATGTCAGCTACCATCTGGTGGATGCCCACAACATTTATAACTCACATTTCTGATGACCTGCTCAACTTGAGGAACATTTCTACATCAGATCAGCAGTCCTATAGCCAATCTGCTCCCTTTGGACCTGCCTACTGAACCTGGGGCAGAAGTTACGTGCTCAAAGTAGTTCTCATTTAGGAAACATCTGTATTACTTGAAGAAAATGTTTCATCCACATTTTGGCAAACAGCAACTCTGTGAAATGGCTGCAGAGAGGTATGGTGCCTTATCTTCAAAGGGAACACTCAGCATAAAGTGTTTATTGCTAGTTACTCTTATGGGTCAGCGGTTCTGAGATGAGTCCTTCAGTCCTCCAAAACCCAGATTTCACAAAACGTTTACAGCCAATGTGATTAACAAAAACTTCCTCTCTAGAGAAAAAGAACCAAAGGGACTTATCACTCATATCTACCTTGAAGAAAGAAATAAGTTTATCTAGAACACTCTTTCAGGAGCATAGAGCCAGCTTCTGATCAGACACACAATCCAGTGAAAATACATGAGGTACAATGGGTAGGAAACCCGGCTTTAAAACCCTACTGTCCATAGCCCCATAAATGCAGCTTTGTTTCTGCTGCATGTGAGAGACAGCACTGGCCCTTCCAGAAAACACACAAGCAAACATGTGAAAGGGGAAATCAATGATCACCTGTTGCTCTGCACCAGAGCATCACAGAGGCTCTGTAGGAGGAAGGTGCTTGTAAATAAGCTCCCTGCAGCTTGTTTAAAAGGCTCTGCCTATTGCACTGCCATGAGACTATCCACAGCTGTAACACAAAGCAAATTTCCCAGGGGAGAGCATGCAGCAGGAATCTTGCTGCATCTTTACCACACTTCTAGAAAGATTTTTTGCTGAAACTCACATTTATTTCAAGACAGGGCAGTCCACTGGCTGATCACCGCAAACCATCATGCAGTGGCTATGAATTATTTCTCTGATTCCTTCCTGACAAGAAGTGCCAGAATGAAGTAGACATAACCTTGTAGCCTGACTGATCATTTCTGCTCCTGCCATTGAGAAACCCATTGCAGAGCTCTCTTGCTCACTGACACCACATCCTCATTTTGCTGCTAAGCAGGTAAATCAGCTGTGCCACCTATCTCCTGACTGTACTTCATGAAGTGGGAAAGGTCTCAGCAGCAATATTAGTGTTCTGTTTATTCAGAGAGACATGGTAGTTGCTTTATTTGAACCTGATTTCCTGAGGACACAAAGCTAATAAAATCATTGGTCTCCACAGCGCACGTGTGTATGCCTACTGTAACTCTGGAAACTAACAACTTTTGATCAGATTTGATCGGGAAGCGATCTCAAAGGTACGCTCTGACAAATGTTATGGAAACTGTTGTTGAAACAGAGGAGAGAGACATTAAGCACACTCCTGGTGGGGGAAAAAAAGCTCAAGTGCAACGCTTATCTTTTTCCAACACAAAAGGATCTGCAGAAGAGGCTTCATGCCTCATTAGGAGGCAGACCTGAGGTAAAAAGCTCTCTCTCTTTAGGAAAAAGACCTACATCAGTATAAATAATCTCTCAGATGCTGCAACCGACAAAAAGAAACAAATCCAAGCTGCTTTAATTCACATGCTCACAAAGTTACTGTTTTATACCTCCTATGCCTGGTTCTACCTCCCAAATCTCATCTTTTATTTTCTGTTTAAATAGCACTCTTTTTGGCTTAGGGCATGAGGCTGTGGTCAGGCATTGAGCAACCACAAGCTGCACTGTCCATCCACACAGAATAACTTGGAAAGTGAATTTGACAGTGGCTGGGAGCAAGGATTCAACTCTGAGGAGTCCTTTGGGGCTTCCCAGGGCCAAATGACCACGAGGGATGCTCAGGATGGCTTCAGAAACATGCACTGGCACAAACTGAGTGCCTGGGTTCAGTGGGGAATGGCACTCAGCCCACAGACTTTGTGTTCAGACTGTGGTATTGCCTGAAGACTCTGAAATTTGGCAATTCTAGATCACTGGTTTGAGCATTCTGCCTGTGCCTCACTGACTTCTACCTCGGTGAGGCACAGGGCCCAGTGGGGCTGCAGGCCTTTGCTTAGTGAAAGGCTTTTCCGTGGACAGCACCCAAGCCTCGTTAGGAAGGCAACCTGCATGTCCATTAGTGTCTATCTAGGTGCCCACCTTCTCAGGTTATCCAGGAAGGGGGAAGCAAAGCCAGGCATCCAATATGTCAGGGTGTGTGAAGTTAGTTCCCACCCCTGCCCTCATGGCGAGGCGGTGTGACACGGGCTGAGTCACCAACAGCTCCCAGCTCTCCGTACCGCACAGGAACACAGCATGTTGTTTTCTCCCCGTGAAGGTTTTTAGTCACATATCTCCAAAGCCATTTGAATCTTTGTAAAATCATCCTGAAGTGGATTTTTTCCTCAGGTTATGTTAGCTTCTTAACTATCATCTGGTTTAATTTTCCCCGATTCACGCCATGTTTTAATGCTACCTTCACTAGAAATGCTCTCCTCCCCTAACACACACACATTTCTCAAATAAGAGAAAATAAACTGCAACATCTGAGCTCTATTTCTTCAGCTTGGACAACAGCTGTCCTTACATCAGTTTAAAACACCACAAACCATAGGTAGTTAGGTGTTCTGGTTCTACGTGCAAGACATTTATCCAATGAAGGAGATAAATAACTGACACAGATTGCCTTTTTTTTTCCCCCCTCTCCCTGAAGTTGTTTGCAAGATTTCCAGGTAGAGCACCAACTCATTAGAAGACAAGAAAGCCAGCAGCTGAGGCGCAGGCAGGGATCAGCAGAAACACAGGGCAGCTCTAATTAACAGTCTAGCCAAATGCCTGGGAAGAATAGCCTGAGCCTTCAGCATGCAGAAGCCTGCTTGGCTGTCCCTGAAGAGGCATCACATAGCTTGGTTACAGCCAAGAGCAGAGGGGTATCCGTGAGGTATATTTATGCTGATATGCTAACAAGTCTGTTCCTCTGTAGCTTACATACGTGCTTGTCCTTGATACAAACAATTAGGAAAAAAATGACAAGACCATTAGTTCATAGCTTGAAACAAAAATTTGAAGGTTTCTCATTAATGAGCAATCAAGACTCCGGGCTTATCACAGGAAAAAAGCCCTAAATACATCTGCATTATGCGCAGATGCACTCTGCTCACAAAGTTCATCACCAGGACATTCACAGGAGCACAACCAGCTTTCTGTTATTTACTTGGCAGCCTCAGCAAACAGCAAGCTACTTACACGGGAAACACACTTGAGTTTCTAAATCACAATAAACATTTTTTCCTGCTGCTCTGAAAAATCAGAATCCCTACCATCGTTCTATGAAGATTTCCAGCCACAAGCTCTTTGTTCAAAACAAAATGTCACTGAAACTTCTCATCTGTACCAGATTTAATCCCCTCAGCACCATGACTTTTCCAGCAGTGTATGTGACATTCTTCCTAATAAATAAACCTTGCATTTTTCTGAAGGATTATATTTATTGGTTTTGTTTGTTGTTGCTGTTTTTAAAAGAAGAATAACACACAAGAATAAAAATCACCTTTTGTACAGCTGGATGGCAGCAACAACTACCAACTGCATGTGTGTCCATCCACTGCTGCCACATACCCAGCACCTTCCTTGCTTAGGCTCAGAACAGAGGCTGCGTCCATCCCAATAACTGGCATCAATCTCAACTGCCAAAGGCTACTGCCTCAGCTAAAAGATGTAGCTTTTTGCACCTTATTCCATACTTGGGCATCCTTGGAGACAGGATAATGAACTTCACAACCTGGTGGACAAAGGGGCTGCAAGTTGTTAGACATCAAAACATCAGGAGACATCTGCCTGTCTGCAAACAGAGCTCAGCTCTCTGCAAGACTGAGCACCTCGGCTTTTTCTCTACAAGAATAAGCAAGTAAAGGACCATCTTGAAGGCAGAGGGCTGTTTGTCCTGCACCTTGTGCTCATCCATCACACCTCCTGCATGTTACATGAACTCATGTATTTCCTTTGCAAAAGTGGATTTTTGACTGGAAGCCATTGGGAATCAGCTAAACAGAAGTCATGTAGAATAGGAAGGAAAAAATAACACCAAAAAGCACATGGGTGAGGGAAGAGAGTGACCTTTGGCAGGCTAGTATGCGACATTAGTGAGAAAATGCTAACGTGGAGCTTACTGTTCCTGCTGGCAGCTAGAAATAGGAAAAAACAGGCAAGCAAGGTGAGTCACTGGTTAAGACATGGAGAAGATGCAATGTCATGAAAAGCTTGTGAAGTTTCAGCTGCTGCCAGGAGCAAAACAACACCTGGTTCCTTCAGAGCTCAGTGCTGATTAAAATGCTCTCGTTTATTTTTTCCTCTTTTATTACTGAGTGCTCCCATTGCTCAAGAGTCACTGGAACCTACTCATGCATACATAGACACCTTGAGAGCCAGTTCCATGTGAGCAATATTAGCAATGTGCAGCAAAACACTTCTGCTAGGATGAAAGGAAGGAAAACACAAAAAAGCCCATTTTTCACATAAAAGGTTCTATCCTTGTAAAGTGCTTTTTAAACATTTCCCTATCTTTGCTTCAACTTGAGGTGGCAACACCAGAAGCTTTGGGTAATTTCAGTACCCAAACTCAGTGGCTGGGCATCCCTTCAGGTGAGGCACTGCACTTACCAACTGCTTTTCTCTTTGCAGTACTCCTGCAAACTAAGCTGATGGACAAAGAGGAAAGGGGAGCATAGGCTGACTTCACCAACCACTACAGCATTATAGGGGGCTGGAAGACCCAACTGAAACCCCAACTTTGCTCAGCAACTCCACACCATTTAAAGACAAACAGCGAATCATTGGAAATGCAGTGGGATGCATTTGCTCAGCAGAATGTAATTTCCAAACTGATTAACATTCCTGCTTATGACCTACTAAGAGAACAAAAAGTATCTCCAATTTTTCCAAATGCCTTGAGATTGTAGCAAAAACTAGCAGCAGCTGCCCATCCTGATTTATTAGATACTAGGGAGGACTGAAATGGGGCTGGCTTGCTTATGAACATTAGCTGCTCTTCCCAACTTTCGATAGAATTAATTTCTGTTAGAAGATATAAAACTGTGGATGCAAAAAAGAGGAATTACATGGAGAAGTACATCCACAGATTAAGTTCATTGCATACATTTCTAAACTCTTATAAAATTGAAGGGTGTTATTTCTCATGAGCAGAGGATTAATATGAAGATTGTTTTAGTATTTTTTGATTCTTCCTTATCGACTTACCTTGACAGAAAATAAAGAAGTGCCAAGAATAAAAATATGTGGCATCTACACCACATACCTACTCCCAGCCTCTACTTCTCTAGCTGCAAATAAGCAATTTAAGATCACAGCAAAGTTCAAATGCATCACATCTCTTGATAGACCATCCACTGACAGCAAGAAAAAAACATCACTGCTAATACAGAAAAAAATATTTTAAATATTAAGAGTCTGAGATCTTGAAATAGGAAATATTTTAAGCATTGAATGCAATTTCATATAAAACCAGTTTGCCAGATTTGCAAGACCTTTTTAGTTGTTTCACATATATGCCTGAATTTTCTTAACCAACCCGCTGTAAGAGCAGCTGCATGACGCAGAGATGTCTGAGCAACACCAGCCACTATAAGCAGCATTCATTAGCTAGAGTTGTTGAGAAATAGACAAATTAATCACAGGTAGAGCACCTCAGAAGCAGCACTACGCTACTGTCAATAAGCAAGCCTGGACAACCTTGATGGTGCTGCAGTGCACTGGGTAGATGTGTGCTGGTCCAGCTACCGGTGTGTGGGTCGTAACGGTGGTCTGCTCACCCATGGAGATAAACAGCAGAAAGAAAGATTTTAATGCATTATAAATTGACTGTCAAAAGAACAAATGCCGAATTTGTGAGGAGGAAGTTAAGTGATCCGTGGTACAGATCTGGCTAAACTCAGTAATCTGGTTCTTCGATCAGGAAAGTAACAAGAGCAGGTGAAGGGAATTAGTGTTATCGAGCTATCCGCCGCCCTCCCCCTCAAACATACACAAGCAAAACAGCAAATCCCAGCAAGGAGAGCAACAGAACAAGACCCAGACTTCCTGGAGCCTATTTCTAGGTGATCAAATGTCATGGTAACCAGCAAGAGAGGCAGTGATGGGGCTGCTCAGGTCTGTGCGGCCGGGCAGGAGCTCCTGCAGCGTTCTGGCGGTACCCAGCCCTCGCCGGCTGCGTCCTCTGCTGCATGACTCCAGGCAAGTCCTTCAGTTAACTCATTTACAAAGCACATATGTATGTCCAAAGGTGTTTATGAAGCTTCAAGACTATATGCCTGGAGACCTGTTTGTACCCCTAATTGTAAGGAAACTGAGTTTAGTATTCTGCTGCGAGCATCACTCCATGGAAATGTTCCTGTCAACAAAAGACTCCAGCATATTCAGTAGTGTGCAGATTTAGTACAAGACTAAATCTGGGCCTTGTACTTCATGATCTCCCTTAACAGAACACGTACAGGGGAGGTAAATTCTAAGACAAATTACCCAAATGTTGGACAATTTGCTCTGGGTGGCTCTGCTTGAGCAGTGGGATTGGACCAGGTGACCTCCAGAGGTCCCTTCCATTCTGCGATTTTGGGAAATCCTTATGGTATTTCTAAGATTAAAAGATCAAACGATAATTGGGGGGCCAGAAGGCATGCTTTAATTAAATGGAGAGAGCAGCAGCAAGACAAAAAGAAAGTAGACAATGATGATAAGATATTAACCACACACAAAAAATATTCTTTGAAACCCTTATATGTTGTTTCTCGAGATTTGGTGGAAATTAAGAATCAGTCAGGCAATTTCTAGTTTATTATTTTTCAAATTAGAAAAAAACAGAGTAGTCATAGCTCAAACTTTTTGTGGGGTCAGGAATTTCACTTAAAATTGTGTTGAGAAATAATTCAAATAGTTCTCAGTCAAAGCTGGGAACTCCAGAACTTCACCACAAACTCCAGCAAAGCTGCTGTGAAAACATCAAAGCCAGGAGCACACTACAGGGTGAGAGAGTGTTCCCTGTTTTCCTGTTATTGGGTCTTTAATCTGACAGGACCAGAGGTAAACTGCACCAAGAAGACAGCCACGCATCACTTGGGAATGTGCCATGTGTAATGTGCCCAGAGATAGCACACTGCCCACCCCAAGAACTTGGGGGAATGAATTCCATTTCTTTGAATGCTGTTCTCAAAGGCATTTGTACCAAGAATGGAGCAATGCTACCAAAGATTATGATTTTGTCCATGTTATGATCTTTTTGAAGCCCCACTAGTAGATTCAGGTAAGTATTAAACAAAACTATAAAAACATTTAAGATTTTAGCACTCAAAAAGGTCAAGTAAAAGCTTAAAAGACAACAAAGCCCAGGAGCAATCTGATGCTCATAAACCAGAAGGTAAAGAAAAAGGAACAGAAAGTATGCAGCTCACTTCAGTGTCTTGACACACATAATGCTTGAATTTAGCAATGACAGAAATCCTTATGGCTCATAGATTTATATTTGATAGAAATGTGCATGTACTTCAAAAAGCACTGCAATAAATAAATCTGATACTGTTCTCATATGTGAAATGAAGGAGGTTTTGCTTAAATTCACGAAAACCTCAAGAAAACCAATCAAATGGAATTTGAAACTTTCCAAGTAAACTCAGATCTCTGCTGAGAATAGAAAGGAAGAACTTCAATTGAAGAACAGCTATTTTGGAGTAGTTGCAAGCATCTTAAAATAGAGGCTTAGAATTCAAGTGCTTTATCAACCACAACAGTACACTCATGACGACACTCAGTAATAGCACAAGACAAAGAAAATCTGCTACCATTTACCATAGCATTTTCTATTTTAATCACACAGTCCAGATGTGGCTTTAGTGTACTCCTGAGGCAGCTCAGTAAGCAGCTGAGAGGTCCCCCTGGGGCTGCTGCGTGCTTACAGTGCCTATGAGTTTCTCAGTATGATGTCTCCTTGCAAGCTATTTTGTGTTCATCCACCCTTGTGCTTGATGCTGTCTCCTCCTTCCCATTTGGAAAGAGGATCATGAGCAAACACTTCTTGTCATCTGTGCGAGATTCTTTGCTGTTTGATATTTCTACTGCATACCAATCACTCCGTCACCTCTACAGTGTTCTGTGGGCATCCCCACAACCTCTCTGCACTCTCCCCAGGCCACTCGCTGCTTCCCAGCCAAACTAAGGTGGGCCCAGCAGCATCTGCCCAACCTCACATTGCTTTTAAGTATAAACAGCTGGAAAATGAGCACTAATGGATGTTCACACCAGTGTGAATCTCGTACATTTGAAGCCAACAAATAATGAACAAATATTGACAAGAAAAATACTGGTAGAGAACTTTATCACATTTCTAATGATTTATTAAGCTATGTGAGGCATAAAAGCTACAGACCATTTCAAACCCAATTTGCTGCTAGGCTAATATGTCTACATGTACACAAGTGGAAAAGGTCAAAGAATTGCCATCTGAGCAGGAAAATTGCTAGCTACGGGGTAGAATTTTGGTTTGCTCTAGCAGCATTGCTTATGCTTTTTACAGGATTTGAGCTAGCTTCTCCTGAGGCAACAGAATTACTTTTATCAGGGACAGATCCACTGGGCAGAGAAGAGCCCCATGGGCCGATGCTGTAGCACACAGCATGCTTACCTGTTCTGCTGCTGCACAGAGCTGTGGGGCTGCATGTCCCTAGGTCCACCTGTCCCAGCCAGGCCCCGCAGCAGGATCTTGGTGAGGCTCACAAGCACAGCCTACTCTGTTCAGTAGAAATGTTGGGAGATGTATGGCGATTGAACCTTGCTGTACAATAAACCCTGAATTGTCAGGTGCTGCCTTTATCCAGTGATCTCAGCAAATAACCCTCTAAGAGGTCTTGACCTCTTCCTTGAGATGAAATTCGTAGACAAAAAGAAGATAGTATTTTTCTATACAATCTGCTTCTCAAAACACAGCCCTCAGCCCAACCAAACAAGGCTGTATAGAAAGCCATTAATGACAACTCCAGATTGTCTTATTTAAAGAGAGGAAAAAATCCTGTGTGCAACAGAGACTATATGAGATCCTATTTGTATGGGAGACAGAACGTGTGATGTTTTATAGATCAACAAAAATACTGGGGCATCATTCCCCATTATATTTACCAATTTTTTGTTAACATAGCCTCCTAAAATAGGGAAACACACAGCATCGCTCCAAACAAGCAAAACTCTATCAACAAATCTGGAATCGAAGCATCAGGCACAATACACGCAGACATTCACGCCTAAGCATTGTGCTGCTTCCTAAATCACCCAGACTGCCTGCCAGCACAAAATTGACAACAGGCTCTCCGGACCATTGGCTCAGTTCAGCACAGGGCAATTCTACACTCCATTACCATCACAGCTTTCAAACACCTCTCAGCACAGGAATGAATTTGTCCCGTTACACTGGGGAAAAAAATACTGAAATATTTATCAAATGAAGCCAACTTCCTTTAGCAAGAACTAATCTCTGGGCAATAAAAGCCCTCTGCCTTCATGGGTAGCCACATGATTAGCGTGGAAAAAGTGCAACAAGTTGATTTTTTGAAGAAAACAAGTTATTTACTATGACAGAGAAGAAAAGTAGACTCTTAGGGCTTGTTCTTGGTCCCACTCCAGCCCACAATCACTCCCCTTGACTGAAAGGGTGCAGAAGAAAACTTTGGGGCAAAGCATAGCCTCTAAGTGAGCAGACTGAGAGCTGCCAAGGAGCTAAAGGTATTTTAGCACTAAGGGGACATATAACTTCAACAGTTTAACTGCCTCAAAACATAATGAAACTACATTTAAATGAACTGCACTTTGTCCCCACCACTTTTTGCCTTACTTTAATCTCAAAGAATTAAAACTCATCTCAATTTTGGAAGCTCTAGAGCAGCTTCAATGGAAGCTTTGGTGTTGGCCCTCTGGATCTTGCCCTGATGCTTTTTACCATGATTCAGGCAGTGACAGGATCTGGTCTTTCTGCAGAACAGAATGATTTGTTGGTTTCCTGCGAGACCAGAATTAGTTTCCACGTCACCAGGATAACCCAAACACCATTCGCATAGAGAGCCCAGAGAACAACATGTATCCCCATTTGAAGCATTAATAAAATTACTGCAAAGAACCTAAAGGAAAAGAACAGCTTCTCTCCTCACAGCACCCAGCTCTTCTTTCTCCACCCAGTGTACCAAAGCAAAACTCATTTCAGTGGACCAAAGGTTCTCTTCATCTTGCATGTCTGTTTCCTTTTTGCTAGCTCTCCATATAAAGCCTGAAGGAAAAGCAGAAGTCTTCATCGCTGTCCGATCAGCACTCTCTGCAAACACATTTGCTCAAAGAGAGAGGAAAAAGCATGCGTGTGAGAGCAAGTGCATCCTCACAGACAAACCAAGAGTCCCAGCGAATCTCAGAGGCACCCTCAGCCAGGCCTTGCTGGCAGACCATGGGGCAGCATCGGAGCTCGCTTCCTGCCAGCATCTGCCGCTGAAAGATGGAATCCTATGATCCCATCCTTGACAAAAAGTCTTTGCCACAGCTGAGCAGTACTTTGTGCCAGCCTTCCTGATGCTTAGGGACGAAAAATTTCCTGAATCCTAGTTATCTTCAGCATCCAGAGCACAAGTAAACATGCTGCAAAATTTCACCCACAGTATGTACACTTCCTGGAGTCAAACAGTCAGATGATAAATATTAGATGATAAAGAACATACACCACAGTTCTGATCTCAAAGCATCCTTCCACCTCACTAATGAAGTCATATCCAATCAGCCCTGCATTCATTAGGATAGAGGAATCAACAGATAGCAAGCCTTATATAAAATTTCTTAGATAAGATCAGGCAACATTCTGGCACATGTTTACTTCATTTTAATTAATGAACCGACTACCTGGAATGAGACATAAACATAACCCATCTCCACATATGCCCTGTCTTTCAAAAGAGCTTACTGACGAGACCTGCAGGAGACCTCCACCCACACTTGCTTCAGTGACATGTTCACTGCTCTGCCACTCTGAAAATGCAAGAGGCCACAGTTTTGTGTGGAAGAAAACCATCAAGTTAAAAAAAAAAAAAAAAAAAAGATGGGAAGGCTGGCTTATTAAAAAACATTGAAAGGACAAGATGTGCTTGGATGAGTTGAGCAATAATGGGACATCCCAAGACATTACAGGGCTTGTTTCAGCAAAGGCAAAACAGGGAGCTTCCTTGGACAGGGGATGGGCTTCCTCAGCTGTGCCACTGATGCACAGAGAGTGGGTCATCAGGCAGCCTCTCTGCCCTGCTGAATAACTGTGCTTCTGCAGCTCACGTGGAACATAAGAAATTAAGGATGATTGAGTGGCATTGGCCTTGCTGTAGTCAATAAGATGGAGTAACTCCTGCTGATCCACTTCAGGGGTTTGGCCAAAGTCAGATTGTGAAGAAGTCTGGTAAAGTCAATGACACATTTTATTCATGCTCTGTTTGCATCCAAGAGACTCAGATGAGTATTTCATGCCTCGTGACACATGGCTGTAGTAGCATGTAGTGGCATCCTCCTGGAGCTTTTCCATTTTGTCAATCTGTGGCATAATCTGAACGTTGAACAATTTCATAGTACAGCAATGTAAATTAGTTCACAGACTGCACTGAGAATTACAACCACACTGTCACTACTTCTACATCTGCACAGTCATTGAAAAGCCATTTTTTCAGATGTCATTCTCAGAATTCAGGAGCAAATTATGGAAATTCAATTAATGAAATCATCTAAAGAAAACAAATTCAATTGCAGGCTGCACATTGTGTCTCAGACTGAGCTTAGGTCACAATTCTCAGGTGTTAATAGGATCGTTAAAGAAAATTAACAAATGAAGAAAAAAATCAAGGCACAGTCAATGTTCATAAGTAGCATCTTTGTCTCACAGAAGGTATTGGAAAGCTTCAGTAGCTGTACAGTTGAGTATGAGAGAGTTTTCAAACACACCACTATAACAAAAGGAAAGACAAGAAATTCAAAAACAATGCATTATATTAACTTGATATTGCCATGGTAAATAGTTTTACAATTTTGTAAGAAAGATTCTAAAGAACAAAAGTTACCATGGTACCATTGTTCCTTCCAGCTACATGTTTTCAACACAAAGTGAATATATTAAAGGTAACATGGAGCTGTACTTTCTGCACTGCAAGCTCATTCATCTTTTTCTGTGGGAAACCACAATAACCAGCACAGGACCTTTTTTTCCCTAATTTCTTTGCTCACAGAAATTGACAGCTTGATTCATAATTCATTAGTTTCCACAATTTAAAAATGAAATAATTTCTGTGGTACCTGGACACAGTTTTCCAAGGTAACTTCTGACAAAGCATCATGTTGTTGGCATTTGGCCCATTTTTTTTTGTTCTTTACAACAGAAGGAAGGAATGCCATCCAAAGGGACCTGGACAGGCTTGAGAAGTGGGCCTGTGGGAACTGAATGAGGTTCAACAAGGCCAAGTACAAGGTGCTGCACCCAGGCTGGGCAATCCCAGATACCTGCACAGACTGGGAGAAGAACTCATTGAGAGCCGCCCTGCTGAGAAGGACTTGGGGGTTGGTCCTGGTGGATGAAAAGCTGGACATGAGCCAGCAGTGTGCATTTACAACACAGAAAGCTAACAGTACCCCAGGCTGCATCAACAGAAGAGTGGCAGTGGAGAGAAGGAAGGGATTGTCCCCCTCTGCTCTGCCCATGTGAGGCCCCATCTGGAGCACTGCATCCAGGTCTGGGGCCCCAAACACAAGAAGGACACTGAGCTGTTAGAGTGGGTCCAGAGGAGGCCATGAAGATGCTCATGAAGGCCTCTCCTACAAAGACAGGCTGAGGGAGCTGAGCCTGCTCAGCCTGGAGAAGAGAAGGCTCTGAGGAGATCTCGCTGCAGCTTTTCAGTACTTAAAGGGGGCTTATAAACAAGATGGAGAACAACTTTTTACATGGGTAAATAGTAATAGGACAAGGGGGAATGGTTTTAATCTAAAATAAGATTTAGATTAGATGTTAGGAAGAAATTCTTTACTAAGAGGGTGAAAAGGTGCTGGCACAGGTTGCCCAGAAGTTGTGGATGCCCCATCCCTGGAGGTGCCCAAGGCCAGGACTAATTGGGCCTTGGGCAGCCTGATCTGATGGGTGGAAACCAGACCACGGCAGGGAGTTGGAAGTGGGTGGGCTTTAAGGTCCCTTCCAACCCAAGCCATTCTGTGATTCTATGATCTGAACCAGATTTTGCTCTCAGGCATGCTTTTGTAGAAGCTGGAATTTTCCAGATTTATCTTATCTCAGCAGAGATTAGCTTATTCATTTGCTCAACAGCAACAAAAAACTGCCAATTACGAAGCACGCTCCTGTCACTCTAGATGGACAGTGCTAGAGGGGCAGCTCAAAAAAGGAGAAAAGAAAGCATTCATATGGTATTAAGCAAGGGAGACAAGGGAACATCACCAGGGCCTTTTAGGACTCCTGCTGAGTCTGAGAGCCATCTCTCCTCACTGACATTTTACCAGCAAGTGTTTTTCTCCTAGCTGTACAGTTGGCTTCCCGCCTCTGCTGACTGCCTCCAGCCTCTGGCCACTTCCAGTGCCCCAACCCTACTCCTGTGTCCTGGTGATGCACAGACAACCTGAATTTGGGGTGTGCGTGTGTGTGAGACACACAGATGTGACAAAACCACATCCAGGACTACTCTGTGTACTTCCTAAAGTAAAATAGGAATTTTTCTTCAATGAGTAAGAAGTTGATATATTAAAAGAAGAAAAGAAACAAACACCAGCCTGGAGGTAGCTACTCATTTATACGGAAATATGAATTGTTTTTGCCATAGGGAAACATTAGGTTTCATAGGTTCACATTACGAGTATACTCCATTTGCCATTGGTGTCTGCTTACCCCCCCACCCTTGAATGAACACAGGTGCTAACTGACTAGATTTACTCCCCAAATACCACGTACAAACTGCCTCACAGACATATCAAGGCTGTCATCTGCCATTTCCCGGAGGAGATACCACCCTGCCGCTTGACAGGAGCAAATTAAATATCAGCAAGCCTTCTCCTATCTTAGCAACTGTGCTCACGTCACGTGGACAAATCCTGCAAAACATACAGTGAAAGCAGAGAAGCCAGCTTGCTTCATTCTGTGCCCAAGGAGAATGCCAAGCTGAGCTGTGAAGTGATCCTCAGGCGTCAGCACACCTGTCTCCTTCACTGACGTGGAATCTCCTCCTCTCCACATATCACAGTGCCTAAGGTGAGAGAACTCACTATGTTTCAGCTCCGGAGTTTTCATGTTGTTTTCCTGATCACAACCAGAATCCTCCCCCCTCCTCCCCCATTAAAGGCTGGGCTTGCTACCATCCAAAGCCGCAGAAATTCGTTATTCTAGCTCGGGGCAGTGACCAAATCTACCTCACTGGCACTGCTGCCAGCACACAGCTTGAGCCCATGGAGGGACCTGGGGAAAGAGAAGCAGAGCTCCTCTCTTTCTGATCAGGCTCCATACTGGTGTTTACTTATAACCATGCTGGTTTCATTCAGTGCTGAAATATAAAGGAAAATTGCCAAAGAACCAGATGGTGAGATGAGTGGAAGTGAATATACAATTCTTTATCTTATACTTACCTGATCAAATTTATAGTTTCTTGCTTTTAGCCAGGTATGTACTTGATCCCAATAGATTTACCCCTTAAGTAGGGCATAAAAGAGAGCAAGAGAAGTTACACCTGGACCAATATATACCTTTAAATATCATATCTATAGAGAAGCTTTTATGTGAGACAGAAAATCATACATACTTAATGCAATGTCTTTCACACTACAGTCCATAAATGCTATTTGTATTACCTTGGTAGCACAGGCAGTGTGATCACTCAAGTGCTGCAGCCAAAACTTGGTGCAGACACAGCTGTAAAACACCCCACTTTTCTCCTCCTGCAGCAGCTGTATCTGTAGTGATTACTTGCACGTCACCTGGATCAGCTGCTATCAGTGACTACGGGATGGATTATTACTTAACATTCAGGTGAGAACAGTGGAGCCTGTTCTAACTCAGGTACTTAAAGCTGAGCGTGTTTATTAAGTATTTGCAGGATCACAGATAAATTGATGAGACTAAGAGCAAAGGAAAAATAGCAACATGAAAGAATTATCACTTTCAGTTACTTACAAGGCACAACATGTCATACCTAAGCTGATTTGTACCCATGTGATACACCAGAAAGCCCTCCTACCTACAGGCTGAACACTCACAAGAAAAAGTTTTTAGCCCCAGGTTTGAGATGCTGAGAACTCAGAGTACTGAATCCAGCAGTCTTTCTCCTACAGTTCTCCAGGTTATTATGCTTTTTCTCCCTAAGCAACATGTAAAAAAAACATCTAGAAGGAATCTGCTCCAGTTAATTAAAAACTTGAGGAACAATTTCAAAGATTCATCTGAGCAGGGTGCCTGTACTTCAAGCACTTCTAGTGGGAGTTCACTATTGCCTTTGAACCCAGCCTCCTTCTGAAACTTTTAAAACACAAAGTTACTTTCGCACTTTGCAACGCAACCTCCTCACCTGTAGGAAAAAGTTTTGCTGAAGAACAGCATTTTCCCCAACACAAAGTGTGGCAGCAGAAGGCTGTTAGTACTCAGCAGCTGGGGGTTTTCACACCTCTGCATGGGGTGGGAAGCTGTGAGCCCCCAAGCTCTGTATTACTGCAAAGCCAGCCAGGTTAGCCCTGCTTCAGCAGAACAGCTGTTTCAAAGGGAGAAGGACAAATTCCAGGCATGGAACACACAGGTGATGTGAAGCACAGCAACAGTCGCCGCACTGCAGCTCACAGACCAGATGCTGCTAGCCACAGGAAGCTGGAAGGTTAACACAGAGGCACGACAAAAAGGAAAAATGGGCTTTGCTCCCAGTGCTTCCCTAAAGGCTATGAACCACTGAAGGCAAGGAAACCACTGGAATAAACTTCACATTTAAGGAGAGAGTTGCCTGTGATGAGAGTTCCTTGCAAGCTACTGTGAGGAACAAAAGTAGCAGGGAAAAAATAAAGGAGAGGAAAGGGTGCAGAGTTCTTTGACTTGGCATTAGAAACACAAACACTCTGTACGCATTCTTCCCTTCCATAAAACTTCCACAGATCTTTTCTTTCATGAAAAAAAAAAAAAAAAAAAACAATATAGAGAAGATAAACACTGGCATTGAAAACAACATTTTCATTTGTACTGACAGAAGAACGTGCTGCCATCAGAATAATTCATCTGTCTGTGCTCATCGAGGAGTAACCACTGAGAAAAGTTTCAAAATAGTCCAACCCATTTTTTTACTGTACTTTTCATGCATGTCATACACTATGTATCAGCCGTGCTAGAAATTGAAGCAGTCATTTAGAAATGATGGATTGTTTCTCATTAGCATATCCTCATGTCAGTAATGAACATCAATCAACTTAAATCAAATTAATCCTCTGTGCGTTCAGTTAAAGTGTGTACCATATGCTGGCTGAAACTTACACCAAAAAAAACTGTGCTGCTGTAGAAAGCTCCTTTCTACAGCTTCATCCAACAGCAACACTGAGTCAATTTCCATTAAAAACATGTAAACAAAATTGAAACATTTTACGCAGCTATTTTCAGCCAGTGCTATGTAGCCTCAAGGATCGATTATTTGACTCGCTGAAATCGGTCAGCAGTGATCCATCACAGCACATGCTGTCTCCTTTGGGCCCAATCCAGGGTCAAAGCCAAGAGTTTCCTCTCTGATCAAATGCCACGGGCTGCTTGAATTTGACTGAGAAGTGGACACGTAGCCCCTTTTTATATTAAATCCACTTCAGTTATTTTAATGGCTCTGTTCTGAGTTGATTTTGAACAGCAGGAAACCTTTCTTGCCTCTCCACTCTCTTTGAGAAGCCTCAATTTGGACTCGATGAGATGACTTGTTTTGCTCTCAACCGATCACTGTCATATGCCTTACTGGATGTGTCAAGCAAACAGCATTATAAGAGATTCATAAATGCTAAGCCTCTAAGCAGCTTAGGAATGAGAAACATAACGGAGTGTCACTGCCTGAGGCAGAAGAGTTGTTCAGGAATTCAGATCAGCACCAACTCAGCACAGATGTGTTCTTATGCTGGTTGACCAGAAACCAGCAGCTTCAGGAAGGGGAAAGCCTTCCTCTCTGCTCAGACACCATGGGCCAGTGAAACTGCCATGCCATCTCCGAGCAGCAGCTGGAGAACTTCATCACCTGGTCCTGAGCTGTGCAAGCTTCCAGTCAATACAGTGACCAGGTGTTTTGGGAACAGACACAAAACAGCAGCAAAGTACAATCAAATACAGCCTTACCAGCAAGGGAAACACCCTCCTAGCTTGGCAGCCAATCCTCAGTAAACCTGCTGGGTGGTAAATCTTTTCAGAACAGTTTTCATGTATGACTGAAATGCTGAAACTTCTCCTCCTCCCTTGCCAAACACGTGTTATCAGACATGCCATGGAAACATACAGCAGACTCTTTATGAGAAGATGCTCTCAGTCTAAAACTTTTTCTTAACTCTGTATGTGTAATGTAAAGGGCCTGCCCCTTCACAGGTCCCTGCCTTGCTGGTAAGGCTCTATACTGTGACTACAGGATAATCCCTGATCATTTTTGTTCAGAGCCCTGGAAAACCACCATCATTAGGTACATCAGGCAAGTTCTCATATTCTACTGGCTGATAGTTTTCAGCCAGTCAAACTATCACCACTAAAAAAAACACATCTCTCTTTCAGTAATAACTATGAAGTTATGGAAGAAGGACCAGAAATTGATGGGAACTGGGTCCCCTCCCCACAGCAGCCTTTGGCTGGAGATGGAGAACATCCAGTTTGGTAGAACAGGTTCACCCCATCCCCACACCTTCCCTGACAGCAAATCCAGCTCCTGGGGCTGCTGCTCTTTGGCATTTCTGTTCATGGGCTGCTGTGCACAGGCTTCAAGAGCCAGACCTTCTTCCCTTGCACTCTTCTCAGCCTCAAAGCAAAAGTACATTTTGCACCAAGTTAACTTCTTAGGATAAAGTATTCAACAAGTATGTGAGTTATCTATCAGCTCTGAACTGCCATATTCTTCAGTGCCAAAACACGCATGCACAGGTTCTGCACTGGTAACTAATAGGAAATGACTTCTGTATGGTTTCTACAGGGAAAATACTCTTGTCATCTTTTGCTCCCTTCTCACTACACCTATAGAAAGCTTCAAGAGAATCAAATTGATACGGACACACAATCTGCACGCATTTAACTTCAAAAACAGCATTACTAGCTGCTTTCCAGAACTTCAGTGTTTCATGCTCTCAAGATAATTCTCAAGACATTGACGTTTATGATTCCTCCTTACTTTCAAAATTCAGTTCTCTCCCATACACAGTCAAGTAAGATCTTCAAATGTGTTCACAGTTTTCTGTTCATTTAAAAAAGAAAAAACCACCCATACTTTCCTTTAACAGATATCCTGTGAGGAATCCTGCAAAATTAGAGCTGGAAAACTGAATTGTATCGCAAGTTGAGAAAGTAGAAAGCATGCTGCCATTCATTTTAGTCACTTTGAAGCAATTTTGTTTGAAACTGCTGAAGGCAAATTTCATTGTGAAGTATGAAAGCTCAAGATCATCTAGTTACTACGATGAATGTCTGTTAGAGCTTCAGTTGGGACTACTGCCTTCATTTATTAAAAAACACAATTTCTGTTCCAACAACAGAATTAGCATAAGTGCCCTTACAGTCTTGCTCACAAGATCTGCTGGCTATATCTTCTTTCTTATTCCAATCTGAGATTGACGTCAGCAGCATTCACAACCTTTTGAGAACTCATTCTCCAGTTTCTACTTAATTTGATGTCTCAGAACATTTATGACTCACAAAACTTGGTGTTTAAAGCTTCAGGGCTCAAAAATGGAAAAGAAATCCAAGGGGAAAAAAGATTGCATTTAATATAGTAAAATAATAGTAAAGAGAAAGAGCCAGAGAAAATACAGTCAGGTGCTATTTTTAGCAAGGGCTGTGCTGTAAAATAAAGAAGTGCAATTTTCTCTTTCACAACTCAATGAAAGAAGGAAACACGATTTTCTTTTCCATTCATTACTCAGTGAATGAAGAGGTCAATCATAAAAGCAGTGCTAAACGTACAGGATTTCTGCAGCAACCTGTGATAGCTGAGCAATACCTTGGGACCATCAAAGAAGCAGAGAGCGCACACCTGACTCTGGGAGAAAGCACTTCTGCTGTCAGAAGTCACTGCTGGAAACAGCTCCAAATTGCAAGTATGAATTCAAAGTGCAACCTGTGCTGTGCAGAGGTGCAAAACGTGAGCTCAGTTCTGAGGAATAAGAGGTAGGAGATAATCAAAGATGCAAACATAGATTTCATTCTAGCAAACACCTGCCCTTTCCTCTGCAGATAGATAGGTGCTCTGTATCTTCTAAGTGAAGGGAAGACCATGCTGAAGGGGAGATGCATTCTCAATTGCACCTCACAGGGCGGCAATCTGCTGCAGTCCCCCCACCCTCTCACATGGTGGTCCCCAGTTCCAATGCTGGAGCTGTGCAAGGCCACCTCTGGTGAAAGCTGAGCTAGCTCTCCTTTTCCAAGAAGAGAAAATCAGTTACACAAATCCCTCAAGCCTTGACACACACTCAAAATTAACATTTTTATTGCTATTACTCAATAATTTAATAAATCAGATTTTAAAATTAACACGTCTTGGGAATCCTGTCATTTAAAAATTGGAGATCCAATGAGTCATGACTGGAAAAGTCACTCAGCATCTCCCTTTGAGGGACCATTTTGGACAAATACTTTATTGTGCAGACTGATTTTCATGGAACACACATGACTCACCTGTGGTATGAAGGCAATTAAATCCATATCAAATCCATAAAAAAGGAGATAAGTTAGAAATGAAAATCCCTTGCTTCTCATATTTCCCAGTAACCAGAGTATTTAGCAAATAAGATATCCTGGGTTTACTCATGCTTTCCTTCACAAGAAAATATTAAAAAAAGAAATCAATGCTGCAATGCTTCTTGGACATGGAGAGTCCAGTTAAATAAGAATAACAAGTGGGCCACGTTGCATGGACTTTGACGTTATAACCAAGAAAACAAATACCACCTCTTTGCCTTCAGGTGATAAAGAGCTGTTATTTTAAAGAGGAAATGCACACGCTGCTGCTTTCCATCACCAGACCAACTGCACTGACTCCTGCAGTTATGGGATAATGTTACCTGCTGGGAGGACACATTCTCAGATAGGAGGAATGGCTGCCACTCCAGAAACCTCACCGCTCTGAAAATCTCAGTGGGAGTAAAAGGGATACACTGGTTTAATGCTTTTAGTACTCGAATGTATGAACATCTTGAGTGAAGTTAGTGGAAAATAAAACCATTCAATTCCTTCTGGTTAAGCACTTGGGCTCTGTAAGTGGTCTGGCAGGTGAGGACCTTGCCATTGCTCAGCACCCCCAGACACACAGGGAGGGCTCCTACAGCCCTGCTACAGACAGCAGAGCTGCCCAGAGACTGCGAGCCAACACCACGGTGGTGCAGATGCTGTTGGATCTAAGTTAGAGCCATTGAAAATCAAATCTCTGGAAGACCAAGACTATTGTTACATTTAGGTGAAAGATTATTCAAATTACAGTTTTGCCATCCACAATGGCCTGGACAACTTTTTAGGATGTTCCCTTCAGATTTCTTGCGGTCTCCCAATAGCGTTCTATGACATAGCTCCTTTGCATATTTAGGTTAGAATTTTAGTAGAAAATGTGAAATAATTTCATGAATCTCCAAGGCTTCAGAATGACAGCCATAGCTACGTGCTGCTGTGGAGCAGGGAGAACGTGGTACATGCAAATCAGAACAGCAGCAAGGCCATCACAGGGGCAGGACTTTCTGTAGATTCTTCCTTTTTCCCTAGATAAATGGTTAGCCAGCACAAGTGAATAGAAATGATTAATTTTACACTTCCAAACCCTGAAGCCTCAGGGAAGACTAAGCACTCGCCACAAATTTACCTTGTCTAATAGCTTTGCAGCGGTGACTTTTTCTGCACGCTGTTTTCAAGATGAAGGGCATTCTCATAAAGAAGAGACGCATTTTAGCTAAGGATTAGGAGCCTTAAACAAGTGTGGATTTTTAGCCATCACGTAATTATAGCACAACAGTTGGAATGAGCACCGGTACAGAAGTACAGAAATTCATCTGAAGGCACTGAGCTCCTGTTATCAGCCAACCCAAGCACGTCCCTTCTGTGCTTTACACTGAGTTTCAGAGTTAGGTAAACAACTCGGGACAGGATTTGGTCAGGAAGGGTGTGTAAAACCAGGCTGAAGGGCTCTGCCAAACATATGTTCTTCTTCCTAGGAAGCACAAAGCCAACAGCCTCACAGCAAGGCTGCAGCCCACATGGCTCCTAGGCTGCTGCAGAAGTGTTGCTCTGCAGAGCCCAACCCTGCACACCTGCCTGCTCTGGGCCACTCTGCACTGCTTGCAGGCCAGCACTCACGGACACTGCTTCTTTGGCACTGCTTTTCACTGCAATTAATGTATTCATTACAAAGGCACTGGTTTCCTGAAGCATTAAACCCTGTGCAACTTCTGAACCTTGAATTGTCACCTAAGTTCCTGTGTCTCAGGGCAGCACACAGCCAGAAGTCACTCCCTGACAATCACATGGGTTCCCACAGCTCTTGCTGTGGGATACAATTTAGTATTCGGTGGTGATTCTAGTGGAAAAGCTTTTTTTTTTTTTTTTGGTCTTCCAATAATGTGGGACAGCTCTAGAATTAATAACAATAATCCCAAATACACTTGAAGGAAGTTATTTTTCTTTCTCTTCTCTTGAAAAAAAAATTAAAAGATTTAAAAATCAACCTGCAGACAACTGGGTAAAGGAATTCTCCCAGACTCACAGAGCTGCCTCCCACCAGCCCACCAGGATTCAGCACTGGGAGCTGAGCAGGGCTGTGCACCACGGGCACTTGGCAGAGCTCAGAGCACAGTGCTGTTACCATGGCACTCCAACACCTGGTACGTTCAGAGCAGCCACCGTGTTATCACCCATCTGCACAGCAACAGAGGGGAAGCAGCAGCTGGATCTTTGAACAAGCCATGCAAAAGCAGCATTAGAGTAAATAACCTGCTTGGTAAGCATCGTATGCACAGATCCCCTTTATGCTCTCTCTTATTTTAGCACTCTGGGTACAAGAGAAGTGGAGGCAGCAGCCCTTGACAGGCATCAGCAGCACATGTGCATGCACGCATCTACATACACTGCTCTCCCTCCATGACTTCTGACTCCAGCACTGGTACAGAGCGAGCAGCCAGCCAGGATCTGGGTGAAAAACCACTGCCACTGATCCTTCTGTAAACAACATGTAAGGTTCAATCACTTGAGTCTTACAACACGTTATTTCAGTTAATAAATCCATAATATTAGGTGCTGCTGTGCTTCAGCTGCTCTCCCCAAGTTTTCAACTCTCTTGATCTCTCCTGTTTCAGTTTCTAACAAATTAGTAGCAAAGTAATGAGTATCTGACATATGATTAGCAAGGAAATGGATCTGAAGGAGAATTAGCAAAACCAGAGGACATTCCAAACAAGATAAAGGCACATCACAGAAACAGAGGATGCCACATGTGAGCTAGGTTAAAAAAAAAATAAATCTATGGGGCCAGCAGCTCCATTTGGAAGGAGGAACTTCTTAGTGAGGCAGCAAAACTGGACAGAGAGAAGCAGAAGAGGATACACAAAGACTCCTAGGACACTTTCAGGATGCAATGGCCGCTGACTAAAAAGAAAAGTGCAAAGCTGCTTGTGGAAAATATATCTAACCCAAACAGGATTTCTGTCTGTTTCCCTCTTCGCCAACCCCATTCATATTTGCAGGGCAGCCAGAAGCTCGGCAGAAATGTGGGTTGGCACCACCATCTCCTGGTAAAAGCTAAGTTGTTCTGTAGATGGTAGAACCCCACCAGTAAGCCATGGGCCTCCCAGTTCTCCATCCTGCAAGAGTTTGCTGCAGTTTTGTCCAGCTTCTAGTGCTTCTCACCAGTGTTCCCTTCTGTCAGCACCATGTGTGCAGAGCACAACGCTGCTGCCCTCTGACAGCCCTACACATAGCAGCCCTGCAGACCTCTGCGCACGCCGTGGTTACACTGCAGCTTCAGCACAACTCAACTACAATAATCAGGTAAGAGACATCCTGGGGAGCTGTTTATTAAAAGAAAAGATAACAGCAGATGATTTTATGTTGTGGATAGGGAATAACATCACAATTTCCCTTGTGCTGGAAGGATCATCGCTCATTCCCCTTTCCAGTAAGTCAACAGATGCTTAGGGATACTCATACAGCCTCCCCTCCCCATGACTGAGCATAGCTCTTGTTGACAGGAATACAGAAAAAGAGTGGTCAAAATCTGGAAGCTTAGTTCATGCTGTGTAATGAGTCAGAATGATGTTAAATAGCTAGATAACAGAAAGTAAGTGAAAAAGTTCCCACTCAGTGAAAAAGACCCCAGGGTACTCCACTTGCACTACAGGGAACAATTTCTTGTATCCCTGTGGTTTTGGGTTCACTGCTTTCTGTCTCTAAATTCAGCCATTCAGCCTACTCATAAGTGCTGCAGGAACACAACACTGTGCTGTAGACAACACAATGCATGAAAGGTCTAAATGTGACTAAGCTCAATAGTTGCACTTTCTCATTAGACCAAAAACATATGACACAGGTTAAGTATGTGCTCACTTGACACAAATACTATGAGAAGCCATAAATTCCACCCACTGTATTGTCTTGTAACTGAACACAGTGTAACCAGGCACATTTAAATATAGAATATATCTAGTCATTATGTGGAAGATAAAAATCTGAAATAAAATCGTAGGAACAGATCAGACAGGGACCACAGGAAAACATTTTGAGGCACATGAGTCCCTACGTAAAATGACAGTCCATTCTACTGGAAGGCACCAAAGTATCTATTCTAGTTTCTGCTGTAGAAAGCATTACATGCAGAAGGTCAGGAGGCCAGCAACGCCTTTGTCCTTTCAACACTTAAGTGCCTCACTACAGCAACTGAAGAATTCCCCTTGAAGTTTCTCAAGCAAAGCTTTTCCCTACTGGGCAAGGAGTTAACACTGACCCCTTTTCTCTAGGAAAGGGCTAAACCTCAGAACTACCTGCAGCTGGATACAGCACTGTGCCTCTGAATACTGTAACTTTTTTCAATTTTCCTCAAATGCACCAAACAGTGGCAAATACTCCATATTCCCAATAACTCTGCAAAGATGTAGCACACAGAGACATTGCACCCTGCAATGAGATTAAATCCAGTCTCGTACACTGGAACAACTCCAGTGATATCAGAGCTTAGAGTGAAGTTGAATTTGGCCTTCGCCGTAACGCAGAATTATAATGAGATAACAATGGGATTGAGGTGATTAACTATGAACAGAAATAAACCTGACGTGCCAATTGTTTAAATGCCAACACAGGAACACCCTGCTCAGCAAGCTTAGGCTGCTAAATAAATTCAATATCCTCCAAAAACAGTAGCAGAAATATTTTTTACTATTATTTTTTAAGTGGGTGGAAAAACAATCACTGGTTAGTTTTACCAATATTACCAATATATATTTATTGGTAAGTTTTTATCTCTCTGCCTTTTATCACTGTTTGAAGTCTAATCCTGAAGAACACTCAAGAGCAGCACAAGCACCAAGCTCTTCCCAAAGCAGGAGCACCACTACTTGAGATATCACCAAGAGCTTGGCTTGAATTACAGACAGTTACTGTACCTCTGGTCAGATATTCTGCGTCCTGTTTTAACATCAGAAGTAGTGCTTCATGTCCACTCAGCCACTCAGATTTCTGTTCTTGGGAGCCATTAAGTCCTCAGTGCTGCAAGTAAGATGTAACCCTTGCCTCCCTTACAAGGATGAACACTGTTTTTTCACCAACATAACTTTTCCATTTTAGTTCTTTGCCTAAAGAGCAAATCAGAGGATCTCACAACAGCTGTGAATCCACTGAGCAGGATCAGGCTCATTAGGTCTCCAGAGACATCCATCACTACTCCATCTATACATTAAAATTAGAGAGCTCTTATCTTTTTTTTTTAGAAACAAGTTTTGTACAAGCATTCAAGTTTAAAGTCAATGCTTATAAGGAACTTATCAAAAACACGATGGGAATAGGATGCCAGGGGAATAGATGATTCTCTCATCTGAAACGCATAATTAGCTTTTGCTTAAGTGTGCAATTAACATTAAAATTTACAATCAAGTATGATGGCGTTCTAAATTTGCCTCCTTTAAATGAAATAATGAACCTAGTCACCAGTGTTACTTTTTTGAATCCCTACCCTTGAGGGGAGCTGCACAGTAACATCCTGTCATCCAGGCAACAACTGACACATAAAGCTTTTTAAAACACTGCACATTTGCCTTGGAGATGGCTACACAGCTTGGGTTTTATTTTGGCTTACACTTTTCTCTGTTGTAATGGTAACTGCCACGCAGCATAATTAGCAGCTGTCATTTCTGTTGGTAAAGATCCTTCTCACAAAACCAGAGTGATGATGCTTTGTACCCTCTCCCCAGCTGTGCCCGAAAGCTGGAGCACACGTGTCTCAGACATCCACCAGAGCATTGCAGACCCCTACAGGTTTCAGCAATTAAGCCCTTGAAACATTTTTGTTAATGGAGAAGAAAAAGCTGTACTCATCCTAGTAGTTTAAATCTGATAAGCAGCATCTTAAAAGAAAAATCATACTGCAGTCTAAATATTGTCTCTGAATATCACATCCCTTTTGCCTTTTAATCTGAAGTTAAATTTAGCCTCCAGTTACAGCAAGAAGGGGGCTGCAAACAGTTTCAACTGCAATATCAGCTGCCAACGCCTGTATCTAGCTGTTTTTCTTATTAATCACATATATATTTATAGCACATGCAACAAAAATGAGACTTGTGCAGGGTGTATAATGAAGTGTAATGAAATTCCTCGCATAAATCATGCATTCTGTGGTGACCAAAGCGTTGTGGTGTGCAGGTGTTTGGGGCTTAGCACTGACACTGATTCTCCATCAGTAAATCTCCACTACTATCCAAGGAGTCCATGGAATTAACCTAGATTGGGCCAGCATGAAGACTTTGTCCCTGCAGCTCCAGAACTCTGCTGTTAACATTACTTACCACCAATAGACACAAAAACGTGCAGAAGGAAAATAAAAAAAAAAGAAATCTCTCATTGCTCTCACCTGGAACCAAAATCACTTCTATTCCCTCACCTTGCTTTCATTTGGATCTGGCCAGAGTGGCCTTGTCGAGCTGCTAGGCAACCCCAGCACTGCACTGAGCATTAACTGTGTACATTTGCTAAAAGTGTAATAATGCCACCTTTGAGATTTATAATAAGAATAAATATCTGAAAAAATAACAGCTTTCCTTTTCGATCACTAACTAGCAACTCTGGGAAAACAAAGCTGTTGGTCAAGAAAGAAAGCATCCACATGTACAGCCCACATACAGAGAGAGAATAAAGCAGCTCCTAAATATATCGTTCTGGAGAGGTTTTATACAGAAATATTATTACAGATGGCAGCGCTATAAAAAGTGTCTGATCCTAGAATTTATGCAGGTATTAGAATATATGCATAATATTAATATATTTACATAAATATTTTAAATTAGAAAGGATAATTACCAAACCTCATCCAGCTGCAGTATGAACTTTCTCAGTAAAGGTCATTTGTTCAATTTACATGAAATCACCATTTCAAAACAAGACAGGGAAGACTTGAAATTAAAACACAATCAACTGATCGTATAGTTCCTTTTTAAAGGAAAAAAGACCAAAATATTACTTTGTGTAATCCCTCTCAGGACCATTTTACTGTTTTGCTCTCCAGCAGCAGAGCTATCACACCACAAATGCCTTTGATAGGTCCCATTCCTCCCACTCCAACTTAAGAGAAAGAGAGCTTCCTTTCAACTCTGTTCAAACGAGCAGATCATCTCCCAAAGTGCTCAGTCATTCGCACAACTGATAGAAGCCTTATTAAAATATCAGTTTGAGCAATGGAAAAGTTAATGTCAAAGGGAACGGCCCACTAATCACATCAATACTAAACAGAGCAGTACTCTGCTTTGATCATTACTCCTGACAGCTTGGCACTTGAAGTGCTATGAGGTTTTCCTGCAAAGGAGCTCCAGGTAGCTGGCCCCCCGCACAAATACTCTGCTCTTCTGACCAACACAGGCAAAAGTCAATGCAGAAAGTCTCAAGAATCACTGATCTTACCAGACCACAGCACAGAACAGACATGGAAACTCTCCCCCACCTTGAGATTTACAACATAAAACCAGGTTATCTGTGCACAGCCCCTGAAGCACCTCCAGCCTGCCACAGCTGCATACACTCCACAGAGCTCCACAAGCACCTATGAGCTGAGAGGTGCCTTCATGGAGCAGTGAGCATCAGAGGTTCCCTGAAGTGCTCCTCTCCTAGCTTTATGCAGCAATTTGAAGTGGTTAATTTAAACACCTGCACCTTCTCCCTCCTCCCTTAGTTTCAGATTAAACCTGGTTCAGTTAAGACTTAAAATCTTTAAGTCAACAGAACTGGAAAGTTGCAAGTAAAAACACAGCATTACATGGAGCTACAGGGTCCTACACTCTCAGAAACTCAATAACAACTGTAAATCACTTTAACAAGCGAATCAGAAGTCAGGTTGGTAAGAAGACTCTGCCTTCCTACACATAGGAACACTGTTTTGGGATGCTACTGGCCTCCCACTGCTACATGCATCCTAAAGAGTACATTGGAATTACTGAGATTAGGCTTAGGACAGGCAGGGAGTAAACAAGTTCTAACTCTTTTTTAGTGTTTGGTTGATTCCCCCCCCCNATTTTTTGGTTTTGCTTTCCCCCCCCCCCCCCCCCCTTTTTTTCTTAAACAGTACACACTGTTTAAGAAGTTTTAAGTTTTTAAGGTCCTTAAACCATGACTCACATCAGGGATCCATGCAAGGAGCACAGAAATAGAGAAGAAAAAAGCACAAGTCGCTCTGAAAACTGTCAAGCACTTACATGAACCTTTTACTGAAAATAATTTTTAAATCAACAATGTTGTTGGTTGACTCCAGCATTACAGGTCCTACAGCTAGTACCCACTGAGGGATCAGCCTGACATCTCTTTTCTTAAGAAATTTAAGATTATTAAAGCCTTTTTTTCCCTGAAACCTTCAAACATTTATTTAAAATTCTTGCTTAACTCACTTTAATCTCAGTATCATTGCAAAAAACCATAAATCTTTCACAGTGCTTTCTGCTTTTAAACAATTTATTAGAGAACTTCATGTTCTGAGATCAAGAAAATCAAACAGAGGATGGATGACTTCTTTAATTGCTCAGCGGGCCTAAGCTCCAAATATTCTCATTACCCAGACCCTAGACAAAATCAAGCAGTTCCATGCCAGCTTATCAGCCTTAGTTTCAATGTCAGAATTTAGCAACTCAGACAGGATCTTTTATTATGTGATTTGCTGTACCTTGTATTCAGCAATACAAATAAAATGAATCATACCTTTGCAGTAAAGAATAGAGTTCTTCAGTTTAGACTCTCACTCTGGATTCAAAATAGCCACAGTAAGAAATGCAATTACTATAAAATTCAGATGCAATAATCAGAAATCAATTATAAAGCAAGTGTATATAAATTATTAGAAGACTGATCTTAGCTGGTATGGGGTTTTGGGAGAAATGCTACACAGTTACAACTGATCTTCAGTTCTGAACTTGAAGCTTAAACTTGCGGGAGAAACCACTGAAGAGAGAGCGGCTTCATGCTGGTGAGCTCGCTCCTGGAAATTGAGAAGGGTAGCCTGATCTCTGTCATTTGAGGTCTTTTCCACACAAAACAGAAGAATCTTGCTAACTAGAATTGCTACTGGATCCCTTTGGTACTTCGAAACAAATCAATCCAAGCTTAGGCTTTTTAAACACGTTTAGTAATTAACTGAGTCACAGAGAGTTAAGCGCCATCAGGACAAATACTATGGTGCAAATGCAACTTAAGTTATTTGCCAGCATAAAAGAACACGCTTTCCATAAAAAAGGAACATTATTAGCTATTGACACAATTGCTTGGCCTCAGTTCTCCACTCTGCACTTTAGGAACATCATTATCATTATTATTTTAAACTGGGCTAGGAGGCTGTCATTCAAAGTTGAAAAAGAAGCCATGACTGGGTGCTTGAGTAGAGGGACTCTCCAGCACAAATTCTCTTCCCATTGGATTCACCCAGAAGTCATTTCTGTCAAGATAGTTTGAAGCAGGCATACGAGTTTCAGGAAGGTCCAAGTATCTCACTTGGGCAATATCAGCTGACAGCAGAAGCTATGCCTAGAGATCACTCATTGAGTGCTCACTGAATTTTTTCACCTTCAAGTATTCGCTTACAAGGTTCAACAAAAAGGCTCCAGATCTGCTTTGGGTTTTGTTGCAGTTTAACGTAATATACTGACTCCTGAGATTGAAGAGCAGCAGCTTAAGACCAAATCAAGAGACCCATCAGTCAAGTGAGACAGCAATAGCAACAGAACTTACTAAGCTATGCTGCAGGGATTAAAAACAAACAAACAAAACATAGCCACACAAAATATACGAACAATAAAGTCTACATTAATAAACAAATAAATAAAAATCTAATCTCCAAACAAGCTATTTTTTACTGTCATCTCTCTGCTGTGTTTAATATAAAGCATTTTTGAAAATGCTGGCACTTACCCAAATCTGCAGTTTCACCCGCTTGTCATTCCTATAAACTGTTTTCACTTTGAAGTCAATTCCTACTGTGCTGACAAAGGCCGGTGTGAAAGTGTCATCGGCGTACCTGAAGAGGAAGGATGTTTTACCCACACTGCTGTTGCCAATGATCAGGAGTTTGAACATGTAATCAAAATTTTGATCTGAAGTATCCTTCTGCCTGTATCTGGCATCTGTTACTGAAGCCATCTAAAAAAAAAAAGAAAAAGGACAAACATTGAAAAGGAACAGATTTAAGAGCAGTTCAGTACACTTGTTTTCTTTAACTGTATGCCATATGCTTAGCTTCTCTCTCTGCACTAACTCTACTGAAGAAAGAGCAACACACCTTGAAATCTTCTTGCAAAGACTGTCTTTAAATTTCTGTTACACATTCATACTGCTAGGATTTCCAGACCCAAGAAGTACACCTGTTGTACTGCTTTGTATATAAAAGAGTAACAGATGGCTACTGCAGACTGTTCAGATATTACTGGGGAAACAGCACTCTTTACTCCAGTGGCTGTGCCATTGCTGTTGCTCCAATAAATGAGCACTGCAACAAGAAGGAAAATCTTTGACATTGCACCCAGCCATGCAATTCATTAAGCAGCCGCTGAGGCAAGTAAAACTAAATAATTCCTTTTAGGACTACCAAGGAAAATCTGCACATCTAGCTGGTGCTCCATCACCATTTTATCCTTATGGAAGTTCTATCCTCCATATTTACAGATTTAAAAAAAAAAAAAGCAATCTCAGCAATGGAAGAAGATAAAATATCAGTTGACAACAGGAATTTCAGCTAACAACTTTGAATCCCTCCAACACCTATCTACTCTCAAGAGAGCAATTAAAACAAACAGCACGTGCATAAAACGTGAGGCTCAGGGGAACTGCAGGCAGCACTTCTAAGGGACGTGAGTGAGTGCAGGGAAAAGATGCGGCCTCAGATTCCTCCTCCTTGTGATCCTGAACTTGCTTCAGAAATCAAAAAATAATTGTGGAGTCTGAAACCTCAGCACAGCTGGAGCTCACCAAGCAACCCCGGGCTGCTGCAGCATTCACAGCACTGACACCCAGCACGAGAAGGCAAGCCTCTGCCTTTTCATCTGTTCGTACCAGAGCAGAAGACAACGACACAGGCTGAACTAACTACAGAGAGGAGAAAAAGGAAGCTTCACCCTGTAACATGCCACAGTTTTGATCTCTGATGCTGTTTCAAAATCTATCCTGTGTGAGACAGCTGAAGGTTTTGGCTCCTTGTAACCAGTCAGAGGTTTGTGCCAGCTGGGGCAAGGACAGACAGCACAGGTCTCCTAAGCAGCTGCTTGCCCAGCTTCTTGTCAGATCTCACTCACACATCAGACTTCCCTCACTTGCTGAGAAAAAAGTTCAAAATTCACTGTATTTAAACAGCTATAAACTAAAACACTGTCCAAAGCCACACCAAGCTGACGTCCCAATCTGAGTTCCCATCAGAACGGAAACAAATCTTTGTGCTTGTTTTATTTAAAGTCTGTTTAAGTTTAAACAGAGCTGGTTTTGGCTTATCTCTGACTAAACACATGCAGCCTTCTCACACAGAAAGGGGCTGGCACAGCCCTTTCACAGGTTGCATTTGTGAGGTTCTGTGATGCCGTGGCAGCTCTGCAGAGCTCCAGCAGCAGCTCAGTGCCCAACAGCTGCACCGCATCGCAGTCCAATCTTCCCACAAGCCATTCTCTGCAGGATACAAAACAGCTCTGATACACGCAGTTCTTAACTTCAGCTGCTATTCAGTACTTTGCAAGCACTCCAAAATAACCCAAGCGCAAATTTTCTTCTCACCAGTGCATCAGAAAAGTGCTCTTCTGTTCAGCTCTTGTGGTTCTTAACAGGAATTTCTAAAAGGAAGAATTCAAGGCCCAATTGACTTCTATGCACACACTCAGGCCCAGGCATTCACTGCCTCAGCTTAAATCTTAGAAGTCTCAGCTGCAAAAAATCAGGAATCCAGATCAGCTGATCGGTACCAACGCTGAGCTGGAAGCCAGCGCAAAGTTCTCTGAATAATTTATCCTCCTCATACACACATGTAATTCCACAAGTGCCATTGACAGCACACGTGCAGCTGATAGTGAGAAAAAACATAATCTCTCCTTCTCCATTTCAAGTCTCTGTGAGTAGAAAAGCGAGAGGCCTTCATCACTCGAAGCCCGGACATTTAAAGATGTAGAGGTAGACACTTAACAGAGAAGTTTTCCACTAATGATACAGGAATCAATATCTTCTTCCTATCACTGCCTTTGGGAAACCATCTGCAAACTCCAAGCTGATCATTTAATGAAACACTGCTGCTTCCATTAGCCCCCGTGATCGCTCTAATCAAAAGCCTACCTGGCTACAAATGCCACTCTCCAACCTCAGTTAAAAAAGCAATTACAGAAGGCGAGCAGCTGGAGCAGCTTTGTCAGAGGCACAATGCAGAAAATAAGATCAAACGATACCCGCAGAGGACGCGGCGCAGTTGTCATAGAAGCGCAGCGCTCGCTGGGCTGTGCTGAAGATGCTGCAGGTTGCTGTGTCGTCAGGGGCAGTGCTGGGGCACAAACATTTCAAAGAGAATTCCATCTCCTTGCCTGATTTTGACTTTTCCTTCCTCCTCCTCTGATCACTGAAGTGAAACTGGAAGGACTGCAGTACTAATTACCGATCGCTCATCGTTACTGAAGCTGTCCTCAACAAGTGGTTGGGCTGAAAGCCTTCAGAGCACTGCTCCAGAACGTGTGCCTTAATCCTCAAGCCAAGTCACTGGATTCCTTTCTCCTAACTCTCATCTCCACCCTCCCCCTCACCTCCCACCCCATCTCCAGGCTTTCCCTTGCCACAGCAGTACCCAGGACCCCACACTGAGCTGGTGCAGAGGACAGGCAGATCCCAGCTGAAAATAATTCCTCCTCCAACTTCTCCTGTTTTGCAGGGCTGGTTTTGAAGCTGGTTCAGCTCCTGATGCAGCACAGCTGGTGGAGCTAAGCAGGGAATGCTGAGCAGTGGGATGGTCCCTGAAATCGCATCCCCCTCAGACCCTCAGCACAGCTGCAGCGTCAGCAGCAGAGGGAGAAGGACAACTCACAAGTGTCAGATACCTCTCACTGAACTAGTCAGGAACTCATATGGTCATCCCTCCCAGTACCACACACTTCGTGCCCAACAAATGATGTGGTTAATTGTGGAAGGACATTTGATTGCCCCCTTGGCACAAGGCCATTTAGGCAGCAACACAACCCCTGCTCTCTGGGCACACAGCTACATCTGCTCTGTCCTTAGGATGATGACATAAAACAGCACCCCTGCTTTTTTCCCAAGCACGGGCAGACTGTGTCTTTGTTGCAGCGGACCAAGTCAGCTAGGACTGGAGCATGGACTGCAAGAGAGGTTGTGCTGCTCCCCATTTTAACTGTCCTGGAATAATCCTCAACAAAATACTAATAATGGAAGATTTAGCTCCGTTACAGAAAGCCTTTTATGTACAAGAAGAAAAAGCTGCCCATGAGGTTGTCATTGAGCATCCTGCAGTGTGAGAACTTGTACCCTTTTGGTGTTTTGCCTGGGCTGCCTGCTTCTCTGCAGGTACGAGCATACCAATATCCACACCCTGTTCTCCCTGTGTGCTTCAGCGATGGGAACAGGGCCTCAACCACATCTGTTTCCTGCAGGTTCTGTGAGAAGAGGTAGTTATGTAGCTGTAAGACACCTTATTATTTTCCAATTAAGGAAAAAGCCTGTCGTGTAAGCTCATCTTTTATTAGACAGAGAATTCACACAGGAGGAGGATGCAACAAATGCTCCAAAGCAATAAAATCTTAATCAGAGCTTATTAGCCACCAAAGAACACCTTCCTAAGCCAAGGTGTCTCTCCTGCCTTTATTTCCTCCTTTGGTCTAATGCAATTTAAAAAAAGAAGCCCATCACCCTAAGATACCTGCACGGAAAACCAGCCCTCGTGGCTCTCGGTGCCCCCTGAAACACACCATAGAGGTCGCTCTGCACAGCCGTGCTCTGTAATTTGTGACTAACGTTGTGGTGAAGGTCCTAACAGCTTTGTAGTACAACATGAGCCATCAAAGTGCTGCTGCTCTTACCCATCAGTGACAGTGATCGCTGCTGCCTTAGTTCTGCAATATTTACAGCCTGTAGACAACTCCAGTGAAAAGCAGTACGTGACCTGTCTGAAGTTGATGGTGTTGCCTGGAAGTCAACTGGTGTATGTCACCAGGAATTTATTTACAGGGAAAATAATTAAAAAAATGTTGATTTCAACTATTTCCAGTCCTTATCATTTTGGCTACAAACTCATGGAGAGCTGTTCTTCTCTAGCTGCTTACAGACAAGCAGCAATGCATCTGATCACTATGTTGGAAGCCCAGGTGTCTCTGCATCAGCAGCCACATGTGCCGGCTCACATACAAGGCTGTTTCCACGTCCCACTCTCTCACAACACTGCAAGGAAGAAGTCTGAACTGCCTTTGGAAAAGGGTCTCCTCCCCTGCTGTCTGCCACCTCAGCTAACAACGAAACATGGTCACACTGATGGAACTTAAAATGACACAGAAAGAAATACCTGCAACTGCATCATTATCCATCTATGTACTCTGTATATTACACATTCTGTGCATTTCTATCAGTGACAACATCTTCTAATGCTTGTCACTGCTTTATTTCAAAGCCCCAACTGAAACTTACCACAAATGCTTTGTGTTGTATACCAGTGGCAATTGATTGTTTAACTGATTCATCGTCATCAAATCACCCTATTTCAGAGTCATAACCTCCTTTCTCCTACTTCCATCTTACTGTTCCTGAGTTCCAGCACTCAGGATCAGCCAACAGAGAACAGAAAAAAAAGTAAGTCCATCATTTAAAAGGAGTAAGCAGTAACAGCATGGAACAAGAGGAGAGGCACAGGCACAAACAGCTGTACCCGTCTGACTCCTGGCTATCCACAGTCACTGATGAATGTGGAAGGAAGATGAAAAGATTACTAGATACAGTCACTTAAAAGCAGAAAAAGTGAGGCTCAATAAAGATAGAGGCAGAAAAATATTACATAGCACTGAAGTCAACACATAGTGCTTCAGTCAAATAGATTATCAGTCTGCCTGGGCTCTTGGAAATGTGGTCAGGAGCACTGGAGACAGCTCTGAGGATGTTCCAAATGATGACAGAAACCATGTGTTAAGTTATGTGGTAGGGAAGAAACAAAAAAAACAGCTAAACCAAAAGGGAATCTTCATCCCTACTGTTCAGAACTTAGCAGTAATCCACAAGAGACATTACTCACATGCAGCATAACTTATTTTCAAAAAAGTTAATAATTTGGGCTTTTTTCCCCAAAAGTATTAAGAAGTGTGTCTACATGAAAAATATTCTAGATCACAAGCTACACATCTAAGTCAATTCTCCATTATAAAAAGCCATTCCTTTATGTGCTCTATCATCTGGAAAAAAGGTGTGTTTTTTTTTTTTCTTTTTTGGGAATTAAACTAAATTCTGAATCAGATCTCTATCTACTAATGGAATTTTACAGCCAATGTATGCTGTCCTAAGACGAAAGCTCATAAAGGAAATAAGGCCATGACCTTAAGGTCTTATACAAATGCTAAGACTACAAGAGAGATTTATCAGAAGCAGAAAGCATACTATGAGCAATTAACGTAACTTCTAATAAGTATGGCAAGCAAGTGATAGTTACCAATTTAGATCTATAATCCATGAGACAGATGGAGGCTTTGCTGTGAGTTATATGAATCAAGAGTGGTCACTGTTGAACCTGCGATGTAGAAGCAGAAGGATTACTATGTTTATGACAAAGATGGATAACGAGAATATTACGTAAGACAGAATGAGCAGACAGATTAGATTGCAAACACACTGATGTGTTAAGGTCTGAACTTCCCCCACTGAAAGTAGCAGGGAAAGCCCTATAGTGTGCAAAGAAAAGAGAAACAGTGCTTGAGTTAGTAACAGATACTAAGATGACAGTAGACACTTGCAGCCATCAGTTTCAAGTTCATTAAAGGGAAATCATCTAGGTTAACCTAAAGTTTAATGTCCAGAGATGGTCTGGAAGTGGATGCAAAACCTCAGACAGGAATTGTTACACGCTACTTCCCTGTTCGAAGGAAAGAGGACCAAGGAACACCTGGAAAGCATCTGCACGTATTTCTGTTTTCACAAAGCCTGGGTCAAAGCCTACTGCACTGCAAAGGCCAACTACAACAGGATGTGTAAATGCAACCCCCTTACAGCACGCCTATGTAACAATAACTGCCTTAATTGTTCCAGATTTAGAACAGAAAAGCATAACAGAATTCAGTTCTCTTCCTCATGCTTAGTATAATCTAAAGGCCAACTTCATCTCTGACGTATCTCCTCTCCAGCAAACAAGGGTGACCCCCTATGTGCTACCTGGACTTACACTACACTGCTCTGCAGAATGTGCTGGAACATCCAGGCAAACTCAGATCTTCTGTAAATAAGCTGCAGCCACCTGTTCTAGGTAGGAATTTGGATCAAACAAGGACAAATCCTTTCTCACGAGCCACACCATTGACAATCACCTCACTCAGCACACAATATGGCACCTTGCCCACGCTACACCACATTCTGCTTGATGACGTTTCCCTCTGTTCTCACAGCCCTGTCCTCTGCAGCAGGTGTTCTCTGTAAGCACCTCTGGCTCTCACTTCAGCACTGTCAACGGTTTCAAGGAACTTGCTTTTGAAGCTTCATGCAAACAATTTAATTGCTAGATCTAGAACAAAAATAAGTCAAAAGCATAAACAGAAAATTTTTTTCTTCCATTTGGCAAAAGCTAAAAACTGATTTATTAATGAATCCAGAAATCTTCACAACTAGATTTCTGTAGCGAATATAGTCCAGAATTCACATGCCATGAATAAGTTCAATATGTGCACGACAACTGAAGAAGAGAAACCTTTAAACAACATAGTCAGTTTATTATTACCCATTTAGAGTTAGGAACAAAAGCTTTCAAAAGTCTGCTGAGAATTTGCTGGGTGTGGAAGAGAAGTTGAGAATCTGTGGCAGTGGTCCCTTTGCCATCAGCTCTCCAACTTCACAGTCACAACGTGCTGGGCAGCAGGCTGGGGCTGCTGCCAGGAAGATTTCCTCAAGGCCAGTGTCCGTGTGTCTGGAACCACGCCTCTCCCATTTCCTGCGTAACACTCAACATCCTCAATGCCCATTTCAGGGCCGTGACAAAACTCTCGGGAAGAAGAAATGTGTTACTCTAGATTTACACTGACGAAAAAAGTAAAGAAATAAAAGTTCCCCCATTATTTACTCTACTCTACGAGTGTTTTCACTGCGACACTTTTACCACCAGAGGCTCCTGCCTGTTGGCACACACACTGCATGGAACAATGCTGAACAGCACAGAGATGTCCCCTTCGGAAGGGGGGAACCGCTAACCGAGCCCAGCTCAGCTCTCTCCCAAACAAAGCACGGAAAAACAGACTTACATCCTCCCAAGGAGCAGATTTCCACAATTCCCTCAATAGTCCAGCGAGTCTGGAAAACACAGGAGCCAGGTGTTTTCTGGAGCTACAGAAGTGCTAGCTGAGGTGGACTCAATCCAACTGCCTCCAGTGCAGGCTGAGAAGGCTGATGGCTGTTACCAAACACATTAAAGCCCTCACTTCCTGCTACAAACACTGTGTGACGGCAGAGGTAGCGAACTCCAATCCCTTACATCGACTCCCCAGCTTAACAGTTCTCTTTGGTTTTACCTGGGATAAACTGGTAGTCATGAAATACCCCTGAGCATTTCACTACTGAACACACTGAGGCAGCACGATGAAATAAAACCACTCAGAACAACGTGCAAAGCGGATCCCTAGCAACTCTGCTCCAGGGCGCGTGGAGCTCGCTGCTGGTCCTTCTGCAGCAGGAGGGCTGGGGGGAACAGCACTGTGCAGGGTCACGGTTCCCTGCAGGAAGCCACAACCGTGCCCTCCCACCCTGCTGGGAAACAAAGCAAGCTCGGCCACACGAGCAAATTCATAGGACTTGGAGCTACCCCTGGCCTTAAGCAGGTTCAGACACCCCTCGAAAAGTATGCAAGAGACACCCACAGATCTTGGTACCTCACCTGGTCTAAAACCTTTCACCTGTGCGTAAAAGCAAGCTGCTGTTCTGACCAAATCAGATGACTAGAGAGTAGTTTCTCCTGCAAGAACCCAGACCATGAGGACACAGGGCCAGCTCTGCCACACAGGCCAAGTTTGTTCTGCTGCCTTCGGACTTCAAACAAGGAGAAGAGCATTTGCCATGAACGAGTTACTTTGCTTTCTGTGCTGCAATGCCCTCCATGCAGTGATATAAACTGCCAGTTAACAGAGATTACAAGTACCTCAACAATTCCCAGGTTTTAATTAGCTAACACTTCCAAACATACATCCCATCACTTATGTCAAAGACCAAGCAGTACTGCGCTGCAGCAAGGTACGAACACATTCACGACAGCTGAGCACTACAGAGCTCCCAGAGCTCCTCAATATCC
>WBMW01001350.1:0-45653 GCA_013396635.1 Penelope pileata
TGTGTTTCTATGATTCTGTGATTATGAACTAGGAAGCTATTTCACCAGAACTTTTCGCAGTCTGCTTATCAGAGGACATATTCTGAAGGGAAAGACAGCGTTACTGAAACTGAAGGAGAGAACTGTTCCATCAGAGGAAGTGAATAATTAGTGCAATCCCAAGCTGAATTTCCTTTAGGAACACTGCAGACACCAGTTAGCAGAGTTGGAGCAAACTATGTGGTATGCATATGAATTCTTGGGGCTTATTTGTATTGACATCAAAAATAAATTGGAGTTATTTCTATTCTTTTGTCTCTTCACGTCATCTTTTTATGGAATAGGCTAGTGATTTTAGTAGCTTTGTTTAAAAAGCCAGTCTTAAGTTGTTTCTAAGTGGTCAGTGTAGTTCTCCGAACGCAGCTCATTTCATTTAGAAAATATTTTAGTCAGAGTCCATAAAGAAGGGTGTTTCAGGAACATCCATTCTTTTAGGAATCCCATGTATTTCTTCACTTTTCTTCTTCACATTTATTTTCAGCATATCTGTAGCTCATTTGCTTTTCTGCTTCGTAGAATCATAGAATGGCTTAGGTTGGAACTCAAAGATAATAGAAAACCTCCAGGGATGGGGCATCCACAACCTCTCTGGGCAACCTGTCCCAGCATCTCACCACCTTCTCAGTGAAGGTCTTCCCCCTGACATCTAATCTAAATCTCCCCTCCTTTAGCTTAAAACCATTCCACCTTGTCAGATCACTATCTACTAAAGTTGATTTCCCTCCTGTATTATCTCCCTTTTTAAATATTGGAAGACCATGATGAGGTCTCCTGCAGAGGCTGTCTTGAATCACCTCCTCATCTCACATGCGCCTTAACATGTCTTCCAGAAGGATCTGTTCCATGATCTTCCCAGGCGCAGACGTGAGGCTTATCAGCCTGTAGTTCCCCTCGTCTTCCTTTCTCCCTTTCTTAAAAATGGGAGTGACGTTTCCCTTTTCCCAGTCACCAGGGACGTCACCCAACAACCACAACTTTTCAAATGTGATGGAGAGGGGCCTGGGAACCACATCTGCCAGCTCTTTCATGACCCTGGGATGCATATGGTCTGGCCCCATAGACTTGTACACATTCAGCCTCATGAGGTGGTCTCGGACTTGCTCCACTCATGCTGGGAGGGATTTTGCTCCCCTGACCCTCGCTTAGAAGTTCAGACACACAAGAAGTTTGGGAAGCCTGATTGGCAGTGAAGACAAAGGCAAAGAACTCATTGAGATCCTCAGCCTTCTCCATGTCTGAAGAGGCCAGTTTTTCCTTTTCATTTATCAGAGGCTGTACACTTTCCTTTGCCTGTCTCTTGTGACCAGTGTACCTAAAGAAACTCTTCTTGTTTTTAACATCCTTCGCCAAGCTTAATTCCATCTGCGCCTTGGCTTTCCTGATCCCATCCCTGCGCATCTGGACTACATCTCTGTATTCCTCCCAAGCCACCCATCCCCCTTTCCACTGCTTATACTTTTCCTTCTTTTCCCTCAGCCTGACCAACAGGTCAGCCATGATGGTTCCTGCCTCCTTTGCCTATTTTGTTATCCTGAGAAATTGAGAGCTCTTACGCTCTCAGAGAGACATCCTTAAAGTACTGCCAGCTCTGTTCTGTTCCTTTATCCCTAAGGACAGTATCCCAGGGGATTTCATTCAGCAATTTCTTAAACAGCCTGAAGTTTGCTTTCCTGACATTCAGAGTCCTTACTCCACTCTTTGCCAGGCCCACGTTCCTCAAGATCACAAATTTGACCAAGGCACGGTCGCTGCAGCCCAGGCTGACTCCGATCTTAATCTTAATAGTCTGCGCATATGATGTCATACAGCTTTCAATTTAGGTGGAGAAATACTATGAACATTGTAAGAATAAATAAATTAAAAAATTGGGACTTAAAGCTCAGTATAAATATGGACAAGTCATTCTTTGTCGAATGAAAAAGTTAAGGATGCTTGGCACCTCATGAGCACCCTAAACTTTACAAATTTCATTTTGTAATACATTATTTCCTCAAAATTTAAAAAGAAGAATGAAATTTCATCATCTGAAAAAGACTGATATTAGCCTTTCTCATCACTAGGCTCTAAAAATTGTTGCAAATACTTGTGACATTCCATTTAATCAATGGAGTAATATAAAAAATGTGGAACACAGTCATCGTTACATTCCCTGTAAGCTTGATTATTTTGCCTCTTGCTTGAAGTTTCTCAGTTTCTAATATCCTTCCTGTCTTGTTTTTTTTTTTAATGTTTTTTTTCCTGTTAATATTTTATTCTTTTTTAGATTATGTTGATCTTTCCAAGCATTTCCAGAAATCTGTCACCATACTAAATAACCATCTTCAGCTACATTCTCTGACTTTATCCAGTCTTTTGTCATGTTCACCATTATACTTGCAGTACTTCTTTGTTTTATATTTACTGGGCTCTTAGATTCTTCTACCATTCACTCTTGCATTCACTCTCGTCTTTGTCAAAGCCAGTCTCCCTCTCTTTGAAAACAAGTTTCCTTCCCCTAAACTATTTATTTAAGTAAACCTACAATTTGTTCCTCATAACCACAGGGCAAGTTGTCATTCTCTGATAACCTTTTTCTTCGTTTTGCAGGAATGGGGTATTTGTTTACACATACAAAGTGCAAAAAATGAAAAAAAATATTTACAAAGCCTGACAAGCTTTAACCTTGTGTGAACAGCATGACTATAAAACATAATCTTATAATAAGAGTCAACAGTCCCCATAATAGGCAATGTTATTGATCTTGTATATAATATACATGGCAAAGTTTATTTATAGAGCGGTACTGATTAATTTATAAGAAAATCCAAAAGGTAAACGAGACTTAAAGGCAATATCTATGTCTTCTAGAGTGTATACAGGAAGTTTAAAGATATTGTATGATGCCTTTTGAGTCACCTTAGCCCCCTATGTTTTTTAAGTCATTTATTCTCCATCCTAATAACTGTTCAAGATGCCAGAGATAAAGTTGCTTCAATGTTTGGAATGACTATTGGAGCGATTAATGAATCAATCTTTGGAAGACTGTTACAGGGTGCAGTCTTGGCTCAACAGAACCTTTTTGGCAGAAAAAGAAACATTAGTGTGGCAAGGAAGAAGGCTGCTGCCTCTTCTCTTTTTTCTTTTCTGCAGCTGGTGTGTTTTGTTGTGATGCCTCAGAAACAGGGAGCATACCTTGCAAGTCGATTTCTACTACATGCAAGTTACACAAACCATGGAATATGTCTAGGGAGGAGTTTAGAATCCTTTCTTTCTGGAAGTATCCCTAACAGAATTTAGTATCTATTCTGAAGAAAATCTGCTAGGAATTGTGGGAGATTGTATGGAACAAACAGAAATTACAAGGGGTATGCTCAGGGAAGTCACAGGATGGCTCACCTAATAAATAAAAAGACATATTCAGATCTGTTCTTTCTAGATGCACCTGATTTAATAATGACTTAAGGTTTTCTCTTCTTCCAATCACCTACGGTGTAATTTCAGTGTTTTAGGGAGGATATTAGAATTGTTTCATTTAGGAGTTGCATTTGTAACTGACAAACCAACTAGTGAATGCTAGATATTTATGTCAGGATGAGGAGAAAACTGTGGAAGGAAAATGTAATGTATTTTTTGAATAGCAGTTATGTGGTAATCTGTTCTTGGCCTCTTTCTTCTTACTGGGCTATGCAAAAAAATGAAGCTACTGCAGCCCTAGGGCAATCACAGATGCTGACATGTTATCGGTGACTCCAGCACTACTGACAGAAGACATTCACATAACTGATAAATAAAATGTAAATCTGCTAGCGTACAAGGGAGCTTTATCTTTTCTGTTGCTAAGAACCACAATGAGTCTTCTGTCCCTGGAGAGTTCTCTATATTTCTGTATTTCGCATATAGAAATGCATATAATGAACCTCCTCAAAGTTGCCATATTTTATTTACCTTCTTTAAAGAAGATACTTTTCATGGTCAGAACATTAATATTATGCTTTAATAAGTAATCTCTCCTAGCCTTGTTTAGTGCTGTATATTTACAAAGTTTGTAAGCTATAATAACATCTAACATTCTTTTGCAATGACAATCTCTGTTATTGAGTTAGCCACTGAAGCTTTGACGTGTACTTTTCTTATACTAAAAGAAAAGCAGTTAACACTGTATTTAGAACAACAAAATAATTTAAATTTCCTTTTCTCCTCTTATTGCATACAAACTGTGCTAATATTGCTGCAGACATGGAAAAACTCTTTTGCTTATTGGAATGGGAACTTGGCTTCCTTATGGATAATGAAAATACAACAGATAACAGTCAAGAAAGTACGGCTTTAAGTATTAGAAGCACATTTGTAGCCGGACAGACATACATCTGTACTTGAGCCTAAGTACAAGGACATTATTAAATGTGGTGTATCTTAGACAGGAGACTCTCTTGGTTACATGAATTTGGGTTGTCGGGAGTTAAACTAACCTCTGATAAAATAACTGGGAAAGCAACTCTATAGTAGGATATGCTTCAGGCCATGACTTAAATAATACACATTTTTTATCCTCACATAATTAATTTACTAATAATTTACTTCATCTCTCTTTTTGAATTTCTAATAATCTTTTTGAATTTCCTTGGTGCCTATAATGCACATTTAAAGATCAATGCTTGCATGCTGAGCTCTGTCGAATGATTGACAATTGAGTTTGAAAATAGTTGAAGTATATTTCAAACATAGTTACCACCTGTCAGCTAGATTGTGTGATTATTTGAAGGTAATAGATAAGAGGCAAGGAAAAGAAAGAGTTTATTAGGGAAGTAAAGGATAGGGAAATTGGATAGAGAAAAGAGCTTGGAAGCATTTCCGAGTGTGTTTTAATCTCTTCTGGAAAGGTCATTAATTTTATAGTGTAAAATACATTTCAAATTTTGCTTGTGACTTAATATGATAGTCAATATATAGTTTGACCCAGTAATTATGTTTAAAGAAAGCCTGAGTGATTGCGTGCAGAGCCTTCCTCTTATAAAAGTCTGAGTTTTTTTGCAGTCTAACAGAGAACAGCAGGACATAGATGGTAGTAAAAATTCTACTTTTTTGTCCAAGAAGGAAAGTAGAATGATCAGAAGATGATAGATGTGAAATAGAAAATAAAAGATGTCTAGGAGAGAACCTGTAGTAGTGCAGTGTAGCTTACTGTAAGTAGCTGCAATTGATTGCTGACTTTGAGTGGCTGAAAAATCATCCCAAGTCAAAATCAAAACTTTTTGTAAACAATGGAGATATTTTCCCTACTTCATTAGGGTTTTTATCTGATTTAGTAAGAAACTTAGATTCTATGATATTAAACTTCATGACAAATAAACATTAGGTACTCAACTCTTAAGCATGAAATCATGAATATATGTTTGGAACCTTGCCTCCTTATACAGTGAACAAGATTGACTGCATGGGTGTCCATTTTGGCTTGCCTGGGCTGCATTGAAAGAAGAGGAATTGTCTTGGACTGCATATAAAATACATAATATAGTTAGTGTATGGTAGCAACAAAACTTCCTGTTTAATATATATTTTTTATTAAAACGTGAACAAAGAGAACAGTAGAAACATAAAGATATTAGAACGTTTGACCTTGTTTTTGTGAAACTGATGCATCAGTCTGGTTCAATGGAAGTGTTTGCAATTCTTAGTGAGTTCCCAATGTGCTCCTCAGAGATTTTTGATGAAATTTTACTCTTCCTGTGCTTCATCCTTGAACATAGTTGTTTGCAAATGTACATACTGCCCAAAAGCGATGATGTGAACAATGCATGATTGTGAAGTGTGGGATACTTCTCCCTGGTATGTTAAGTCTTATAAAAGTCTTATAAAGAGATCAAATCTTTCTTTGAGCTGAATATCTGATTGCAACTCTATACATTCCATTTGAAAATTTGCATTTAATATATTTATGTCTACTAAAAATGGAATTGGAAATATACCAAAAAATGCATGATGTTTTTACCAATCTTGAAACATATTCTCAAATTCCTTTATCAAAGTGGAAAACAAGGCTGCGTATTTTTCACTGTTCACAGGACTACATTTGGCCGATGTATTGAAACTCATAAAAGTATTTGCCATAACTTGAGTTACCACTGCACTGCACCCTTCCCATGTTCTGGGTTCAGCACAGACAGTGCCAATCACACGCTGATGTTTGGTTGTTGCTGAGTGATAAGTATGCACCCAAGGCCAGGCCAGGCTGCTCACTGGGGAAGAGTATGAGCTGTGCTGGGCTGCATGCAGCTCATGGGCCACAGTTTGGACATGCCTGATTTAGTGTATTACAGAAATTAAAATCAGAGTATTTAGCATGTGAATTCATTATTGGTTATACCAATCAACAGAACAAACTAAAAAGATGTAATCCTAAAATTCTGAATGAGAGTTCACATCTGCAGGGCGAAAACCAAAACAAAGCTCAACTTGAGCTAGTACTGGCCACTGTGGTATCAGACAACAAAAATGTTTTTTCAAGTATGTCATAAACAAAAGGAGGTCAATGGAAAACATTAGACTGATACTTCACAGAATCACAGAAGTATAGGGTTTGGAAGGGACCTCTAGAAATCATCTAGTCCAACCTTTTGCTAAAGCAGGTTTCCTGGGGTAGGTTGCACAGGAAAGCATCCAGGCGGGTCTCAAATATCTCCAGAAAAGGAGACTCCTCAACCTCTGTGGGCAGCCTGCTCCAGTGCTTTGTCACTCTCACAGTAAAGAAGTTCTTCCTCATGTTTGTATGGAACTTCCTGTGTTCCAGTTTTTGCTCATTGTTCCTTGTCTTGTCACTGCATGTCTCTGAAAAGAGCTTGGTCCCATCCATTTGACTCCTGCACTTCAGATATTTATAAACAGTGATGAGATCTCATCTCAGTCTCCTCTTGAGGGAATGAGGGAAAGGTGAAGGCATTGCCTCATTTTTTAATATTTAAGATAGATCTTGGGCTTTCTGGCCCTCGTAGTTGGAGGGCCATTACTGGAGGAACAGTGACTTTCCATCTGTGGTCACCAAAATTGTAAGGGAACAGTTGTATCAGCTCAGCAGTCGTAAGTCCATGGGACCAGACAGGATTCACTCCATAGAGATGAAGGAATTAGTGGATGTTATTGCTGGACCCCTCTCAGCAGTTTACCAAAGGCTATGGGACTCTGAGGAGATTCCTGTCAACTGAAAGCCAATGTTACACCTGTCTACCAAAAGGACATGAAAGAAGATGCAGGAAACTGCTAGACCCACTAGTCTAACCTCAGTCCCTGGAAAAGTTATGAAGAAGATTGTCCTGGAAGATATTGAAAGGCACTTAAAGAGCAAAGCTATTATCAGGCATTGTCAACGTGGATTCACCAAAGGAAAGTAATGCCTTAGTAATTTGATCTTCCATGATAATGTTACCTGCTTGATACCTGAAGGAAAGGCAGTAGATATAATCTTTCTGGATTTCAATAAGTCTTTCAATGCCATTCCTCAGGGCATCAACACTGTTTTTATCACAAATCCAAAATATAGCATGATATGAGCTACGGTGAAGTAAAGGAGTTCTATCCCAGTCAAAACCAAGATGACATTTGAAAATATGGCAGTTTTGAGTAATGATTTCTACTTGTTAGGAGGTGTATGGTGATTCTCCCCCTCTACTCTGCCCTGGTGAGGCTTCACCTGGATTACTGTCCAGTTCTGGGCTCCCCGGTATAAAAAAGACAGGGATCTCCTGGAAAGAGTCCAGTGGAGGGCCATAAAGATGATAAAGGGCCTAGAGCATCTGTCTCATGAGGAAAGGGTGAGTGAACTGGGTCTGTTCTGCCTGGCGAAGAGAAGACTGAGGGGAGATCTTATCATTGTTTATAAATACCTAAAGTGCGTTAGGCAAAGGAATGAAGCCAGACTCTTCAGTGGTGTGTGGTGATAGGACAAGGGGTAATGACCACAAACTGGAACATAGCATGTTCTGCACCAATATGCATAAGAACTTCTTCACAGTGAGGGTAATGGAGCACTGGAACAGGCTGCCCAGAGAGGTTGTGAAGTCTCATTCTCTGGAGGTATTCAGGACCTCTGTAACCTGCTGTAGGGAACCTGCTTTGGTGGGAGGGTTGAACTCGATAATCTCTAGAGGTCCCTTCCAATCCGTACAATTCTGTGGTTCTGTGATATGTATCCTTCTACTTTGATAATATTTCAAGATGAGAGTTGAAATATTGAATTTGGAACTTTGATGAAGATCATCAAAGAAGCATAAATGGTAAACTTTTATTTATGAGTTATGTATCAGAACACTTTTTTAGGATCTTAATTTAAAAATCTCTAAGCTTCATTTCATGGCATGCATAGACTATGCCATATTCTCAGCTTTATGGCAAACATATATTGAAACTAATTTGACAACATTTTTTCTTTCTAATATATATGAATATCTTTTAGAGCTATACTGTCGGTTTAAAAGCACTCATGAGTTGCTTCTTAAAGAGTAAAACGCTAACCTCAAATACTTGAGTTATAAGTATTCATGCAGAACTTGCATTGATATCACTGAACAGTGTGAGAATCACCTTTAATTACATGGAGAAAGTGTTTGGGTAGAAATAAGACTTATGCTCCTAAGAGCTAAAAATGTACATCTGAACTTTTTTTAAAGGCCAATGTAAATTCTATGGGAAATTCTTACCTCCCCATCTTTAGCCGTAAGCATAGTAATAATGAGTAGGCCATACATTGTGACCTCTATTATTTGTTTCGCTACCGTGTGTTTTCTCAATTTCAGTATTTTTAGAAGATTTTAGGGTGCATCATTTTTAAAACACTTGAACTTTCTGACATTCTAAAGATAGTTCCAGAAGAGCTATTACCACCATTTTCATGTCAAAAATCAACCATCTGCTGTCCTAATGCCATTTATGGATACAGATCTGATCTGATTTGAAGATGAATTTCAGGACAAGTATAATAATTTTCAAAACAGTGTACATTTTTTATAGAAGTCTCTTTGTTATACTCTATCTCTCACATGTGACTATGGACCTTCACCTATGGTGTTGATTTTTGTTATCTGATGTCACCTGGCTTGTAAAAATCCATTAAAATGTTTCCATTAAAATGTTTCCACTCAAAAAGTGGAATGAACTTGTTTAAAAGGATTTGAAAATTGAAGATTGAAAAAATACATTGCCCATAAACTTGTCTTTTAAATATTATTTGAATTGTTTAGGATGTTTTTTACATATCCTAGGGAAAAAAAAAAGACAAACAGAAAGTTCTGTGATTCTCCTAGTCTTTCACATAGCTGATATTTCTCAGTCTTACAGTCTTCAAAAATGATGAAACCCTCAGAAGTCAATGTTTAATTAAAATAAACCCTTACTTCTCACCAGCACTGCTGAAGTAACTTGATAATTACTGTACCCTTCTTCACTCTTTCATTTTCTTCTAATTCAATAAATCTTTCATGCATCAGATTGCATGATGAGGGTAGGAATCCTTACAGATTTTGTCAGAAGGATGATAAAATCCCTATGTTTAATCTTCTAAGAAAACTCCAAGCTCTAGATCTCCAGCAGGGCTCGTTTCAGTATGGAACCCTACTGCTTGCACCATCAATTTCCATCTTCAGTTCAGGTTTATGACACTGACCTGGTGCATCCATTCTCTTACAAATATCTGCTTATATTTCTTAAAGAAGAATAAAAAAACACTGAAGGATGTTTCTACAGATGTTTCTATAGAGTGATTTGCAAAGATCCACTATTTTTCTTTTAAATACACTACTTCATATACAGGGCAGCTTCATTAATAGCACTTATCAGTAAGATGAACAAAACAACCTCTACAGTTTCATGCTGAAACAGAAAGGCAATTGCCACTAATAAAATTTGTTTATAATAATAAATGGAGAAAATAAAATGAAGTTTCCTTCCATTTTTTTATTGATAAATATAATTGAGTCATCAGATATACATAAAAAACCATGAAGACAGTATATGAGTACATTTAAAGTGTTTCCAAGGCAGTTATTAGCTTGTACTGATCATATGGTTGAGAACATACTTATTATTCTTCCAGTGTGCTGTCCTTTGAGCAAGTTGTTCAAAATAATAAGAGCTAAATTTGGCTTATTATACACGATTTTCTTGAAGAGTAAGGAAAGGCTAATTAAAAAGGGAAGACTGAAAAAATCTGTTGGAATATAAAGCCCGCACAGAATTCTTGTCTGGTAAGCAAGAGGAGTCTGGGTCTCCTGTGGTGTATGAATAATGAGAGGAGACAATTCCACCATCACTCTATTGTAGAGGGTAATTAAAGATCCAATAAGACATTATAATTTGGCACTGATATGAAGGAAAATAAACTTGAAGGATTTATTATCTTGTCTTCTATCTATGCTGTCTTCTGATACCTTGGAATCTACCGTAATGTTGTTCACACTTCTTTATCATCATCATCATCATCATCATCATTATTGTCATCATCCTTTCAAAAGATTGCCTCGAACAGGTCACAAAGGTAAACTTTGTCACATTATTCGTTTTTTCTTAGTACCAAACTGTCTAGAAGCTGGGAGTATAATTCTGTAATAATCAATGATAAGTAACTTTTTTCTTTCCTGCCTTGTATCAGAGTCCAGTGCACTTTGATCAGGCTCTTAGATATTTCACACATGGATTTAGGTTTAGAATAGTTCAGTTGGAACTGACCTTCAAAGATTGTCAAGTCCAAATACCTGAGCACTTCAGGGCTGATCAAAAGTTAAAGCATATTATTGTCCAAATGCCTCTTGAGTACAGATAGGCATAGGTTATCTATCACCTCACTAGGAAGTTTGTTCCAGCATCCTCACAGTGAAGTTTTTTTTCTTAATAGCCAGGATTCACATTAACCTACGCTTTGTTTTGCCAGAGCTTTTGTCACAGGCCATATCCACTTCACAGTCTGTTGAAAAAACAGCAAAGGATGAGCTACTTCCTGGCAGATTTCAATGGCTTTGCCCACTCTGTTTTGTCTTCCCCACCACCAGTGGGATGGAAGGGATGGAAAGATTTCCCGCTGCCTTTCCTTGGTCCTGGCCATCAGCTATCCCAGCGTGGTGGTGGGCAGCCCACCCAGAGTCTGCCTCTTTAATCCTATGGCTGATTCTAATGTCATTAATATGATTTTACAATAGTTCACATCATGTTTTATACATCAAATTGTTTATTCTTCTCATTCTGGCCTGTTAATCTTACATGTCTCCTATTTTCTTCATACTGCTCTTTAACTACTTCCTAAGAGTCAGCGAAATACTGCTTTCCCCTTTCTGTTCTTCAGCTTATTAGGTCTTTTCCATTTTTTACATTCATTGCAAATATCACTGGGATCAGTGATATTTCTTCTATGACAATATATCCATTAGGATTTTTCCATTGCTCTTTTTCAAATTTATCAACTAGTATTTTCCAGCCTTTGTTGACATGCATAATTTATATCCTCTCTTTTGAGACGTAGCAGTCCTGGCCACAGCCAATCTTGTCCCTGCTCTTCCTTATCACAACATGAGTCACCTCTGCTAGGCTCTTACTCATCAAGCATGACATTGCTAGCCAGCTGAGGTAAGTGATTGTCCCACTCTACACTCCACTGGTGTGGCCTCATCTTGAGTACTGTGTGCACTTTTGGGTGTCACAGTACAAAAAGGGAATAAAACTCCTATATAGTGTCCAAAGGACATACAAGCAGGGAAATGGGTAAAGGTAAGTAACTCCTTCACATCAAAAGGGAAACAGCTAAAGCATACTGTTAAAAGAAAACTTGAGGTGTTTGTTTCACTGTATTTCAAGGCTTCACTTGCTCTTCTATGTTATTGTCATAGTATATCTGGTAGAATAAGGTCTTTAAACCCCAAATCTAGCTTACTTAAACAGAGTTGAATAGTGACGGATGCATTCCTGGCAGCAACTTTGGGTCACTATTCTGTAAAACATGGAAACTGAGGACCACATTTTACTTTTTTTAGTAAAGCAAAACTCAAAATGTAATAAAATAAAGTATTAAATAATGATTAAATATGATTTTTATTAGTAAATAAACTAAACAGAAAATTAAACTCCAGTATATATATGTGATTTACATTTCTTTTTTTTTTTTTCATGACTTCCCTTGATAATTTTGTCTCTAGATGTTATATTTACAAACACATTTCCTTCAAGTTCTTTCAGACTATCAGACCACTACTTCATCCTAGGAAAATTGTTTTCAGACTCTTATAAAACGAAGTTTCATGAATTTGATCTGCACCTGCAGTCAAGAAATGACTTCAGCTCTGTGGTGCTAATTGTGTGGTTTGGGAAGTAGCCCATATTAGTTACCGAATGGTTCATCAACTGCTGACAATTTTTTTTTGTACTCTTAATATGAAATAGAATGTAACTGTGAGGGGTACTTATATAAGACTAATAGTTTGGTGACTTTAATCGTCACACCTATAAACGTCTTGATTTTGGATAGCGGCTTTAATTAGATGTAGTATTACACTGTTTCTTGAATTTTAGAGATCACTTTTAAGCATGCATATGCATATTTTCTTTGTTGGATGCTTCATGAGCAAAAACATTCTTTGTATATTTGTTTACATGAATTTCAGCTTTTTGATGCAAATGTACATGAGTAACAAGAGTGCTCTCTTCAATAATACATAACATGATGCTTGGGCCACAGTGTCTGTAGAAATTATACGTATTTGATGCTTTCAACATTAATCTAGATATTAAATAGCAGATACCCAATGAATGACATTTCATTTATGAAGAACTGTAAATACTGAATGTGCACTACTGGTAATGCCATGATGTAAGTTTAAAAGTTATGGTTAACTGCAAAAATTTCAGCAACTGCAGTGCTGGTCTATATTGATGCAGAAAGTGTTTCCCAATTGAAGTTTTTTTTTTTTTTTTAAATTAAACTACATTTCTTAATTTTAGAGCTGCTATTTCACTTCCAATTTAGATTCATATATATTTGATTACAGAACATAAAGCACCGTAATTTCCAGAGACAATCAAAACAAAACAGATAACTTATCACAGCTTTAGTCTCAGAGTTCTTTAGCAATTACAACAGCAGTGATTGTATTCATAAGTCTGTAACTCATAGATTTGGTTGTGTTTTCCCAATATTATTCTTCACTAACATGACATTTTCAATTTAATTATATCATAAAGACATCACCTTGAAATACAAACAAAATAGTTTAATGAAGTTTACTTCACCTACTCTTGAATTTATATCCTAAATTTTATGATTTAAAAATCATATTTTACTATTACATATATAATATCCCTCCTGTAACAAACTACTCTCCTTCATACTTATAAAGATTTTAAGGACAACTTCAGTCACTCATCTTCTCTGGGTAAAACATTGTTTTTCTCTGGTCAGTTCTGCTGTTGTAGGTTTGCCTGGTTCCACACTTGAAAATGAACAGCTTTGATTCTCTACAGTCTGTTTCCTGTTCTGTCAGTTCCACAATCTTCAAGTGGATAGTTCACAGGTTTTGTTACTTGAGTTTAGCTCTGTTTTGGTTTAGGCTTCGAAAATGTTCCACTCTTTATTCCTTTTTCCTCTCTTATACTTTTTTCAAGCCATTTATCTCATAAATGGCATTGTTCAATCATTAACTACAGTAGTAATATTAATGTAATATTCTCCCAGATCTGGAGACTGTATGTTGTAGTATAGACAATAAATTGTTTTAGACATGCGTAAAGGCATTGCCAAAATACAGAATTTAAATCATTACATTATGTGTATTTATACTTTAAGAGTACCCAAATTTTCAGCTTGTCAAATTAAACTAACTACCAAAAACAAACAAACAAACAAACAAAAAAAAAAAAAAAACCTTTCTAAAAAACACTACATGAAACTGATTATTTTATGTGTATTTTTCGCTTCCACTTATTTTTGTTTGTCAATGTGTGTAAAAAAACCCTCATACTCAAGCAAAATTTTTAGTTTGAAGGTGTTACTTTACTTATGTTAAATGATCTAGGGTGAATACTGAATGTTGAAGAAAACAGAGTAGCCTATAGCAAAGTAGCCCAGCACATGTATCTATTCAAACATGAATAATAGGTTGCACAGGGAATACTAATATTTTTCTCCATCTCCCTATTCAGGTTTAACATGTACTGTCTTGTTATAACTGAATAGACATAAAAGCATTGGAAATTATTTTTAGTGTAATTGGTTGTCCTCTTGTTGAAATCATAGAGGAATGTACCTACAAATGCAGTGGCTGTACGTGGGTCTAATAGATTTCTCTACCAGATAATAAAATAAGACACACAGTGCTCTTTCTCTACTGGCATTCTTATTCTACTATAATGAACCTTGACAAATGTTCTCAATTTGAATCATCGGATCACCTGTTTCGCTCCTTAGGCAGTGAATGTAATGAAAATAACTGGAAAATGGAATAAAATAAAGATGTCATTGAAATAAAATGTTGATATTTGAAAAAAAGAAGCCACCAGGGAGAGTTCAAAGAAGAAGAATGCTGTGTCATTATCCATAGATGATACATTTTTTCCCTATGATGGTATTGATTTCCAGAAAGCACATCTGTCATGCCATTACTACTGATGGTTAAAAAGAACATGTAACAGCTTGTGTAAAAATACTTGAGTGAAATACTTATTCAATATAATTAAACCAGTGTTAGTTTCCTATGGAAGTAATAGCTGTTTGTATTATCAAGACTCTTAGTATCCAAGACTGTACTATATCTATATTGGCCTTCACAGATTCATAGAATCACAGAACATCCCAAGCTGGAAGGGACCCACACTGACCTGAAAATTATCTAATGCAATCATTTCAACAGGATGGTTCCCCATCTAATTGAAAGAGATTCAGTAAGCAAAATGCTGAGGTCTCTGTCTCTGTCTCTCTCTCTCTCTTTTTTTTTTTTTTATTGAAGAGTATATACTCTAATTAAGGTGTATTCTCTGTGTTTTTAAGCTTACTTAGTTTGAATTGCTAGAATATTGTTTTAAAATTGAAGTGCTACAAATTTAAGTAATAACAGTGTACTGCAAATAGTTCAGCAAAAAGTGATTTCCAAGGAAGCAAATTTTCACCTTGCTTCCATGTGAAATGTTTTGAAGTCAGCATTCTTTCATTCTCTTAAATAAAACTAAAATAAAACTACTTATATTTTTCCCCTTGCTTTATTAAATATTACAAATAGAAAAAAAAATGATGAAGATGTGATATAGTGCATGTGTCAAACATTAATAAATGTAGTGAAATAGAGGTCTTAACACCTACTTTGTGTGAAAAAGGAGCACAGGGACAATCACTGGAAGGAATCTATATAAAAATTCAGACCACCTAGCTTTTCTGCTGGGAAATATGTGATTAACTTCCACTCTATTTTTGGTATGAGTAAAAGTGAATTTAATATTCTGCCAGATCTGTAGAGTGCTTTTATGCCAGCACATTACAACCAGCATTTACTGAAATCCAGGTTTATCACCATCCTATCAAGGTTATTTTGAAAGAGAATATTTCTGTCTTGCTTCTAGCAGATTTATGCTATATGTATCATACTCCACAATACTTATGTAAAAACCTCACTGCTCAGAAACTGATTACTTTTTTCATTCTTGCAGTGAGCTGTGTGATAACACAGACTGATTTCAGAGCCTGCTGCCACAAGCAGACCAGGGTTAATTAGCTCCATTGTGCTGTGCTGCTGTATTCTGGTATGTGAGCTTGTTCAGGACTACCTCAGATATCTCTTATTTACTCTTTCTCTTCATATCCCTTTTTAAAAAATTGTAAGAGCATGTAAAGCCATCCAAGCTTAACTGGTCTAGAACAAAAAATACAGAAACCGAGTATGACTGTGCATCTAGCGCCTAGTGTACTCACTGGGAATATGAAGCTTTTATACCTGCGTTAGAGACCCACTTGACAGGACACAAATCAACAGCAACATGGATCAGAATGTAATTTTCCCAACTTGTGTGTCCTAACCATAAAGCTCTAGGTTCACTTCACCTTCTGTTCTGATCTTCCTGCCTGCCTGCCTCCCCCTCTCTGTTTCTTCTTCTCTCCCTTCCTCCCTCCCTCTTTCATCCTTCCTGCCTTCCAGTATGATTATATAGTTTCAAAATGGAGGTGGACATAAGCCCTTGGTCCCAGAATATGCTGAGGTTTGGTGGCTAGGACTACCTTTCTCACAAGAAGGATCAGTATTTGTGCGGTGAAGAGCAAACTGAGCTGTTGTAGTCTGCATTTTTAGTACTGTACAAATCATGGACCCAAACTGGATGGTTCATGGTCTATGCAGGATCCTTCATGATCTATAAAACCATAAAATCTTCATGAATTTTTCAATTTAAAAATATGATACAAGGATTCATGGTATTTTGCAAGATATTTGATGACTGACAGAGTTCTCTAGTCCCAGGTTTTTAGAGTTACATAACCCCGATTTTGGTATAAAGATATGAAATCTGAGAGAATAGTTCTACTGTCTTCTCAACTTGCCATTCTGGAGCATGCCCAAATCTTCACAGAAAACACACTGGTGATCTTCAGGAGTTTTCTAAGGCCTAGAAATTCCAAAGGCTAGACCCAGCAACTTGATGCCCTGAACACAATTTCTGAGATGGGAAAGTTTCAACTTCATGCTTAGCATTTCCATATTACTATCTCCAGGCAGTTAAGTGTGCTCCCTTAGATTTCTCCATAAGCTATTGGATCCTGCACAGATCTCTTTAACTCAGCCCATTTAGTCTTGAGCAAACCTTCTGCAATCCAGATTCCTCGTTTTAATGTTATACCTCAGATAACAACTTTCTTTTAATTGACCTGCCAATCTCCCAATTAGAATAAACCTCATGTAACCTTAGATATTTGCAGTGCAGACATCTATATGATCATAGAATCCCTTTATATTCTGCCAATAGAAAAAAATTACAGTTCATTCAATCTACTTGTTTGCCTCAATTTGAGAGGACTTATAATGTGGAAATATCTCTTTATACCGATGGGCTTTAAGGGAGTTTAGATTCATCTACATGGTGCATAACAGCCTTTCATCAGATTTATTTTGTCCTCTGTTTTCATTGAAATAGGGAAAACATCCCACAGGAAGTATTTTCTTGGTCCTTGGGACTAGGAGCTGTGTAAGACAAGGTATACAGATCCTAGTCAAAGAAGTCGAGTAAAGAATTGTTGAATATATATTATATATACATATTCCAGAAAATCTGAAATATTTCAGACAGCTGTGAGATGTAGTCAGCTATTGTGTGTATGCTTCAGGATAAACAGGGAGACTTGTGCTATGCAAATAAGGAAACATAAATTTATCTCTTGACATGGGATTTTTTACATTATAAAACATCCCATTGCTTCCGGTAGGATTACTCATGCATGAAGTCCAGAAAATAACCATTACAGGCTAGAACATTATTGAATAATTAGAAAAGGGAAAAGTACAAAAATGCTTAAATATTACTTGGCACAAAATTATCAGAGGAACCTTACAGACGCATTATATTAGAAAGATCACGTGTCAATTTTCTGACCCTGGAGAAAAGGCAATTATAGTTCTTTATGCTTACTCTGAGCCCTTGCAATTCAGTTTCAAAACTACTTGTTTTCTTTGTCAGAAATTTCATACTACATTACGTACTTTAATTTCCCTCAGTTTGTATAATTTAACAAAAGAGGTTAAGAGAGCTGCTTGTTAATAACTCCTTTTTTCCCCTCTGCTATGTTTTGGAAAATATGTTTTCTGCAAAATGTTACTCAGGAGTGGAAATGTATTAATAATTATGAATTGATTTACATAGAAATAGGCTCGTTATTATGTTGGCTGTATGAAATTATTCATTGTTTAAAATTTTAAGCTTTCCTTTTTGTTTTAAGGAAATTTTTATTACTTTATTGAGTGTTCCATAGCATCGTCTCTAATTGGCTTTAGATTTCCTAAAACTCAGCCACAGATGTTTTTTATTACTTTAACAAGAGACAAAAGCTCTTTTGGCAATACATGTTACTTTTTAATTGATTTTTAAAATGTTAAGGGGACTCCCTTTGGTGTCACCTATCTTCAAATAAAAAGAAAACAGAGTTTGGTATAATCACATCTTATTTCATTCCTCTGTGGAATTATCTGGAATTATCTACACCTTTTTTTTTTTTTCCCCCCTTTAGCGTTTAGTGTTCTCAAGTAATGCAGTGACTTCCCAATTGTTTTGTTTACAATTCAAAAGACAATGCATGGAGAAAGCTGCAATACTTGTCCATCAAATCTCTGAAATATCATTTCATGTAACAAAATATAGTACATGTTCACTAAATAGCAACATTGGTTATTTCACTTAAGAAATAAAAGTAAAACCTTAGGTGTATAGTATTTTACTTCTATTATATTTTTCACTAACATAGGATAAAAATTCCAAACATTGGTATTTATAGTGTGAAAATTATCCACTGAAAGGATGTAGAACATGTGTTCAGTATAACATCCTCTCTGCCTGAAGGGACCAAGCCAGTTTAAGGTTTGCTATTGCTCTGGGCTGCAGGTAGGGTCTGTTGATGAAAAACTCAACNTGAAGGGGCCTACAGGAAATCTGGGGAGGGGCTTTTTACAAGGATAGATAATGACAGGACAAGGGGTAATGGTTATAAACTGGAAGAGGGTAGATTTAGACTAGATATAAGGAAGAAATTCTTCCCTGTGAGGGTGGTGAGACACTGGAACAGGTTGCCCAGAGAAGTAGTGGATGCCCCCTCCCTGGAAGTATTCAAAGCCAGGCTGGATGGGGCTTTGAGCAACCTGGTCTAGTGGGAGGTGTCCTTGCCCATGGCAGGGGTGTTGGAACAAGATGATCTCTAAGGTCTCTTCCAACCTGAACCGTTCTATGATTCTATGATCCTGTGACTCCACCACAGCAGAACCCGTGGTCTTCAGGGAGGGCTGAGAATGACAGAGAAAGGTTTCAAGCGAACAAAAAAACCAAGTAAAAATAAATGCACTTTATGCTACACATCTAGGACCAGGACTGAGTTGTGCATTCACATTTTTAGTTTTTTTTCAGACATGTTCAGTTATATTATCATTATCATTAACATGTTATAATTCCTTACTATGCCACTGCTACACGCAGATAATGTAAAAACTCGAAATTGGTCATAAGATCTATATAGCAAGATTCAGCATCCTCAGGAAATTTTAAAATTGTAAACAAAAAAGTATTCTGAGCTTTTTTCCTCCACAAATTAGCATTTTATTGGTACCCTTAAGCAAATTTGGTTTTGATCATCTCTGACGTTTACTGTGAGGTTGTTAGTGGAATGGCTCTACTTTGCTAGAAGTGTGTCTCATTTAAACTGTGTTATCCAGGAAAAAGAAAAAACAAACAACAAATCTCTTTAAAATCTGACTGCAACATTGTTTTTTCTTTTTTTTTTTCTTTCTTCTTCTTCTTTTTTTTTTTTAAATAATGAATGGTTGGTCTTAAATGTTTTGAGACATCTATAATTACACCTTAAAATAATTAAATGATTTAGTCTCTGTAAGACAGACGGCTGTATCACAGGAACCAGCTTCGCAAACGGCTCTAATTAACACCCTTGTTGGAGCCTCAGTAGTGGCCAAAATATTAAATGGGTATCAAAACTAAATTTCTCAGGCAGAGAGGGCTTCTCCAAGTTGATATATTGATAAGAGATTGTGGATGCTTTAATTGCATGTATAATCACTCATATTTATTTTCTGAATGCAAGTAGGTGACTTCACACTCCTATAAAGATAAATATTGTATTTTCTATTAAATGAAAATCAAAACATTCTGTGTTTGTGTGAACTACTCAAAGATTGGATTGGAGCATCTCCCCTATGAGGAGAGGCTCAGTAAGCTGGGTCTGTTCAGCCTTGAGAAAAGAAGGCTGAGAGGGGACCTGATCAATGTTTATAAATGTCTTAGGTGCGGGAGGCAAATGGAGGTGGGGAACCTCTTTTCAGTGGTCAGTGGGGACAGGACAAGGGGCAATGGCCTTAAGCTGGAGCACAAGAAGTTCCGCACCAACATGCGGAAGAACTTCTTCACGGTGTGGGTGACGGAGCACTGGAACAGGCTGCCCAGGGAGGTTGTGGAGTCTCCTTCCCTGGAGATATTCAAGACCCGCCTGGATGCCTACCTGTGCAACCTGCTGTAGAGAACCTGCTTTGGCAGGGGGATTGGACTCGATGATCTTTCGAGGTCCCTTCCAACCCCTACAATTCTGTGATTCTGTGATTGCATTATAGAACTCTCTGCCATTATGTTAAGAAATTATTACAGCTAAAAGCAAATCACAATTAGTGTAAAATATGTGTATCTGTATGACAGTTCTTTCTAACTATGTTAATATATAAGAATTTCTTGAATCTAGCTAGTTCCAGCAGTTCATGGCTTTAAAATACTTATTTCTTGATGCAGCAAAGATATAGAGTTAAATAAATGCTCACATGTAACAAATACTAGAAATATAACATAGGCTAATAACTTATGAGAAGTGAATACGAGAAACTACATTTAAGAACCTTATAAACTGTAGAGAAATATCCTGAAACACTTGCCACCATTTTCTTTCCACTTAACCTGTGGAGATGGTCAGCATATAGAGCAAGTGCAGTGAGATGAAGAAACAAAGAAGAAGAAACAAGAAGAAACAAAGACAAGACAGCTTGTCTGAAAGGATAGTGACTTCAACCTGGAAATAAAATTCTTCCCCCATGGAAATCAAATATAAAAGGCCTAATCAATCAGCACAAAAAAATCTGTATCTCACAATAAAACTGTACTTAATCCATTTCACAGCTTAGCGTAAAGACCGTTACTGAAGAAGGGGAGAATGTGTAGGGAGATAGGTTCAATGGACTTTCAGTCCACTGTGGTATTATTTCAGTGTTCAACAAAAGAAAAACGTTCAAAGGAAGACTCATAAAGAAGCATTTCTGTTCCTTTCTTAAAATACAGCTAGCTCTAAGAAATTGTTCTGACACCCTGTTTCCTATTCTTTGTTTCCCTTCACTTGTCACTTCTCCTTAGAATCTGGTAAAACTCTGTTTTAACCTTCTAGTGTAGGTGACTTTACACATTTGCCTTTTTGGGCTTTAATCGTGAGGAGGGCCACAGAATTGATCTGAGGGATGGAACACTTTCCCTATGAGGAAAGGCTGAGAGAACTGAGGCTATTCAGCCTAGAGAAAAGAAGTCTCTGAGGTAAACTGATAGCAGCCTTTTAGTAACTAAAGGGGGGCTGCAAAAAAGAGAGGAGCAGACTCTTTAGCAGGGTCTGTGGTGGTAGGACAAGGGGAAATGGTTTCAAATTAAAAGAGGGGAGATTTAGGTTGGATTTAAGGAAAAAGGTTTTTACGTTAAGGGTGGTGAAGCACTGGAACAGGTTGCCTAGAGATGTGGTTGAAGCCCTGTCCCTGGAGACATTCAAGGTCAAGCTGGACTGGGCTCTGAGCAACCTGATCTAGCTGTAGATGTCCTTGTACATCACAAGTGAGTTGGACTAGAGGACCCTTAAAGGTCCCTTCCAACTCTAAGGATTCTATGATTCTATGATATCTCAGAAGCGATAGTACTATAACTTGGCCAGAGGAAAATCCATAGTGTTAGCAGCTGTTTAATGTCTCAGTAATTTTCTTCAGTCCTTTCATAAATGGGAAAATAATTAAGTCTCATCTCAGGTAGATTAAGTGGCAGGTTTTATTTGTGTAGATAAGAACTGACTAAGGAGGGCTTGTTTGTATGGAGATATTAATTCAAGGCAGTGCATGAATATGCATCATATTGAATGTGTTTAATGATGCTGTTAGTATACAGTAAATGTGGGATAGATTTTCCAACTTTAAGAGATGGAAAGAGAAGGAAACAACATTGCCCAGAGCCTTTTAAACACAGTAATAAGGTACTCATTCTACCTAGTTTAGTCTTCAAACTCGTATGGCTCTGAAACCGGGAAGCTTAGCTTGTTGTGTATCTGTGGAGAGAAGGATAAAAAGCAGTTCAGAGCTCCTGTGTTTGTATTCTACATGCTGACTAATTCATTTGCTCTCCACCAGTCTTTGAAGATGACTGCACTTCTCTTGCTTTATTAATAAAGGTTTCAGGGATGTTGATGCCTTACTAACCATGTTTGTAGGGGGAGTTAGCATATAATTGCTAGCAAATTGTAATTCAAATGTGCTTTGCACAAACCTCCCAATGCAGACTAACTTTAAGAAGCAGATAGTGATCACTAGTTACACACTAACAGACAATATAACAACCAGAGGCAGCTTGCAATCCGTATTCATCATATTTAAAAATTGACAAAAATGCTCTATCAAGTCTTTTTTCAGTATCCAGTCAAGTTCAATCTGTATAAAAAATACACTTTGTCCATGAAACTTGATGGGTATGAGAGAGGATGTAAAATTCCCAGAACAAGCTCATGACAAATAAACCCTGATGGCTATGAAATACACAGAAACTACCCATAGTTTAGGAAGTCCCTGAGCTGTAATTGTTGGAAGCTAAAAGTGTATGAAGGAAGTTTTATCACTGAATGCTTGCTTCATCCCTACACTTCTCCCTAGATATCCATTATTGGTTTCTGTCTTAGACAGCGTACCAAGGTAGCAGATGTTTTGTCTGATCCAACACGATTGGTCTTATGTTAACTAAGGTAGCTACAGGGAGGGGACGATGAGAATTTGCTAGTTTTGGCAGATTGGCATGACAAATGCTGCCAAGATACTTGTGCCAATAAAAGCTGCAGTAAAAATGCGGTAAAATTCATTCTAAATCAGAATTTCAGTGTTGCCTCTACTTAGGGAAAGGCAGGTCTTGTTACTATAAATATATCAGCACAGATGATATACCTGACATTTGTAGACAAGCCTTTACAATCTAAGAAAATTTATTTGTTAGATTAGATGATTTATATGCTGTAGATCTTCCATAGTATTATTATTAATGATGTGTTAGGATGCTTAGATCTTTTGGTAGGCATCTTTTGAAATTATTTCAAATGAAATATAGACAATAAATATAAACAGATTGCAAAAAGTATGTGATAAGGAAAAATGGTAGATAATGCCTTACCTAAAATTAAAAGCACATGACACTGTAACACATATGTAAGATTGTCAATCATTACTTGTCAGTCATTACTGTAAATCATTACAATGCTTGCTTAGTTTAAAGGTTATACCAGTTTTATCACATATTCTTCTCTCCTATGGTAAGAAAGTGACAAATAGCAATTTCCCCATTCAATTAATAGAACACATTTTGAAGAAGAAGAACATTGAGAACCATGTTAGCAAAACTTATATCAGAAATCCATCCTGTTGAAGAGGGACGTAGAAGATCAGATAAAGTCAGAGATATGTTTCCTTGTGTGCAGGGATTTTGACAATTCCACAAATCAAGGTAGGGGTGCTAGCTTGGAGACTTCCTAAAATTTCCTGCAAGCTGCATCCACAATATGAGTAAGAGATCTCTAATCTTATGCAATTAGTTATTTCCATTGGTTCCAATGCATATTCAAGGGCATGAACCATAGGCTGGAAACAGATCAAAGGTATGAAAGTAACACAAGAATCTTCTGTTGTCATTCCTCACCATATGTTATATTGCTTATTAGAGTTCTGAAGAGGTTCAGGTGGATCTGTGATTGAAGTGTGATCAAAACATGCAACTGAGATCAGAGTCTGTATCTTACAGCTTTCTTGAGTTTATGATCCAGAACTCATATTACACTGCCTCCAACTGGGATGTGTTGATTTGTAAAGTGCTCCAGGGATCTTTGTAAGGCTCAGCTAGTAGGTACTTCTCAGCACAGTGTGATATAGCAGACGAAAGGTGTGCAAAGCACAGTTTTACTTTAACAATTTTGACGATCATCTTTCCTGTGGTTTTCAATTACATGTTTCACAGCAGCAAGAATCTCCTGTCTCTGTTTATTCTCTTTCCTTGGGGACAATCTGCCCATGCACTGTTTGCTTCATTGAATTAGGAAAAAAAATAACTGATGTTGACCAGGATAAATTCTTAGACAAAAACAGGTCATTTCATTGCTATGTCCCCTCCCAGACTCTTGATCATCCCAGCCTTGATGGCAGGACAATGTTGAGGAACAGAAGAGGCCTTGATTCTGTGCATGCGCTGCTCAGCAATAACTAAATCATTGTGTATCAACACTGGTTTGGTCACAAATCCAAAACACAGCACGATATTGACTGCTACAAGGAAAATCAACTCCATCCCAGCCAGACCCACTGGACTGACATTCATATTTCAGCCTAAATAATATTCATAACTTAAATTCTGATATTGACAATATCTTTTAATGCAAAACAGATAATTTATTGTAAATGTAGAGTCTTGAATAGGAACATGAGAGTCATAAAATAGGAAATCTTAAAAATTTATTGTCCTGGTCAAACTAAAATTAATTCAGTCTTCCAGCCCAGAGACTTAAGTATCGTGATTTTACTGCCTGGGGCAACTACCTCTGTGTTAAAGTTGGTCTGTGATCAAGGGTCGCAGACCTAGCAATAGTCTTTCACTTTGTGTACTGAAGTCAGACAGCTATTTAAATATCAGAGGAATGCAATAAAGTGTCTTAAAATGTACAGGAGGAGAGCACACGTTTCTATATTCATTTTCTTTAAACAATTTTAGTTGCTATTTTATGAATAGATACTTATAATTGGCCAGTTGATGTGCTGAATAAAAATTTCTCTTAGCTGCTTCATTAAGTAGGTAGGATACTGTTCAGCCAATCCAAAATAATTTTATGTTACATTAATAAACTTTGTTCTTTAACAGAAAGTAAACCACTTAAAGAGCAAGAATATAAAAATCTTATGCATTTTAACAATGTTTCTTCTTAATTCTTCAATAGAGACGATGGAAATCTGATTTATTTCCTCTCTAAAACTTGGCCTACTAGTGTAGAGTGAATTAAAAATATCTCCAGCAAAAATTACACATTCAAGTGGTTAGCTTTCAAAAGGCCTTCTGTTCTCAGCCTAAAACAGTTCACTGTAGTATTGTATGATACTGTTTAAAGCAAATTTATTCCTTAAAATAAGAACTTAGGATAACATCAAAAGAAATGGAAAACTTAGGCAACTAAGCTCAAAAGCATAATCCAGCTGCAGTGTGACCTACATGAATCGTCATAGGAATTAAATATGTTCCTGGTACCTAAGCCACCCAGTTTACCCAGCAAGCCTAAATGCTGACCTCCTACATCATCGCTAAGCTCCAGAAAAGAGGCACAACTAATAGATCTTCTCTATACTAAGAAGAAATGGTGAAGGGAAAGTTTGAAATACATTATGAACTCTCCTAATGAGATACATTGTTGTTTCTAGCAGTACAGCAACTTATTCAATATGTTAACAGTATTACTGGTATTCTAATAGGTGAAACTAGTGCATGGAACAGTCATCACAAAACCATTGACTGGTTGAGGTGGGAGGGACCTCTTAGTCCCTCTGGCCCAACTGCTGCTCAAACAAGGACACCCAGAGCTGGGTGCCCAGTTCCACAACCATGCAACTTTTGAAGATCTCCAAGGAGACTCCAATGTCTCTGGACAACCTGTGCCAGTGCTCTGTCACCTGCACAGCACAGAAGTACTTCCTGGTGTTCAGAGGGAGCATCCTGTGTTACAGCTTGTGCCTATTGCCTCTTTTCCTGTCACTGGACACTACTGAAAACAGCCTGCTCTGTCCTCTTTGCACCCTCCCTTCAGGTATTTACAGACATTGATGAGATCCCCCTGAATCTCCTCTAGGCTGAACAGTCTCTGCTCTCTCACCCTCTCCTCATAGGTTGGTGCTCCGGTCCCTTCAGTATCTTGGTTGGACTCTTCCCAGTATGCTCTTGTCTCTCTTATGCTGGGGGATCCGCAATCCAACACTGGACATGGACTCAGCATGTTCTGGTGCCCAGGCTGTTCCCCCCCAGTTACAGGAGTTTGCACTTCTCCTTGTTGAACTCTGTGAGGTTCCTGTAAGCCCTCTGGATGTCAGCGCAGTCCTCTGGTGCGTCAGATACTCCTACCACTTTATAGGAATATATAATATGTTATTAGAAAATTTAACTACTTTGATATGAATTTCTCCGTAAAGAGTACACAAGTTTGAAATAGCTTTTGTATTTACATGTTTTCATGTAGCTCTGATAAAAAGCAAGTATTTAGTATATGATATGTTTACCAAGCTACTTTCAAAATTGAATAAGAAACCTTTAATAGATCATTGTGTTTTATTTGTATGTGTTTGTATGTATGGAGAGCATTAAGAAAGCAATATATTTGGAGCAGTTTGCATTATTAGTTTATAAACATTAATTTTTCACTGTGGCTTAGTACAGAATATGATCACGAATTTACTTCGGGCATTACTTTGTACTTCATCACCTCCTAATCATATTAATAAGTGTTCATATTAGGAAATGCATTATTAATTCAAACAGTTTCCAGCAGTTCATGGAATATTACTATTCTGGTGTAATAGTTTAGCATTAATAACAGAACTTTTCTTAAGCTCCATTGCTCTTTTTGCTCTTCTGCATGAACCCAATGATTGGCATATTTAATGAAATCTTATTTCTGAATTATTCTGTGGCAGGGCTGACCACTGGGAATATTTTTAGCCCCAGCCATCCAATTAAGTGTAAAGACGTGGGATCAAAATCAACCACACTCCTCATTTGAAATTAACTACAGCACTATTAGGAAAATCATCGAAAGAAAGCAATTTTCTACCTTATAAAAATGATTATCTGTCTGAAAATATTGCTAAATTTAGCTTTTCTTTTGTGGCAGCTTCCCTTGCCAATTTAGCAAATAGTGGGAATGATTAGTGCTGTAGGGAAAAGGCAGCTGGAACCACATATGTACACACAGCAATATTTACCTGCTGAAAATAGTTCTCTTCCTTGGATTTCTGCTGTGTGACTGACCATGAATGTCATAACCCCAATGGGATGGAAGTGCCAGGGTGTCCCATTGAACAGTGTAGACAGAGACAGCATGCTCCTGGGAACATAAAACCATTGTTCAGTGTCAGAAATGGGAAACAGACTCAGAGCTGTTGGTAAACAGCAGAATTTATAACAATAGCTAATTTATAAAAGACTTGTGTTAATTTGGTGCTTATCTTGAGTTATTACAATTTTATGCACCATTATTCTTTTTTACATTTGTTTAAATATCTAGTATCTTCTAACACATGGTGCTTCAGTCCTTCAGGGAATGCTTGCAACTGGAGTTATGCTGTTCTCTGCTCTGTAAACCCTTTGATGTATCAGCTGAGAGAACTTTAATGCTCTGATTTGCAAATAAATAATGTGGCATGGTTACTTCCGGTTCTCTTAGATTTTTGCAAAGTCTGGTATTGCTAGACATGCCCACTGGGAACAGAGTGAGCAGGGAATGTGCACTCAGAAACAGAAGACAGAATTTTCACTGAAAGAAGATGAGAAGCTCTTGAATGAGCTCCATAAAACTTGATGCCTAAAAAACATCAATTTGGTATACACAATTATGTACTGAGCTTTAAACTTAGTGTAAAATGAAACACTTTGTCTATGTGTAATCTCTGTATGACCTCTCTGTGTATGTTACACTATGGAAAAACTGAAGTGTGGAGAGTGGTGACTGTAAGAATGGTTGTTCTAGACTACAGGGTCACTTGTGCTTGAGGCTTTTAATCTGGCTCACCTGAGGGATCATTAAAGCAATACTCTCGGCTGCTAGCAGCACTAAGAATCATTTCATACAACCATGCTTGCTTGTGGCAGAGTTAATATATGGGCTGCTAAGAGGGGTAAGTGAGACTGAGGGGTATGTGGAAGAAAGACAGAAATAAAAAGAGGCAAACTTAAGGATAAGCAAAAAGGGAAGCAAAAGTGAAACAAATTCAGCCTCCAGGGCTGATGGAGTGTAAAAAAATATGGGAGCATGATGCAAAATAGAAGGGCAGGACAGGGAATGTGGATATTAAACATGAGAGACAGAAGAGACTGTGACAATGTTTTTCATGGAGGAAGGAATTCATATGGGCATGCAGGAAGAGGCTGACTCCTTTTTTGTGTCTGCATAGGATATGGTTTTATTTTTGTCTCTAACAGGATGCTTTTTAACTGGATCTTGCTTTTGTTTCATTCTGTGAGTGTTGCTTGTTGAGACCATTTCTGGTTTGATCCTACAATACTTCAAGAAATGCAGTGATATACATCTTATGTTAATATATTTAATTTTGGTGTCGCTCTGATCTGTATTTTCTCCCTTATTCTTCTGTGTACTCCCATTGTAAAAAAGGCAGAATATTAAGGAATTAGAGGAAATAGTTTGGTTACCATCTATATTCCTTTCTATTACCTTAGCTGGCAAATGTTACATCCTACCCAACCCAGAGACAAAATAATTTATTCTAGAAAACTGGGAAAATAAAATAAAATAAAATAAAATAAAATAAAATAAAGACCTACTGTGTGCCAGAGGACCATTTTACTAAATTATTGGTGTATACTAGTCAATAAACATCAAGGATGGTGTTTAGACCAATCGGTGTCTGAAAAGTGCAATTGAGAATAAAGGCACAGCTTCAGTGTCTCTCCTGTAACTCAATAATTACATGAAAAGTGTTCCTCTGCTTGTAGATAATTTATGAAGAATAAAAGGACTGAGCTTATTTTTCTGCATGTTGTAGAGGTGCAGAGGAAGGAGGGCAGAAGGGGGAATAAGCTGCAAATTTATGGATAAGTTTTTGGATGTGCAAAACTATTTGACTTGATTGAGGAAAGGTTGCTCTGTCTCTGCTCAGCTTCTGTTCTGAGTTGGAGGAACATGGGATGGGAAATGATGTAGCAATGTGTGAATGGGAGTGTAGGACAGCCTCTGCGAGCAGCACCTGTCCAGGTCTTTCCCAGGGCAGCTAACATATCTGTATCACAACAAAGCAAAGCAGCGACAACAAGATATTGAGGCAAGACATCAGCAGAACTATGCATACTTCTAGATCAGGGTGTGAGTAAATATCTTGCCATGTCAGACATTCAATGAACCAAAACCGAGTGGATCTCTGTCTGCAGTGGGGCTCGTATTATTCTGGTGTCAGAAATGGTCTCGTCTGCCAGGGGATATAGTGCTGCCGTTCTGGAAAATATAGTTAAGTGGTTCTCTTGAATTATCAAGCTACTCCACAACAGAGAAGTTGAAGGGCTTCAGTACAAACTTTGTTACCTAGAGCAATACCTACACTAAGAAATAGCCATGATATGCTGTGGAAACTGTTTCTAACATCAAGTGTCTCACCAGAGCGGTATGATAATCTCCACGGAGCAGTATGTCTGCTTAATTATTTCATGATTACAGTCATTTACAATTGAAATGATTACTAGCTGGGAGGTAATTTATAAATCATTTCTTAGGGAAACATTTGCATCCTGAAGACAGTTTCATCAACCTGTAAACTGAAATTCACACGTTCAGACTGAGCCCACCAGAATCCTTTACTGCATTCAGCAGAACATACTGACTATTAAACTGGCAGCGTGTGATGAAGAGGTGACCAGAATTACTATGTAATTTTGGTTTTCATTTCTAAATATGGAGCTACAGCTCTGCTCCTGTATCTGCAGGATCTCAGGCCTGACTAACTCCAAATTTACATTTCCTCCCAGGTATAGTGTCCAATAACCTTACCATGAACTTTGAAATGCATTCTAGCATGTTTTCAAAAAATTTTGCTAGAGGATAATGTTATTTCAGTACTGTATGGTGTTAAAAGTGATACAAACTCTGCAGTACCTCAATGCACAGCTGTATATGAATTATTAATAGGCAAGCCAATTCCTCTTAAAAACTTATGTTTTGATTAGGAATGTGGAAATCAGAACAAGTGGCTGGGAGATGTGGCTAATGCCAGCAGCAGATCCTGGAATGCATGAGTTTTATGTGCTCTATTATCTTACTTTTTCTTGTCTGTTGTCTATCGTTCCTATTTGCTTGATTATAATCCCGAAAAAACATTTATCTGCCCAAATCCCTGAGGGTCCCAAGCTGATCTGTGAGGATTTTCAAGAGTGCACATGACACGGAAATTCCAGTTGCAGCACTCATCTTTTTAAACATGAGTAAAAATGGGAGTGCTGCTGACGCTTTGCCTTCACATGATTCATCTGAGTTTTGTTGAACTATCTAAAAATTCAGTCTAGCTTCAGTAAAGCTATCTATCTACACTATTTGTACAGCTGAACAGAGAGAAAGGAAATTATCAGATCAAATTTTATATTTGTAAACCAATAATACATAATAAAGCAATAACAGCTGAAGGAACAAATGCTTTTTTTTTTTTTTTTTTAAATCTGATGGTAGTTTTCAACAGCAAGCAATATTTGCTGCTACGAGCATAGTTTGAAATGATAAATCATTGAATTGTTTTTGTAGAGTCTCTGACATATGAAATGGTGAGTTGACATCTTCCCTTTCTTAATATAATTTAAAATGTTCACTGATGATAATACAGTTTTGACAAATGGCAATTAGATAATATTGCATTGCTATCTGATTCCCTGAACTAATTTAGCAAATGCTTCTTTAACAATACTTATTCAGGCATGAACTTCATGTAAACATAGCATCTACTGTTCTGCTTGTAAGAAGAGAAACTTTGTAACTGCCAATGGCCTTGTCTTTCTAACATCAATCAATGAGCATGACATGATGACCTGACCAAATGAAACAAAACAAGTCACAGGGATGTGAATGAATCTCACATTTTTCCTGCAGTGATGCATCTTCAACAGAAGGAGAAAAAACTGCCTACAGCTCAGTTATGTACTCACTGTTGAGTACTATGGAAATTTCATTTCTGTCACACAGAGAATAGAATAAAGTTGTGATTTTCATATCCTGTGGAGTGCGCACATCATTAGCTCCCGAATATCAACTTCTCTGCTACCATTTGGTTTGGGCTTCTTAGTAGTTGAATATGGAATATTTTATGGATGCACAACTGGGTTGTGCAGCACTACCAGGGCTTAAGCTGCTGAATCTCCTGCAGGATTAGATGCTGTGTGTTAAACAGCATCTCAGCGGAAAGTTTTCAGGGTCAAAATTATGAAGTTAGCTTCCCAGATTCCATGTGCTTCTCACCTAAAATCCAAGTTTTAATCAATGCTTTTTATTTGCAGATGACTAAATAACATTGTCAAAAGTGATGTTGACACTTGAATTCCCACATCCCATTTACCTTTCTGTGCACAGCAGTGGTAATAATGAAAGAATCAAGGACTGTCATGACAAGTATAAATGGCTATGTAACCACATTAGAACATATATAGTTTCTTTGCTGTTCTGATTTCAGTGACTGAAGTCTTAAAGCTCTAAAACTTTTCTTCTTTCACATATCACCTTTCCAGGGTTCAGTAACAGAGATATATATGGGAAATTTTCTTTTGCCTTACCATAAATTCAGATATAAATAAGGATTTTGTAGCATATTCACAAAATCTATGTTTGTAAGATGTAGCAGCAGCCTGAGTTAATTTCCAAATAAGGGATATGCCAGGAAATAATTTGTAGAATTAAACAGGCTTTTATTTCTTGATTAAAATAATCCTAAAATGTAATTATCTTTCCCGGACTCAATTGCCTACCCACCCACTCTTTCTTGTTTGTTTGAAATTTGGTAATGCGGCAATTGCCAATTCCTGAGATCTCTGAGAATTGCTAGTATATGATTACCCAGTTTTGTGATAGGGGAAAATATAAAATTAAGACATGGAAAATCAATGAAAGGCAGTAAAGCATTTTCTTCTTTTCCTGAAGCTCATTGTAAGCTTTTTCTCATGGGATAAAATTTTAGAGGATTTTATGAACAGAACTGCTGGAGACTTTTGCAGAATTCTTCTTGTGCCATTCTCTTTGGCAGAGAGGACTGCACAAGTTGCTGCTCTGCAACAGAAGACTTGGTGGAGAGAAGCTGGAGCAGGGCGATATGGTATCCTGCTGCTTCACAGAACTAGCTCTTTTGAAGAAATAGCTCTTTTGCAGAGAGAATAAAGAGCAAGAAAGAGGCTGGCCCTGATCTTGTGCTGTTGACAGAAGAAGAAAAGGGAATTGGTTAACGGAAAGAAATCCAAAGAAAAATATTAAAGCAGTATAAGAGAATGAAGTAAAAATCCTTCAAAGAAAATTTACTTCAACTGAATGTTAGCTCTGATCTCAGGCAGAAGCTATGATTACAGCATGAGAATAAGCAATTTACTTGAGAAGAAACGAAGATGAAATGACAGAGCCACAAAATAGGATCATATGGCAGACAATCACTAAAAAAGTGTAAACAAATTATGTCCTAAATGGATTTCAATGGTTTGCATATTACTCTGGAATTGCGCTTCAAGACAACTGGCCAGAACATAATATCATGATGTGTATTTAAATGTGTGATTTAAAGAAGCACCAATACTGGGGGGATTGGCAAACTATTGTTAATGGAAAGAGAAATGGAAGAGATGAATCAGATATTTCTCTGAGGAGCATTTATGTCTGTTTCTTTACAAAGAAGTCTCATTTTGTCTTGTCTTTGCTTACATATCCCAGTTAATTTACACTCAGATCTCTTCTCAATAATTTTCTTAGTACCTTCTTAAGTTTACATTCAGTTTCATCTGCCTTTCCTAATTGCTGAGTTTAACTCCTGCCTGACTTGGCATATAGCCTGCAGGAAGACTCTATTAAGGATTGTATGTATAAGATACATAGGCTTATATGTACTACTATGCTATATAAAGGAATTTAACTGTTTCCTACATTTGCATTTTAAACAAATGGTTGCAAATCACTTCTACCTTCATTTTGTCCAGTTTTTATTGGATCACTCTGTGAGCCTAAAAATCATAACACTTTACAATGAAATCTATTGTTGTAAAACATAATAGTATAATTTTCTCAATTTCTCAATGTTATTTTTTAAAGTTACTGTGTGTTTAAAGTGTGTATTGCAGTTTGGCTGAAACATACAGCTAAATCACTAAAGTAACATGCAGAGAAACAGTCTTGGGAGACTTATGACAGAACTAACTGGCTGGGATGCACAATAAATAGACAATTTTCTGAAGTGAAAATCTTGCTGAGAACGAACTTTGCATGTAATTCATTTCAATTAACTATCTCTTGGTTTATCAGTATTCTGCTTTGTTCCTTCTCAGGTACAGGAAACTTTTCAGAGTTTCTGATCCTTTGTTATCTGTGAAGAAATCATTTTTCTGAGTTAATTAGAAGTTCGAAGCAGATTGGATTAAATATGCACTCTTGTAAAACTTTTCATAGTCGATGAAGGATTTATGTGAGAATGAACTATTTGCAGTGTTTTATTTGTTAGTGCTCTGTTGGTGAAGATCATTGTCGTGTAATGGCTCCTTTTTATTTACGGCAGAACCTGAACTTGTAATTTAGGTAAATACTTTTTTTAATGGGTTATTTTATTACCTATCACACTGTCAAAACATTTCTAAGTTGTGGTTGCTTTAATTCACTTGCAATTTTTGTCTTTGGGCTGAACAAATAAAGGAGATGGATTCTGATATATTTTTGATGTGATTTGGTTTAGTCAAACATATGCCAAAAGCTAGTTACATTAGTAGCAATAGGAATGTACAACATGAAAATGCAAACATCTCTCTTCAGACATAACAAACTTAACCTTTTGTCACTTTCAGGAAAAGGTGTTTTGTTTTCCAAGCTATTAGAATTTCTGACGATTTCCTGTGTGATTAAGAGTTGAGGTTAAAACCATGTTTGATACTCTACTTTTAAAAATAATGGCAAAACCTCCATTGTTGCCAAACTGAGGAGTTGTTTGTAGCTGCCAGAGGAATAAATCACTTAAGAATTTGGAACTTGATCCAAAAATGCAGTAGAATTAGCTGTAACTAATGTCCAATTAGAAACTTTGAGGATGACAGCATGTCTTTAATTCATCATTCAATCTTCAGGGAGTGATTTGTTATCATAGAATCAGAATCATAGAATAACTTGAGTTAGAAGGGACCTTTAAGGGTCATCTGGTCCAACTCCCCTGCAATGAACAGGGACATCAACAGCTCGATCAGACTGCTCAGAGCCTTGTACAGCCTGACCTTGAATGTCTCCAGGGATGGGGCATTCACCACCTCTCCGGGCAACCTGTTTGTCTTAGTTTCTAACTGAAACTTTCTCTCAGTGTCTGCTACAAAGCTGTGTTTTGGTTCTAGAAAGAAAACATGGCTGATAACACCCGGCAGCGCTGAACAGAACCAAGGACATTTGTATGTCTCTGCCAGGAGAGTGAAGAGGCTGGGGGGGGCCGCAGGGAGCGAGGAGGGGACAAGAATGGGGCAGCTGACCCAAACTGACCAAAGGGATATTCCATGCCATATGACATCATGTAATATAAGGAAGGGAAGTGAGCGGGGAGGGCCCGTTTGCTTGGGGATTGGCTGAGCATCGGTCGCGGTCGGTGAGCGATTACTTTGTACAATCACTTGTTTTGTATATAATTATCATTACTGTTATTTTACTCTATTTTCTTCTTTCTGTTAGTAAATAGTTTTTATCTCAACCCTGGAGTTCTACCTTATTTCTCAGTTCTCTCCCCCATCCCACCTGGGAGGAGGGGGGGGGTGAGTGAACGGCTGTGTGGGGTTTCCCGGCCTGCTGGCTGAAACCAGAACACTGTTCCAGTGCTTCACTACCCTTATCATTAAAAACTTTTTTCCTATATCCAGTCTAAATCTCCCTTCTTTTAGTTTGAAACCATTTTATCTTGTCCTGTCACCACAGACCCTGCTAAAGAGGTCTTTCTTAGAGCTCCCCTTTGGAAAGGCTGCTATTAGGTATCCTCAAAGCCTTCTCCTCTTCAGGCTGTATAGCCCCAGCTCTCTCAGCCTGCCCTCACAGGAGAGATGTTCCGTTCTTTGAATCATTTTTGTGGCCCTCCTCTGGACGCACTCCAACAGGTCCATGTCTCTCCTGTACTGAGGGCTCCGCATCTGGATGCGATACTCCAGGTGAAGTCTCACCAGCACAGAGTAGAAGGGCAGGATCACCTCCCTTGACCTGCTGACCATGCTGCTTTTGATGAGGCCCAGTATATGGTTGGCTTTATGGGCTGTGAGAGCATGTACATCACAGAGGTAGATCACACACGTTATGTAAATTTACCTTGTGAATAATCATACATTTTCCATGAAATACCTTCCTATTTCCAGGAATTGCTATACATATTAAAATCTTGTATTACACATGCGCTGTATTATTATGGGGTTCTTGCAAAGAGATTTTTGGTGCTTGTAGGGAAACAGTTAATCACAGCCTGAAGAGATGATTGAGCACATGGTGGAGGGGTTTGGTTGGTCTGAGGAATACCAGTAGATCACTTGCACCTGTGAGTGGAAGGGGTGGACCTGGGGCGGGGTTGCCCCAGGCTTAGATAAGGGCCAGCCAGGCAGAGCAGAGAGTAGCTTGAGAGAGAGAGAGGATTGGGAAGTAGCTTGAGAGGGAGAAAAAAGACTGGGAAGGAGCTTGGGAGAGAGAACAGTGGGAAGTGGTTGGAAGAGCAGCAGCATGTGGAAACAGGAGAGACCCTGGCTCCAGATGAGACGAATGGCGTAGTCTTAAGAGTTGGGACCTTTCCCGTTACAGTGGTCATGAGGGTCTACTGGGTGGTGCTACTGACCAAAAGGTTGTGTACTCAGTAGGCTTGGTCCCTATTTGGTCAAAAGTATTCCTTACGAAAATTGGCTGCTGACTAGGTTTCTAATTATCAAGTTCACTTCTTAATCTGGTGCATAGCACATCTGGTTTGTGCAGACCTGACAGGTGTAGTGTGCCTCCCTACTACCTGTGGAATGCTGAGACTAATTTTCAGGCTCCAGATGTCCTTCTTATCTAAACAAGTTTTTCCTAGATGGGATGTCAGTTTGTATTAGTTTTGTATTAAGTTCTGTAAAGTTTTCTATTAATTGAATTAATGAGCCAATTTCCTTAGGACTGTGGGATGCATCTCATTGGGACCTACAGGCTTATGAACGTTCAGGTTCCTCAGGTAATCATGAACCTGATCTTTGCTTACAATGGGAGGGGCATTGCTCCCCCATTCCTCACTTTCTGCCCCATCCACTTGAGAGGTGTGTAAAGAGCAGTTGCCAGTGAAGACTGAAGCAAAAAGAATTGTTGAGTACCTCAGCCTTCTCGTCTGTTGTTACTAGCTTACTGCTATTTCTCAGCGGGGGTATGCCGTCTTGGACTTTCGTTCTCTGGTTGACGTAGCTGTAGGTGCCTTTCTTGTTTTTTTTTTTTTTTTTTGCACTCCTTGCCAAGTCCAGTTTCAGTTGGGCCTTGGCCTTCCTGGTCATGTCCCTACACAGCCTAGCAGCATCCCTATACACCTCTCAAGATACCTGTCCCTGCTTCCACTGCCTGTGCATTTTCTTATGCTTGTTTCAAGTCTGTATAGCTTGCTTAAAAAAAAAACAAAAACATAACAATAACTTTGCCAACATGGGAAAGTAAATGAAGGCTGAGATAGCTTTAGGTCCTGCTCAAGTTTAGACCTGACATACCATCTTCTTAAACATCATTAAGCATTTACAGGCAAATCAAGAAGTGAATCTCAATGCACGTAATTGGGAAGGCCGCAATTAAACAAACATTTCCAATTTCCATTTTGTATATATGTGTATATATTAGGTACCTCTTTTATTTCATATACATGTTGCTGAACAAGTGGAAGATGATTTTTCTCTGAATGTGACCATTAATATTATGTAAGATCTTTGTTTTCAATTCTTAAAGTAACATTTTGTTTAAACTTGAATACTCAGCAGCTTGGTACTCCAGGCCAACACATACAAAGGACCTCATGGGGATGGTGAGAACCAAGATGAATCTTTAATGTTGGCTGTGACTTTAGACTCATCTGTCTTAATCAGTAGATACTGAGAACTTACAGACTTACAAAACCAGAACTGAGAACAAATGTATAAAATTAAGGATTGTTTTCAAAAATATTTTGCACAGCTGATATGGCTTGAAATTGTAGCTTGCAAGTTGTAATTACGATAGTATCCCAGAATTACTTTAAGGCTGCAGCCAGAGGGTTATGGTGAATGGCTCTATGTCCAGGTGGAGGCCGGTAATGAGCAGTGTGCCCCAGGGGTCTTTCTTGGGAACAATGCTCTTCAACATCTTTATCAATGACATTGATAAGGGGATTGAGTGCACCCTCAGCAAGTTTGCTAAGTGGTGCAGCTGATACAATAGAAGGAAGGGATGCCATCCAGAGGGACCTTGACAAACTCAAAAGGTGGGCCCATGTAAACCAAATGAGGTTCAACACAGCAAAGTGCAAGGTTTTGCACTTGGATCAGGGTAATCCCAGATATATATATATATANGGGAGTTTATAAACAGGAGGGAAACCAACTTTTCAAAAGGATAGACAGTGATAGGACAAGGAGGAATGGTTTTAAGCTGAAGGAGGGAAGCTTTAGCTTGGATGCTAGAGGGAACCTCTTTACTAAGAGAGTGGTGAGGTGCTGGAACAGGCTGCCCAGAGAGATTGTGGATGTCCTGTCCCTGGAGGTGTTCAAGGCCAGGTTGGATGAGGCCCTGGGCAACCTGATCTAGTACTAGATCTGGAGGTTTGCAGCTCTGCCTGCAGCAGGGGGGTTGGAACTTGATGATCCTTGGGATGCCTTCGAACCCAGGCCTTTCTATGATTCTATGATACTCGATATGATGCATAGACTCAAATGTAGCTAGTTGTACTTCTGCCGGACCATTAGCTGTGGGACAAGACTGTTGTGTGATTGGTGTGATTTTCATAAATCCCGGAGTATTACTGTCTTTCACATAAGTGTTTTAGTGAAGGAAAACTCTTTCTCTTCTCACTAAATGTTAAGATAAAATAAACAAAACACTTGGTGGAGGAAGAAAACATCAGTCTGTGCATGTAATTATGGTCATTTATAGAAAATGTTTTTTAAAAAATGCAAGTAGGAGAACATTCTTCTCTTACGTTAATTACAATGACTGCTCCTGGCCATTGGCTTTTTTTTTGTTTTTATTCTAAGCTTTTAGCAAATTCTTTCTTCATCACATAATTAATCCCCATTGCCATTTGTGTTACCTTTCACAGTTCAGCAACAAACAATTTCCTGTGTTTTCTCTGTCTTCAAATGTGTATAAGCCGTATCTATCTATATATTAATTTATTTTTTTTAACAGTCTTCCTAAAGTTTCAAAGTTAAGCCACAGTCAAAGAAACATGAATGATTGCATGGTAACTATAGATTTATTTTCCAACATAAAAGTACTATTTTAATGATTTGTCTTTGAAGGAGAAGTAATGAAATATAAGAAGAAATTGTTGACAACTAATAAGAATTTCTTAAATAAGCACATAGGACCTTGTAGAAGTACTGCTTGGAGTATTAGAACCATTGAATTCCTTTTCTGTATATAGCTATATATAAGGAAATTCCCTGTAAATGAATGTATTACTCTTTGGGTCATATGTCACCATATTTACAACATAACTATAGCCAGCAACTTGAAGAAATATCATTGCAGAAGTAAAATATATTAAGAAACATTTTAAATTGTCATAGAACAATACTGATGGTCTCTCACTCTCAGCAGAACAATGTCTACTCTGCATTAGTGGACAATGACATCCTGATGTTATTAGGACTGCATCATGACTGCCTGAACCTCACTGTAATCTCAAGTTGGAGTCAATAAGCTGTCTGGAGAAAGCTTTTAAAATTGGTAAAGCTTGTTGTCAGGGAACAGCTTCAGAACTCTGACCTCGGCTGCCACGATGCTGAGGCTGGACAAGGGTTTGTTCTAAGGGACTGTTAGTGCCATGCCTGGTGCAGGGTAGTGCACAGGTTCTTTTCCAGGAGATGATTTATTAATAATGTTTAATGGACAGGTATGGCATTTTGCCTCTCAGGATTGCTGTTTTCCATTCGTCCTCACTCAGTTCTTGCTACAAATCCCAATTAGATGTTTCCTGATTCACAACTGAAGTCGCCATGTGTGACCACTGATCATTTGATAACCATTCTTCGGCCAGAAGGTATGAAATAATACTAGTCAATTGTACAAATAGCTGCTTACTAAGGTTGCTAATAGTTGCTACAATCAGTGCGTATTGTAATGGGTTGCCACGAGAGCTGTTAAGGTGAAAATGATTTATACTTTCCAAGTGTATCGTTTATTAAAGCTATCGTAATACTGACATTATAGCACATTGCTCCTGCTTTCATTTATTTTCTTGTAGATAAAGATATGGGGATCAGAAAACTTCTTTCAGTTTATAGTGACTTTAAAATATGTTGTGGTGGTAGGATTGAGGTACACATGAAGTGGTTTACAAATAATTTGTGAAAGAAACAGAACCTGCTATTTAGAATGGCAAAAAAAGAGAAAAGAGACATTGAAAACAGTGGAAGTACATGTTCCATTCTTCACAACACCTCCTAGGTCAGTATCAATTTAAGCATTTATTTTTATTGTTGTATATCAGGATTCATTATATAAAATCTGAATACATGACCTGAATGTATACCCCTTTCCTCCCAACCCTTCTTTCTGAACTGAAGATGAAACTTGAAGCAGAGACCACCAAAGGAAAGCAAAATATTTCTCTATTGTTGGAATTAACTAATATGGTGTTTGGGAGTAAGAGATTAGAATTTTCAATACCAGAATAAACAGAAATCTAACATAAATTCTTTTGGTGACCTTTGATGAAATTTGCAAAGGTTTCTATTTGGTTAATATATAGAAAATAAGCAGACGTTCTGAAGATCCCTTGGAGAATTTTGAAAGCCTACTATCTGTAATTTTTCACACTTAGATATATGAAAAACACCCTGGTTTTGTGTTCAGTCTCCTAATCTGTAAATTTAGCAAGCAAGATTCCTGTCTGCTTTTTGAAGACCGAAAGGAAGGATTTTAATGTGAATCTTGGGCAAGAGAGTATCCTAAATCCTGGAGGATTCGGAAATTCCTAAGACATACTAGAGCTCCTAACAGTACCCAACGTATAAATAAACTAGATAGCTTCCAACACGGGATAGAGGATTTTCTGGGGGTAATACTTTGTTCATATTCCCATTAATTCTGAAAGGAGAATCTGAAGGAAAATTTCTGAAAAGGAGAACATTCATAGGGTTGTTTACATCTTCTGCTTTTGACGTCTGTCCTTGAAATGACTGTTTAAGTATTCCAGAATTACCCCTGGTGTAGTAGAAAACATGTTTATTTTCCTACAGAAACTGTGCTGTATTCAATGAGGCTACACACTATACAGACCATACTTATTAACTGGATTATTTATCTAGGGCGAAGTTGGGAATGTAATTGCAGGATAAAAAATGCATTTGTTTGCACACTGAATAAATACTTGTCAAGGAAGAAAGGAAAGGGGAAAGATGCAGTAGTATGCAAAGATTTACTCCTGAAAAGAGCCAGTGGAATGACAAACTGGAAGAGCTGACATAGTGTCTGATAATGGATGTAGGAGAGAACACATTTTAGGAGGCACATGGGTTATCCTACAAAAGGATCAGCAATTAGAGACATAGATACTATCTGGAGCATATACGAGGCTGTAAATCCAGTTTGTTGTGACAAGATAAACACAATGCTGTTGTTAATAAATGGAAGTTTGTGATACAATGTTGCTTGATCAAATGGCATTTTTTTAAAGAGGAGAAGCCTTGACTAAACTTTGTTGATGTTATAGTTTGATACCATTAGGTATTGAAATTACTTCAGGGCTTTTGTTTCTCACCTGGTGACACCAGAACACTTTCCTTTTGTGACATAATCTTTTTCCTGATCTTTTTTGTTGTTGTTGTTTTTTTTTTTTTTATCTTCTCTACTTGAAGCCCTGTGTACTACTGAGAGCTGAAAATGGAATGCTTGGTGCTTCTAGTGCAGTTGCAAAACCCATCAAGAGCACAGCTAGCTTTTTTGTGCTCTTGGAAAGGAAAGCTAACACTAGAGGGGGATAGACAGGAACAGATAATACTAAAATTGTTTCTTTTCCTGTAACATGATAGTATCTCTTTCCTAACATCATGAGGAAATTTGCCTGAATGCATGCCTTGAGGACATTAGCAAAATACCTGATCTTCTCTGCTCTTACTATAGCCTACTATACTGTCACTGCAAAGATTTTATACTACGGATTTCAGCATCGTTACAGGAACTGCTCTGGGTACTGCTTCACATTAAATTGCCACTATACTGTTACAAGCAATTGTAGAGACCTGGAAACTTTCTTTAAGTTCGTTCTTATTCTGTATATTGTTTTCTGTTCATATACATGTTGGGATGTTGTCTTTTAAGCTTAGTTTCACAAATTGCTTCAGTGTGATAATGGGGAATGCTGGACCTCACATATCCTTATGGATAGGCAAAGAGCATCTGAAGTGTTTCTTGAGAGGTCTTTTAGGAAGTTCTTGATTCAAACAAACAGTTTGGAGTGACAGTTCTCTAGGGCTGAGTTTATCTTTGCTGAGCTGCTTCAGCTCTTGGTGATGAACTGAAATTGAATCATTATCACGAATCATTTCTGTGATTTGTCTGAGATGTGAGAATTTGATTTTATTGAGTGGTTCACATAGAAATCAAATTCCAGTGTAAAGTTGCTATCTTAGAGCTGGAACGTTTTATTTATTTTCTAGGTCACTGCTACTATACGTGGTACTATTATGCAACAAGATTTCTCAAATGAAAATTCTTCAAATTGAAAACTACATTTTCTGTCTAATAGGTTCCAAATTGTACATCAACTGTGCAATTTTCAAAGGTGATGCAATGTATTCTGTCACAGTGTCTGGTAATTTCAAGGCTATTTCCATTAAAGTGACAATTTTGTACAGATGGACTACAATACCCTCCATTTCAAAAAACATTCACCTATAGTGCTATCACATCCTAGGTAAGATTTTTTTTTAAAACATTTCTGGCTATCTTTATCTTGAGTAGCAGTGATAACTGTTGAGTAACTTATACACTTACATCTGTTGTAAAAGAGTGTCATCTTTTATTTAAAACATTTGTTCATGTTTTGTATGTAAAAAAAAAAACAAAAAAAACCAAAGGCCAAATGTATTAACATCTTACTATTTGGTTTTCTGAGTTAAGCATATTTTTTTTTGGTTATTGTGTAACCTGGTAATTCTCTTGGCTGTGTCAACATGTGACACCATGGACAGCTATTACCCTCTCTTCCACACTGGCACAGCTGGATTCAAAATGATGGCTTGCAGTTGGTGTTACTGCCCATCAAAAGGTACAGGACACTCCAGAAGTAATTATCACAAACTCGATAATGAGATCTTTTAGCAGATCACTGAAAAGATTTAGTGAACGCTAGGAGACATTTTCTTTCAAAGTACAGATATACATGGAAAAAGATACATGGCCACACACCAGTGTAAATTGTTTCTGTGAGTACCATGGTCTCAGAAATATTAGCCTTGTCCAGAAAAATATTTAAAAGTAAGGATTTTGATTACACTCTGAAAATGCAATCAGGTAATTTCAAGCAGCACCCACATACTGCATTATGATGGCATCCAGAAACAACATGAAATAGGTTTGTTCTTGCTTTTATTCCTGTACTCTCTGTAAGTAAATTGAGATTTGGCAAACAACCGGGCTTTCTCAGGGATTTCTCTGATCTCTTGTCTGCCTTACACTGTTCACAAAAATGAAACTAAACATAGAAGCTAATGCTACTCCCAGTCTTCAAGCCCAATGAGTAATTCAGTGTATTTAGAGCAAGAAGTATGATCTAAAGAATAGCTTGTTCCCTTTGTATAGGACAGAATGGAGACTGGCTATAAATCTCTGCTGTGAGAACCAGTTGTGGAAAGGCTTAGGAACACAGTAATCTGGCTTCTTTCATATCACCTGAAAAAAGGACGCTTACAGAGCAAAGAAGAGAACATGTAGTTAAAGGTCACATTTTTCCTCAGTTGTAGACTGTATTTTAGAAACTGTTGCCAATTTGAGCCTATTTTTTTTCTGTGCAAGGATCCAGAGTATTGTAAGCTGTTTTAGAAGTCTTTGCTCAAGTTGGATCCATAGGAACTTGATGTATTTTTAGGAGTGTGTTGGCACTGAAACCTCTGTTTGTGTGTGTTGTTGGCTAGCTATGGGTCTTAAATTGTGTTTTAGTGAGTAAGTCTGATTTTACAATGATGTTATATCACACCAGTATTTTAATGTAATATGCACCATAAACATCAGTTGTGCAACTAAAGGGAAAAGTGATCAAAAAGAGCATATGATGTAAACTTCTATAACAGGTTATTTTTTTTCCCCCGGATAATCTGTCTTATTTCACATTACAATCTTATTTTTTCTTAAATTTTTCTTCTTTTCATGCTGACTTTGATGCTGACACTGCTTTTATGTGCTTACCTATCCTTGTTTGTATTTACTACAGCTTTTCACTACTTCTATTCTTATGCACTTACATCTGTTATTAATAGCAGATGGGGTACAGAGGAACATAGTCACATGATTCAGCAGCAGTCATGTCTGTTTAATCAGCAGCGTCTGAGACAATGCACGTTTACTGCATGACTGCACCATCATATTTGACACAAATGATAGATTACTGCTCCAAATAAGCTTTCAACGTTTGTTCATTGTATATGCTGCTAAACTATACATTTCTTAAATCATTGAAGATCTCTGTCCGTAATTACAATTCAGCTGCTGCTGTCTTGATTCTAAAACTGCATCAATATTGATTACACTATAGCCTATTCCTCTTAGAATGGCTGATGTAACGATTTTAGCATGTAATAACTATCTCATGTGAATCTAGTGCTGTAAACTCTTACTGAAAAAAAAAATATGAAACTCAAACAAGGCATTATCTTCTGACTGATCCATTTCTGTCATATTTCTCCTTATGTTTTGAGTGTAAATAGCTACAAAAATAGCTTTGTCTGAATAAAAATTGGGGATTTTTGATTATTCCCGTCTTGTCAGACCAACATGATTTCTATTATATTTATCTGAACTGTTCTGATTTTTAAAACTGTTTGTCACTCTTTTTTATATATATTCTTTCTCTTCACTGATCTCTAAAATACCCTATTTCAAAGTGGGTTTTATTTTTTTTGATATATTTAAATATATCAAAAATAAATCTCATGCGCTTTAAAGGTTGTATATATACCACCAAATAAATCAGGCGAGGGTACATCTTATGGCCCTGAGGACAAGTATTACATCATAGCTCCCATGATGTACAGCTAAACCCTTATCCTCCATACATTGACTTCCACTGGGGAATATTTCAACATTCACTGTGCTATGTCCAAAAGGAGTACACCTATGCTAGTAAATCAAAAGGTGACATTGACAAGGCAATGAAATTCAGTCACCTGTGCCGTTAAATTACAAACTCTGGCATGTTTTTTTCCTAGCACTCTCCCAGACAATACTAGGACACAGTGCAGGAAAAGCTGTGCACTGAGACCTGTTCCTAGGGTGTGGTCTGCATGTAGCTACCCTGAAGTCACAGGAGATTTGCAGTCCAGCTGAGTATGTGCTGCAGGAGCTGACTGTGGAGCCAGTTTCTCCTCTGTACTGCCTTCTTGTACAGAGGCAGCTTAATTGCCTGGGACAGTACTAGGGGGCACAGACCAAAACCCTACCAAGCAGCATGTAACTATTTAGTAATACAGTTGCGTATATGCTAAGGCTTGAGCCAGTGCAATGCAGAAAAAGTGATTCATAACATTTTTTGTTGTTTGTGATTGTGCTATAAACACAATGGAAATGTGAATGCTGCAAAGATCCCTAACATTTAGCTCCTTAAGATGTAAAGCAAGCTAACTTAGATATTAAGTCTGGCATTATGTTTGAAGCTTTTTGACTTCAACACTTTTCATTTGATGTTTTATCATTAGATTGTCATTCACAGTGGAGAAATATTTGATGGAATATCTTGTTAGATATTTGTATCCTAGACAAAGTCCTGAAGCAGAAATGCCTCAGTTTTTCTTGAGATTGGTGACTGAAAACACCAAAGAAGCTACTTAGCTTCTTACTGTTGGAGTTCTATTTATTAGAAACAAATTGGAATATAATAACCAGATCATTGCGATGAAGCAAACTAAACTGAAAGGTCTAAAGTCAAACTTCTCTCTTGTTTCATATGAGAGTCTGTTACTTTCCACTAACCCTGTTTGTTGTGTCCCAGTCTTTGTCCTTACCTTAGAAAATTCTCCCAGCAGACCATGATATATTCCTGAGAACACATACGCAAACTCTCACAGGTTTCAGCAGGATAGCATGCCAGCAGGCTCAGGCTGCTGAATAGACACAGAGTTCTCAAACCATGGGCAAACAAATGAAATACGTATTGTCTGCCACAATCGATTTGCTGAAAACTAACTTTGAATTAACTGAATTACTGAATTAACTTCGCAAAAGAGTGTGCACACTTCCACTTTAAAAAAAAAAA
>WBMW01001358.1:5457-20702 GCA_013396635.1 Penelope pileata
TCCAGGGATGGGGCATCCACAGTCTCTCCAGGCAGCCTGCATCAGCACCTCGCCACTCTCTCAGTGAAGAACTTCCCCCTGAGGTCTAATCTAAACCTTCCCTCCTTCAGCTTAAAACCTTTCCCCCTTGTCCTATCACTACCTACCCACATAAAGAGTTGATCTCCCTCCTGTTTATAATCTCCCTTTGAACACTGGAAGGCTGCAATGAGGTCTCCCCACAGCCTTCTCTTCTCCATGCTGAACCAGCCCGGCTCCCTCAGCCTATCCTTGCAGGGGAGGTGCTCCAGCCCTCTGATCATCTTTGTGGCCTCCTCTGCTCCCTCTCCAACAGTTCCATGTCTTTCCTGTGTTGGGAGCCCCAGACCTGGACACAGTACTCCAGATGGGGCCTCACGAGGGCAGAGTAGAGAGGGACAATCACTTCCCTGTTCCTGTTGGCCACCCCTCTCCTGATGGAGCCCCGGATATCACTGGACTTTCAGACTGCAAGAGCACACTGCTGGCTCATGTTAAGTTTGTCATCCACTAGGGCCCCCACGTCCTTCTTGATAATATCAGAGTCCCTATTATGCTGTGACAGAAGACTGATCCTCAACAACTGACTGTGTAGGTACACTAGCTTATCATTAGCATCATAATCTCCAAAATCATAATTAGGCCTTGCCTTTCTTGACTTTTCAGTATTTATGTTCCTGAAATCCCATGCCTTTATATGGTCTTTTGCTACTGATTTCACCCAGCAGGTATGCATATAGGGAGCAGGACAGAGGAGCCTTGCATCTTATAAGTACATACTCCTGATATTTGAAATTTAAACCAGGTGGAGTTTACATAATGGCTACAGACAAATGATGAGTGAGGAGGTATATGTTCTAGAACAAGCTGTGAATATTTCTTGGGGTGTGATAATGCCGTGTTACCCTATCAGTGGACTACAAACATCATCCCATCCTAAGGCATTCTGAAAATAAATACACTAAATAATGGTGGTTGTCCAAGTGAGAAAATTCATAACTATATCTTCAGAGAACAGTTTTCAGGAGAAAAAATAATGAAGATAAGACAAACAACTGAGCAGAGTAGTTAGCAATGATATCAACTTTTACAGATCAGAAGATACAGTCTCAATGAAAAAAAAAAAAGAAAAAAGAAAAAAGAAAAAAACGAAACACTATATGATCACATATGTAAAGTTTTTCTCACAATGGGTACTCACAAGAGTACCTGCCTCAGGTTTCATATGCTCTTTTAGTTCCACCATTACCTGTCTTTACAGCGTCTGACTTTGTAATTTGACTAATATCTTTTACTGAATACTTCTGTGTGGGCCAATTAAATGATGGTCAATGTTCATAATGACAAGGCAAAGAAAAATAAGAGGGAACTTACAAGTTCCTTTCTAAGCTGTCCTTGAGTTTGAGACATCCCAGCTTCATCAGTTTTTCCATGTGACTGCATTTACATTTACAGACATTTTCGTTGATGGTCCAGCAGAAGGAAAACAAGCAATACAGTGAGATGGGGAGACCACTGAGACTCCATCCATTCTGAGGCTACTATAAAATGCTCACTGAGCAAAAAAAGAAGAATAAGAGTCTCAAATTCAATTGTGCTTATTCCCTATTCCCTAGCGTTTTCACCATCATCTTTCTTTCTACTACATTCAGATGACTGCCATTTACCAAATGCCAGAAAAGAATAAATCTACGGGGAAAGTAATACTTAAGTCTTGACATCTAAATCTGGTCCATAGGCATTGTAATGTTCGTGTCCAGAATGACTTGGCATCTTTCAACTGACTTACCCTTTTAGAATCCTAGACCTTTTTCTGAAAAGCAGTAGCCATATCTTCCTCTTAAATAATTAACATGGGCTCAAGATTTCCTTTCATGATGTAGCTGGAAGAGAAAACAGTACAAACAAGTAAGCAGAAAAGCACGTGGCTAGTATTGTTATAGTAAGAATGCTGGGTAAGCCATTATCCTGTGGAGAAGGGGATACAGAGTTGAAGCCCACCACAAAGAGGATGGATTGGACGTGGTCCTCTGCCACTCTTTTCCCAAGAATGTAACCTGTAAGTTACTCATTAAGAGAACTTCACTTCTTTGGGAGAAAAAGGCTGCTGCATATGGTGGACTAGAAATCTGCCAACGTCTTCTGAGAATGTCTACTGCATGACCAGGGAGGAGATAAACACCATCTGAAGCACTTCCAAGTGAAAAGAGATGTAGGCACTGGGAAGTTTAACATTAACATCTTTGTTTTCTACAGATTTTAGGCACCTACAGGATTAGACAACAGCTTAACAAGGATTTTGAGAATCTAACTGTTGGATTTAGTCACCTAAAACCCACATTAGCATCTAAGGCCTTTTGTGCCTGTAGGCCTTGATCCAATAGCATCCCTTTCTGAGGAATGGAGCAATGTTCTTTGTTAACAATAACAATAAAGAGAACTATTGCAAAGCAAAGATGCAATTTTTTACCCTACAAAGGATGTAAAGAGAAGCAAATGTATTTTCCAATCAGGCAAATAGAGATTAATCTCGAATTTTAGATCATCTGTAGTGCATATCTTGCTATTTTCTCAGGCCAACTAAAACAGAATGGAGAAGTCCTCCAATCAGTTTCGCAATCAGGTTAACAGAACAGTCTTTATTCTTCACATTAGCAAAATTCTTACAACCTCTGTTAAAACTAGTTTGTTGTTTCTTTAATTTTGTATGAGTCAGGAACACAAAAAATCGGTCTCTAAATAAATCTCGGAAACTAGTACAAACAAAGCAAGTTCGGAGGGCAAAGGACTTGTAAAACAGCCAGATAGAACAAACAAGTAGAATTAATTTTTGCATGAAGTAACCCTGCTTTAAAGTTCTCTAAATTTAGCAGTATAGTTTGGAGAAACTCCCCTTAAATTAATTTTTAGTGAAATAAAATAGTGGACAAAAAGACAAGGATCTTAATATTACAACAAACTGCTAAGATTGTATTTATCTTAAGTTTCATGTGTTTTTTTTCAGATGGGTTGTCTACCCTCTTGCTCTTTACCAATATCTGAGCAACAGAATGATGAAAATTGAATATAGATGGAGGGCCAAAAAGATGATGTGTATTAGTGCTAACCCTTCAGCTTTCAGCTTTTCCCTGAGTTCCCCCAGCCTCTAAGACCTGATTAATAGTTACTTTCAGTGCATTTCGAAATGTGTTCATCAGAGCTCACCATGCAATAGTTTCTTTGCAGGGAATAAACACCTGGGGTTTAAAAGTACTTCAGCAGTCAGCTGCATTTTGAAAATACAATCATTGTGTTTGGGTGTCAGAGAATAATATTATTTTATTTAATTGGGAACCATTTTAAAAGTCTGAGATGGGGCATCATAAAGGGATTTTAGCAACTAATTGAGCCTGTAAGGACCAGGAACATAACTCCAGACAACTGAAGTTCAGTGAGATGCATCCTTCTTATAAGTCTTTTGTTTCTATGAACAGAGGCTACAAAAGTGTTAGAGTTTTTGCTTTCCTCCTCTGAATGATAGAAATACTTTTTTTTTAACAAAATGTGATGGAGCATTATCCACAGAAATTTCTACAAACCCCTTGTTTCTGGGGTCAGGGTCTTTCTCACTGTTTCAAACTGATGACATTTCTCAGTAAATAAATAAATAAATAAAAGAAAAAAGAGGAAAAAAAAGAAAAAAGAAAAAGCAAGTTCAAAATAAATTTGTTGCATGAATAAAGCAAGAGGACCACAGGTTATTTCCATGAACAGCATATCAAGGTCAATGCGTATTGCCTGTGCTCGAAACATTTTGGTGAAACATTTTATTCAAAGAATCTATTTTGAAAATTGATTAAGTAAATCTATCCTGAAGACCTTTCTTTCTTCAGATTAAAATACTGCGGTTAAAATAGGAAAAAAGAGTGCTGTATTAGTCAAATTGCATAAATTTTCAAATAAGATTTTACAGGAAGTTGTTTTTAATAGTCAGGCTACCTAATAAATTTTTTGGATATTGTTTTGTCATTTGCCCTATTCAGAACTCCTCCTCCCCCAAATAAAACTGCAATCCTTGTTTCTGTGTGGCTAAAATGCAGATTTCATTTGAGAAAACTAATTTATTTTCTGGAAATGCTGGGCATATATATGTGAGCACATTCCTGATATTTGTACCCAGGTACGTGCCAAGTCTATTAAATAGTAAAATAGTGACTCTTGCTTTTTCTGGAATTTGCAAATAGTAGGTACTTGTTATGTCTTATAACCCTCCACCTCTCCAGAACTGTCACACAGGAAAAGAAAACATATTAAAAGACGCATCTGTGCAAGTTCACTTTAAAACAACTTCTAAGCCCACAGTTATGAAACTGGAAAATATATTTCTTTCTGAAGAAAACCTGCAAGCTCGCTAATCAGCCCTTAGCCTCAGGGGTTCAGAGGTGTCACTTGGGGCTTTTCTCTTGCATACATAAACCCAGCCTTCCAAAAATAGCAGAGATATAGGCCATGAACCATGATGTGACTCTTCTCCACCTTGTCCAGCCACATTTTCAAGGTTATTTGTTCTCCAGTGTAGTGTAGAAATACTTAGGCTAGCTCAAAATAAACTTGTTTGTGCATAGGCTCAGCAGCGCTATGCTTGGCAAAATCTACTTTACTCATGAAGCGAAAAGGCAGCCAAGGACATTTTGTAGTTTGAGACTCTTCTATCTCCATCATAGCTCATGGCTTTTTTAAAGAAACATTAGTAAAAACAGGATGTGTCAGCCTCTTCATGCATCAGAGAGCTGAAAAAAAATGCTTCCAAATACCGTGGCCAGAAGATTTCAGTCCCATTTTACCTTGTCTCAAGACTGATGTTGATTTTTAATTTTTGTTCTGAATTGCCACAGCAGAACCATCTGGCTCTGGCTTCACCATTAGCAGTGACACTTACCGCCATCTAGGCAGTCCAAGGTTACCCCTCCAACTTGTCTTGTTGCTGAAGGCGCCTTTTACAAGTCAGCGCAGGAAAACTGGTATCTCTGGGTGATTCATCCTTGGTGTCTAACACAAGTAGGAGAGACAATCAGCACCTGGAGCTGGGAAAAAAACCAATGAATATTTCAGACATAAATAACTAATTTTCCACAGACATGGGTCAGGCCTTGCTCCACCCATACGTGTCATCAGCAGCTGCCACGGCCTGTGTGGATAACAGACCCCTGCTGAAACCTGGAGGGCTGAGCTCTGGACTTCAGCCATCACATCCTTAGGGAAGAAGTTTCTAGAAAATCCATGTCTGCCCTGCCACTCACCTTCAGCATTTGTTGTTTTTCAAGAGGGAACACATACCAGTGCTTTGACACCTACCTTCTGTCTGAATTGGACATGTTGGGCTACCACAACCCTGAGGGACAGGCAGTCAGACCCAAACACGGCACTAGAACAATGCCTCGCCAGCCTCCCAGAACTCCCTGCAACAACAAACTGGGCTGCTTAAGCTCCAAGCACTGCTCTGAGGCTGTCCTTGAGTCCCCAGGTCTGTCTGGAGTCAAGAAGGAGGGTGCACTAGCTGAATCCAGCTATGAACACCTGAGGAGTGAGGGGCTTCATTGCACCATGTTGTCTATCTGCCCTGTGGGGTATGGACATGATGTGACAAAATTATTTACTAAGACATTTTATCAAACATACTTCTCCTTGACATCAGTAAGCACCAAAGGATAAGAGCAGAACACATCTTTCTCTCTGAACGGAAATTGAAAATCCTCATTAAAAAGAAAAAAAAAAAAGAAAAGAAGAAAACAGGTAAGCCAGATCTCTAACTCACAGACCCATGTTGTAGATGATCATTTTGCACAGCAAACGGCTTTCCTCCTGGACACAGGCAACGTGACAGAGGGCTGTTTCACTTCAAGGGAGGCAGAGGCATCTCATGACAGAAATTAGAAAGTTTGAGGAAGGAATGAAAACCAAAGAATATTTGAGGCTGCAAGATGGGCTGAGCATGCAGCGGGAATTCGCTGCCCAGCACATTCTCACATCAAAGCACCACTGTTTGCTTTGCGCTCTCACCCGGCAAACGCGACGTTTGCACGTTTTTGCTGTGGCGTACCTTCTCTTTGCAGTGAAACAAGGCTTTGCTCCTTTAGCAAAGTTGGAGAAAGGTCTTCCTCCCTTCTTCTCTCTCTTTCTACCTCCCTCCCTTCCCCCACCAAAAGATTTGTCATCTGACATTGCTCTTTTAATGTTGAAAAGCATGAAACAGTAAATGTCAGGGATCGGGCTGTTCATTTGTTTATACCGCTGCCAAATCCCAGAGCTTCCAAACACCATGTCCAAATGCAGGTTTCAGATTCAGAGAGTGTGATTGCTAGATTGAAGTTTTCATTTTATGCAAAGGCCTATACGACTTCAAATACAATGTTTCAGCGCCTAAATGCTTATCATTTTATCAAATAAATTAAGATTGCTGTGATCTTAAACAAAAAGACACTCCAAAGAGAGGTGACTCTGCTCTCATTGGTGTGGTCTACATTTTCAACTAATCTGATATGATATACAGGACTTCTTCCTGTGTTTTTTTTTTTTCAGCAGACACCTGCTCCCATGCAGATGGACTAATACACTCAAGACTTATCTTTATAAATGTCTGAGGACATTTACAGACTCATAGAATCATTAAGATCGGAAAAGTCCTCTGAGATCATCTAGTCCAACTGTCAACCCATCACCCCCACACCCACTAAACCATGTCCAACACAGTCTCTGAGTGGATAGAATTAGAGGCTTGTCCAGAGGAAGGGGAAGAAAATTCAAACATATGGGATGCTCCAAGGTTTGGCTGTATGTAAACATGATTTGGATCTTGATTTGACTGACTATAATCACAAAGTGATTTTCGCATAAGTCATTAAAAATACTGATGCTTGCTTATCTCTTGTTTAAACCTTGGGGATGGAGATCCACAAGGTCAGCACAAAAAGCAGCTTAAGGTTTCATGGGCCACAGATGACATTGGTTTCCTCATAGAACATGTAAAATTTAGAAGCTGATTTACCTCTAGACAACATTAAAGTAATCCATCAGGGCTACTTCCTTTCCTCTTGAGATGCTAAAATTCATCTGAAGTCAATGGGTCTACAACAAAAGTAGAGCAGATGAAGACCTGGCTGTACATTCTTGGTCTGAGCACAAAAAATAACAGAGCTATACCCGTTTTATGTCTAACTTTTCATAATTATCTTTCACTGCCAGCAGTGAATGAGATCCACATTGTAAAATTTCTCTGTCACACTAAGAATCTGACCACGAATTGCATAAGCAGACATTTTAATCTACCGTCCACTTCACATTGATATCATCTATTCTCATGCTATTTGCCCAAAATCTTTAGGTTGAGTGATCATTCAGTGACTATTACATTCAATCTTCCAAATAATCCACAGGGCTCCTTATATTTCTGTCTTAATATGTATATATTAGCCTACATAATTTTGATTATTTTTCAAACACATTAAGAGCATTTTTCCTTCCTAAGCTAAATTATCAAAAAATCTCTCAGTCATGACTCAATTTCGTATGATTGAGCATAGATGAGTTCTGCTAGCCCAAGTCAACAGAAGTATGTTTCATCATGTCAGTGATCAACCAATTGTGTTCAAAGGTCTGTGTCACCTCAGAAGGATTCAGTAGTAAACCTACCAAAATATCATTCTTACCAGATTCAGGGGGGCATTATTACTATCAGTAATAATCTGCAGCTATACTAAGAATCTAGATATTAAGCCTTTATGTTTACTTTGTTCTTCATGATTAAAACATTCAGATCATTATGATTATTTAGAACAGATTAAGTATACTATCAGAAGGAGTAATATAAGCCATAAAAGTATATACATGTTATCTTTTCATAAAGGATTGAAAAAATAGTTTTAGATTCAGAATAGGAGATGCAAGATTCAGATGATCTAATCACAGTAAACTGGGAGATAATATTGTTGGTTCCTGGAATATCTGAATACCAGCAATGCAATAAATGTGAATTTGTGCAGTTGAATTGTATTCATAGAGGTTATTCAGCAAGTCACTGCCTGGCAATTTCGCACATCATTCAACATGCAGACTCAGGCAGAATTAACAAAAAAATACGGTTGCCTTCTTATGTCATGCTATTACTGGGAAGTTGGTAGAGACATTTAGACAGACAAATCATCTTTCTATTGTATATATGTATTGTGTCTAGTACAAGAAGGCTTAAATTATGTCTGAGGACTCCAAACATCACTACAGTAAAAATATATATGTGTATGCTACTGCTCTGGCCAGGTATCACTGGAATTTATTACCTATGGTCTGACAAAGATTACGGTTTGTAATAGGGACAAAAAATATATGAAAAGTAGTTTTAATTTGTTTTTTATTTTTGTATCTACCGACTATAAAAGAAATTCTTAACTGTGAGAGTGGCTGTATTTTCATTTCTGGAGAAGAAAAAGATATTTCTTTCTGAAAGAACACAAACTGCAATACCTCCCAGCCACCTCCTCTACAAAGCTTGTATTTCTGATTGGGGACAAACAAATATCCTTTAGATTGCTTCAAACAGATCCCTTCTTTTCTCCTTTTTTTGCTAAACTCCTGGATGGAGTGGTTTGTCCATTGATATGCATGTGAAAGTACTACTCTAACAGATAAAGTTCAGAGCTATTAGAGACAGAGAAGAGACAAACAACCTACAGAAATGAAATGAAGGTACACTCTCTCTGCCAGCTCCTGAGGACAGTTATTAGAAAATGTTAGAAAACCATTACAAAAAGTTAACTAGCAGTTTTTTTCACATCTAAAGCTCCTCTGTTGCAGAGGAGGAGAGATGTCAGAGAAAGACATGTCCTGCCAGCCCCCTGTGCTCTGTATACTGACATGGCAGCTCAAGACAACACCCATCATCTCTGTGGGACCCAGGAAAAGACAAAACTGGATATGGGTTGTATGCACCTTTCAAACATAGGCTACCCAGCATGGCAAATACCACATCAAGGTCAAAGAACATTTATTCCAACCTCCACTCCCCGTGATGAAATATTATTTTCCTTCAGCCCAGTTTGCTCACTCAGCCTTAAGCAGGGGATTTGGAGATTAGGCCTAAATGAGTTATTTACATGAAGGGATAACTGGCGGGTCAAGTTCAACAAGAAGCATTAGAACAAGCAATGCAAGACTGCCACAAGCTTGAATAAAACCAAATATTACTATATTTCTGAGAAGAAAATAAACACTATCCAACAAAAAGTGGTCAGAAATCAGAGATGTGTTTGACCTGAGCTGTACATACCATGGTGTTGTTGCTCAGGTCGACATTTCCACCGAACAACCAGCCAGAACAACACTGCTCCCGAATGCAGTCGTCGCACTGCTAACCCAGCCACGAAATGCTGGGAATTCAAACAATAATGTTCTAACACACTGGGTTGGTTTTGTTCCCACCCAGCTTTCCTCTCTCCCCTTTCACTTTATTATTTAAGGATCTATTACCAAGGATTTGCACAGCAATTTAATCACACAAGGCCTGATCCTGTGAGGTGCTGAATAACTTCAGCTAGCACTTACCACACATCACTGAAGGAATGTTTTGTTTTCGACTGCATTTTCACCCCGACTGTTTCCTATGTCTTTCCCACGTATGGTTGTCCTGCATGATCCATTTAAAGAGCACCTTCGTTGTCACTTACATTCCTGACAGCTATTAAAGTAATTGATTTAGTAAGGTAGAAGTTTTAGTGAGTATGTTTATAAGTTTAAACACAGAGAATATTTCCATGGACTTCAAGGAAAATATTCATGTGATTACTGTTGTTAATTATGTTAGATTTTTGCCAAAATGAGACCTTTACCTCATACCCTTATGCATACTGGGGAAGTGGCTAGTACAAGGGATGCACAAGATGAGAGCAAACCTGTGATATCCACTGTGTTGCACTGTCTGTACACAGCAAAATAAACATCACTGACACCATAAAACAAACCATCATCTTACACTAAAAAGGCACTTCACAAAGGGCTATTCAAAATGTTTTGCAAAAAAAGATGGATCAAATTGTAAATAAATATAAGCAATGGCAATCAAGTCCACATCTGAAATAATTTGTCATCTGAAAGACAACCACCTGTAAGGAGGATCATGGCTGCTCTTGCATGGCTTTGTGGGTTTTAGATTCTGCAAGGACAGAGGCAAGTGGTCAACCCATTATATCTATATCAATAAATAGTATATTTTTAAGGTTCTGAATCTTTTATAATAAAGAACTGTCTAATTCCCCAGACTGTAAGATTTCAATTATAAAGCTGCCAGCTTTCATTAGCCTTCTATTCCCAGTCAGACTTATAGAGGAGTTGACAGCCATTCAGTATGAATTGATAGGTTTTTTTGTACGAAAACGTAGGAATTCAAGCTAGATCCTTTCAGAGATTACTAAGAAGGATCACAATAAAACACCACTGCTGAGATGGAAATTTTCCTTGAGAGAGCTGATAGCTCTCCTCAGCTTCAGATTACAGACACAGAAAGAAAGGTTAGGGTGAAGTAATCTCAATGGCAGGTCTGTTGAACTAATGCTACATTGCAGAGTTGCCACCATAGATTCATAGAATCATAGAAACACAAGGTTGGAAAGGACCTACAAGATCATCTAGTCCAACCAGCCTCCTATCACCATCACTACCCACTAAGCTACTAAATCATGTCCCTTAGCACCTCATCCAGACGCTTCTTGAACAGCGCCAGGGACGGTGACTCCACCAGCTCCCTGGGCAGGCCATTCCAGTGCCTGACCACTCTTTCAGAGTAGTTTTTCCTTATATCTAACTTGAATCTCCCCTGGCGCAACTTGTGGCCATTCTCTCTCATCCTATCATTAGTTATCTGGGAGAAGAGGCCGACCCCCTCCTCACCACAACCTCCCTTCAGGAAGCTGTAGAATGCAATGAGGTCTCCCCTGAGCCTCCTCTTCTCCAGACTAAACAATCCTAGCTCCCTCAGCCGCTCCTCATAAGACTTGTGCTCCAGACCCCTCACCAGTTTTGTTGCCCTTCTCTGGACACGTTCCAGGGCCTCGATGTGTTTCTTACAGTGAGGGGCCCAAACTGAGCACAGTACTCGAGGTACAGCCTCACCAGAGCTGAGTACAGGGGGATGATCACCTCCCTGCTCCTGCTGGCCGCACTATTTCTGATGCAGGCCAGGATGCCATTGGCTTTCTTGGCCACCTGGGCACACCGGCACTTAGGAAGGAAAGCAACCATCATCTGCAGCAGAAGCAGCAGCTCTGAGCAAGGAAAGAGTCATTTCTCCAGAAAACATGGCCGAAGAATACTCATGCCCTAGCCCAAGCAGACGCTTTGAAGTGCAGTATAACTCATTCATACAGTTCTCCTCCAAAGCTGGAGCCAACAACTCTTGTTCACCTTTCACATGCAACTTTCCACCAGACAGTTCCAGGCATAGCAGTTAGTTTTTTGTCATGTGATTTTTGACAGAGAAGATAGGACAGCAGCTCCTCATAATGCAGAGCAGATCACCACTGCCCAGAGCAGATTTCAGTAGCCAAGGAGCTGCGCTACGGGCTCTGTAAGCTGTTGTTGCCTTAGAGATCTCCTCTGACATGTACAGGAGAAAAATGAAAAAAATAATCTCTGCAAGCTTCTTGATGAAGTATTCAGCATCCTTAAGAAAGAAAACGAGCACTGTCAATCACATTCACTTAAAAGTCAGTCAAAGGATGATCTATTGAGCTGAAGCTATCGTATGTATCAGACTGGAATCATAGAATGGCCTTGGTTGAAATGGGCCCCAAGGATCATCAAGTTTCAAGCCCCCTGCCACAGGCAGGGACGCCAACTTCCAGATCTGGTACTAGCTGCCCAGGAAAGTGGGCTCCAGACTGGAGCTCGTCCTTATACTTGCCATCAGGCAAGCTGCCAAAAAATTTTGTGCCTGAAAGCGTGCCACTGACTTCGAGCATCTTCTTTTGTACTTAAGGATATCATGCAAGGGGAGGACTTCCCAAAGGCTCAAGAAGAGTTGTAAAATTATTAGCTGGATATGAGTGCTAAGAAGTATGAACCCAAACAGTGTTTGCTCCTAGTTTATTTGCATATCTCCTCCTGACAGCGTGAAGATTCAAAACCAATCATTATTAAAATTAATATTGGCACATCAACTGCACGTTACTGTGTTCTTGCCGCAGGTGCATGGAGATGTCAAGCTAGCTTTTGAATTAAAATTAATTTATTGTGTTTTCATAACTTGATTGAAATAGTAAACGTCTATTTGATGCTTAATAGTGTTTAATCAGTAACTAATTATAATGTCTGAAATTTGACAAAAAAAATATTTCATGGAACAAATCTTCCAAATGAGTTTCTAAAGTGGACATAAATTTTCCTGGCTACAGTTAAGAAAATAAAATTTAACATTTACCAAAGTTGCTGACAAAACACAGCTTAGCACAAGAATCAGATTTTCCATGAATATTTGAGATAAGTGATTGATGGTTTATATTATTACCATATGCAGTAGTTAAACATTTAAAAAGCAAACCTTACAGAGAAATAACATAGAAGATAATATTTCATTTCCAGTGGGAAGAATTTAAGAATTTTTAGATGAAAGTGGTCTGTATATGGACCACTATATGGATATGGAGTGGGTAGATCATGTAAATAAAACTTGGATGTTCCTAACAGAGTGTTTGTGCAGAGACTTTAAAAATTATTATATAATAAATAAAACGATTAAGATTGTTTGAAACTAAAGTAATAATCAGGTTTAAAAGTGGTATAATATTTAAAAATAATAACACTATGTAAGTATAGGCAAGCAATATTTTGATCCACTTTGAACATGCCGACAAGAAGATAGAAGTCTACAAATGCACTTATTTTCCCTAAACAATATTCTTTCTGGATTTGGGTTTCATGCAAAATATCTTCCTTTCAAAATCTATAGAAAAAGTAGATTTAAAAGGAGTTATTGCATACAACATAACATATAATCGCGATTCAGCTCTACATTACAGCAGCTTAATTGGAATCGGAGTATGGAAAAAAATAGATCTTCTCGTAGGATAATTCTGCCTCATAAATGTTCATAAACATTTAATACTTCCATAATGAGGAGGAAATCTCCTAATTTAATACAGACTTAATCCTCCTAGGTCTCTTACATAGAGCCCTCCTTACAGAAACAAAACTGTGTAACATTTATTCCAATTAAAGAAAAAGTTGGATTCATACGTTTATGTTAGAATACATTTATCTATCTTTTTCTCTTCAGGAAAAAAGCTCAAAATGTGAGCTTAGGCGATGAATTGTTGTTGGAGTTCAGCGGAACTCTGTAGAAAGAGAAATGTCGAATCTTCTTCTAATGGTTGTACATCACTGGTGTTGCAAGCCTGTTCCAAGGAAAACAAGGCAGCATTTTAGAGTAGCATGTAGCTAAGTGGCACAGCTTTAACAATCAGTCTGTTCAACTTACTCTGTCCAAGAATGTTTTCATCTGAATAACTTAGTTCAGTAACTTTATTCTTTTTAATATGCTTTTAAGAACACACAAGACTACAAATTTTATTACCGTTATTGCTGAATTTGCCTTTCTTTGTAGAGTCTATGAGGAAGATATAGAGAAAAATAACAAACATTTTTTAAAAAAACTTTTACCCTGGGAAGTGTCTTTTTCTCACAAGACATATTCCATAGGGTCCTTTTTATTCTCCCTTAATGACACCTGGGTTTACATAGATGAGCCAATCATATGCAAGGTGAAACCTTGATTTCAGTTGGACAGAATCCTATGTACGCAGTCATCCCCTGGAACTAAATGCTTATTTAGAAAAAAGATATCTTTATCTTTCTTTGAAGCCTGGAGTGACGGGAGCACTGACGTTAGTAAGGAAAATGGGACTGGGAGACAGCTGTTGGAATGACAAAACTGAATCAATGAAACTAGTCTATGAAGTCTGGCAGCCTGTTGCCATTTCCTCCAGTGATGACAATGACACAACAAACCTGTTCTCTTCTAGAAAGAGAATGAAAACTAGGGAGATGTAGAATGCTTTTTAAAAAACATCTGGCTGGCCAGATTGCTGTCTAGGCCAAGGATGTGGCATTTGCACAGATGAAGCTGGGAAATAAGAAGAAAATTACTTTTATATCTTTTGCACTGACCTGGAAACTGATTTATTTTGGTTTAGATGTTCTGCATTAACCTCAAAGAAAAGTCTCCAAATACATATATTGGAAAACCAACTGCCTAATCCCCTAGTGAGTGAAGCCAATTCAAATGTTGCCTGAGCAAAGACAAAGACTTGCACTTGCCTGGAGGTTTTATCTGGGTTAGTTTCATGGCCTGATCCAAGGCCCACTGCAGCCACTGGAAGCAGAACCACTCTGTTGCTCCAGGCTTCCATTGGCTCTGCACTCTTGATCGCTTTGTCATCTAACACTTCCTTCGCTAGTTCATTGCAGACAGAAGTTTGGACAGTGGCACAATCATCACCATCTTTCCAGGAAATAAGAAGGTTCCTCGTCAAGGAGGAGCAAGAACTTCAAAAAGCTTCACAAAGCAAAGGCTTAGCATAAGTGCTGTGAATCGCCACCTGAAGGTGGCATCAAGCCTGGGAGAGCAGTTTTGACAATTCAAACCCGAATGCCTTCAAGACTTCCTATAGTCGCTTTTGCAACACTTCTGACACTGGCCAGATCTGAGACAGAAAGAGTCTGGCTGGGCAGCCAGTGTTAAATCCTGCCTCTGCAGGGCTGTTACAAGGAAACCTTTTTTTTTTTACCTGGAAAATAACATTTTCATAGAATCATAGAATGGTTCAGGTTGGAAGGGACCTTAGAGATCATCTTGTTCCAACCCCCCTGCCATGGGCAAGGACACCTCCCACTAGACCAGGTTGCCCAAAGCCCCATCCAGCCTGGCTTTGAATACTTCCAGGGAGGGAGCATCAACGACTTCCCTGGGCAACCTGTTCCAGTGTCTCACCACCCTCACAGTGAAGAATTTCTTCCTTATATCCAGCCTAAATCTACCCTCTTCCAGTTTATAACCATTACCCCTTGTCCTGTCATTATCTATCCTTGTAAAAAGCCCCTCCCCAGCTTTCCTGTAGGCCCCTTCAGGTACCGGAAGGCTGCTATCAGGTCCCCCCGCAGCCTTCTCTTCTCCAGGCTGAAGAGTCCTAACTCTCTCAGCCTGTCCT
>WBMW01001358.1:21250-60995 GCA_013396635.1 Penelope pileata
GACTGACCGGCCTGTAGTTTCCAGGATCATCTTTTTTCCCCTTCTTGAAAATGGGGGTTATGTTCCCCCTTTTCCAGTCAGTGGGAACTTCACCAGACTGCCATGACCTTTCAAATATGATGGATAGTGGCTTGGCAACCTCATCCGCCAGTTCCTTCAGGACCCGTGGATGAATCTCATCAGGCCCCATGGACTTGTATACCTTCAGGTTCTTCAGGTGATCTCGAACCTGATCTTCACTTACAGTGGGCAGTTCTTCCTTCTCCCAGTTCTTACCTTCTCTTTCTGTAGTTTGGGTGGTGTGTCTAGAGCCTTTGCCAGTGAAGACTGAGGCAAAGAAATCATTGAGCACCTCAGCCTTCTCCACATCCCTCGTGACCAGGTCTCCAGTTTCCTTCTGGAGAGGGCCCACATCCTCCCTAGTCTTCTACCAGTGAATACCTAGTCTATTTTACCAGTGGTCATTAAGGAACACGGAAAAAAACTGCCCCTTCTTAGTTTCACTCTCAGAGATGATTCTAACTTTAGAGTTGTCACTGGAAACAATGCAAATAAAACCAGCACAGGAAAAGATTGTCTGATCTGCCACTGAAGTGACGGCATTTGAATTGGTGTGTGAGATCTCAGAGATTTCAGCGAGACTTAAGTCTTCTCTGAAAGACAAAAATTCATGCAAAATTCTTGCAATTTCTGTCTACAGTTAAACAAACCACACAAACACAAGTGAAGGTAGAATCTTAGGGATGCAGTTATCTGATGAGGATGAGGAATGAACTGCAATTTTCCCTGCTGAACTAGGTATACCTACATTTCTATTCGTTCCTTGCTATAAACTGTATAAACCATATTTTTTAACTTTTGCTGGCAAAAAAATATTGAAGCATTGTTCTAGTTTCAGCTGAGACAGTATTAATAGCACACCAATGTGTTGGTTGTTGCAGGCAGCTGCATTGTCAGCTGGGCATCAGTCAATGAGTAATGGCATTGTGAATAAATAAATATATATATATATATTGTCATCGGTGCATTTTTGTTTCTGTTTGCCTTTTCTGTCTTAGTAAATAGTTTTTTCTCAGCGCATGAGTTCTATTTTGTTTACAAGTCTCTCCCTCATCCCACCACAGAAGGGGATTGAGCACAACAGTGTGGTGCTGAACTGCTTTCATGTGGTACTTCTGGACTGTATGGTGCAGTTAACAAATTACAGTTTATTACCTAGAGTTCATAAGAAACCAAGGTGCATATGCACACACAACATCAATAATGCAATCCCTGATTCAAGAGCAATAAAATTTGCAATAAATTATTTACAAAATTTATTATGATTATGACGCTCAAGCATATCTTTCATGGAACTGCTCATATACAGGTGTAAACCTCTATGTTAATGACATTTAAATGACAAATCCTGCCCTTAGCCATAACTTGCATGTAGATTCAATTGAGTTGCGCTCTGAAGGTAATAAACGTCATCTGGAACTTTTGTGGTGGCAGAAAACTTGCACAGAGGTCATAGAATGTTGGCTTGCCATAGGCAAAGACCATTCCTGCTGTCAAAGTTAAACCCTGATCCAGAAAGATTCTTACTGATTTCAAATTGGGCGTATCCTAGGGGTGCTGCTGGATCAAAATAGAAAAAATTTTGAATTTCCTTTTCCTCTATATTGACAAATAATCTAATTATAAGGTTATACAATATTAATCGCAAAGTACATTTCTTCCTATAAAGCGCACAGAGCTCTGCATCAGTATACTGTATGTCAGATATTTCAAAAAATTAATCAAAAGAAGCAGAATAACATGCAGGAGAAAATGTTGAAAGGAAGAGATGAGGATTTACAGGCCTTAAAAGAAAGTAAGGTAATAAATATAATGTTCCTTACCAACTACTCATAACTGAGGCTACTCAGAACCTGTTTTTCCTGGAAGGAACCCAGGCACTGCTCAGCACTCAAAGCTATTTTGAATCCAAATTGCACCTTCCAAATCTCACCTTTTCCTCCACAGGTCAGTTCAAAAATATTCATGCTCATTTTCAACAGTGGCAAGAGCCTAGTTTACATAACATAAACCTATAACTTTTGCCACCCTTAGCATCTCCGAAAACTTTCAGGAGAATTATTTTGACATAAACTATTTAATACAATAACGAAAACTTTCCCTTGAGAGCATCTCTGTCATATCCATGTATATGAAGTGCTGTATGAAATTGCTGCCATTACCCACACCTTTGTCTGTTCCCGCTTTCTGCGTGATGTTGGTGTTTTAATTCCAAATCTTTGGAATTTGGAGATAAACTGATAGGAATGTTAAATCAGGACCTTTCATTTAAACTTCAGTGCGCTTCTGTGAAAAGCATATTTGACACCAAATGCTGAATGTTTCCAATTCTAGTAACGTGAACCAAGTCTTTCTGAGGAAATTGCTTTGCAACCTCCCAACATTGGATTAATTACTGCTGCTTTTGATAGGAAATACTGTGTAGAACTGAAAAACCTACATGTCAATGTACAGAAGTGTTTGAAATGAAAACTATGTCAATCTAGTTTGTTTTAGATGTATTTTTTCTGGTTTTCTTTACTAAATCAGATTTCACTAAAATGGGCCTTTTTCTTAACTACACTGAAAATTGCCCTGAAACAATAAATCAGCCTTTCCCCAAAGGTTTCTGACTATAAGCAGCAGAGTAGAAGGAGGCAATGTCTCAAGGCTGTTGAAAGGTATACTGGTTATTAAAAAGCATGATGAGTTTTAAATCATTGTCACAATGGATATGCTTCAAAATATGCTGCATGTGACTTTGATTGCATGCATCTCTCATTTCAAACCACTCTACTCTCACTTTCTTAGTAAACAGGCAGTGCAGGAAGCCTGCTCAAACTGATTTTTCTCTTTGCAAACTATAATACCCTACTTCAAAACCTCAGGAAGGTAATTTCAAAACTTTTCAGATGTTCAGGAACCCAGACTAATCCGTTGAAATCTACTGACCTCACATATGGAAAATAACCAAATAGGAACTAATGTGTATATCCTCTTTGAACTTCCTCTAACAAATTTCAGACTTAAGAAAAAGCTGAAAAGGAAAAGCATTCTTTCCTATAAACATTAAGCTTTACAATACCATTTGCTTTCCGTTCTCAAATTAAACCGGGGCCCCCGTTTTGTTATGCTTTTAAATTGTCTGCAATAATAACACCTTCCCCCTTTCTAACAAGTTGGAGGCAAAGTGTACCCAGGATCATAATGTTTGGGGCTGTTCTAAACCACTTAGGAAGTCTGAAGAAACTGGACTCCCATAACTGCTTTGCATTGAGAAGAGAATAGGCTCCCAAAAGGACACAAGAGGTCTTTGTTTTGGGTTGCTTAAGATGCAGAACAAAGGAATCTCTTTGACAACAAACGATCCTTAACAGTCCTTAGAAACAACCAGGGTGAAGTAATATTTCTTTTAGAGAAGAAAGAAACAAATCTCATTGCATTCCTCAAGCTTCCTATGTTTTTTTCCCAGGCACTACCTGATGTGTTCCCAAAGTCACCAGGAACTCCATCCCAGAGGATGCTGAGCACACTCAGCCCCTGCCTGTTCTATCCTATCTCCTAGGAAGTGTTAGGAACATTGCATACTCATTTCCGAAGTCCAGCTTTCCAGATGTCAGTGTCCTGCTAACACTCAGCAGACAGTTTTTCTTCCGTAATGCAGAGCTTACTCCTGTTCAATGGGATATCTTTTCCTGAATGCATCCTTTTCCAAACAAACTTTTTTCCTGAAAGATCAAGCTTTCATTTGTTGTTTTTGTTCCACTGACTGAGTGACCAGCTGAGTGTGTTGATGTTTCTTGGCATCATATGTCCATTGTTTTGTGCGATCTTTTTAATGCTCTTTTGTCTCTGGTGTTGATCCTACAGTGCTGAAATGGGAGGGAGTTTTGCCCCTAAATTCAGAAACCTATGCTCAAAAGAAGGTAGGCTGTGTCAATGCTCAGTCTGGACTCCTTTCTAAGCAGTTTATGCACTAGATTTCACATTAACTGATTTTACTTATAACATGCATTCTGATTTCTAGAAAGTATACAATAATGAAAAGCACAAAATTGAACCCATATAGAGCTTTCTAAATCAGTTTTGCTTTTGTCAGCTAAATACATAATTTAAAATATGGAAGCTTATAAAACTCTTATTGGCTTCCATCTTCAGAACATTTTTTCAGGCAAGTGAAGAAATCTGACATTCACCTTTGAGGTGTGTTTGAACTGATAGCTTTCAAGAGCATACAAATCCATGAGCTCATCCACAGTAGTACAAAATTCATCACTACATCACCTTTTCTCTCTCTCTCTTTTAATGGGCACTAAAATAAAAAAGCATGCGTTATGAATAGAAGGAAGCAAAGTGAGCTGCTGTCACAAAACACACTGGAGCATGAAGAAAGCCCATTTCCCTCTGACCCTCCTCATATCAAGTACAAGTAGCCAGAACAGATGTGTAGGATTCCTCATATGCCTAGAAGTGCTGACATAGCTCTCCACTCCCCAAAAAATAGCTGGTGTTGTTCTAGACTTCACTTCCTCTGTAAACCACAGACTGCTTTTCAGCGTATGTTTCAAGAAGCAAACTAACATTTTTTCCAAGATCTGAAAGCAGATGGTCCCAGCACTTCCAGAGACTCAAGGCCTAGTTCACAGCCAGCCCTCACACTAGAACCTCTTTCCATTCCTAATGATACATAAATGAATATTCATCTGGGCATCTCCTTTGCAGGTTCTGTGACAGTGATGGAGTCATGAGATAAATCCGTCAGAAAAAGGGATCTATGTACTCTTGTCATGAGAGCTGCATTGATACAGAGTGCAGGGTGATGGCCTGGACTTAACAAAACTGTCTGAGACTGAAGGGAACAGTAGAGGAATGGCACTACAGCTGCCAGTTCTGTGTCCTGCACTATCAAAATGTCCTGAAGAACCTCCATGTAAAAAACACAAGCCATGACATGCCCAGCAATGACGGACAGATGAGATGCTTTGTTTTTATGAACTTTTGGTGGCATGATGCCCCAAAATAATTCACTGTGCAAGACATGATCCGGGAAAGGCTGCATCACATGATGCTGAAATGCAGCCACTTTTCTGAGGATGAACAGGTGGCATCTGAAAGTCCTTGTATATATCACCTCCAGACTTGCACTCTTTTGCTGTTGCCCATAGGTTATCAAATGCTACAGGTAAGGCCATTCCATAGCTGAGTTTTATTGTTGCCTCTTTGGCCAGGGATCAGCAGCAGGCAGATAACCCACAGTGCTCAGAAAGCCATATGATGGTACACAGATAGATCATTTTTTCCAAAGCAGATACTATTTTCTTTCCAGCCTCCACAGTTTCGTAGTAGTTTTAGGATCATCTGATCACAACAGCATTCCCTGCACTTTATATGTATGAGACAGTGATCTCACTCTGCTGTCTGGTTGTCATCTAGCTAGCGGGTTTGTCTCTCTCATGTAATCATTTGCACTGGCTCCTACAAGAGCCTTGCTAATAGTGAGAAGCCTCAAACCATGTTTTCTGTTTTGTGGCAGAACATGAACCTTGTGGGTACAACAGACGTAATCACGCTTATACTGACTTATTGAGAAAAAAATCTGTTTAAATCATGCAAATACAGGGAAGTTTACAAGTTTCATATGCAATGGGAAGCTCTGCTGTGCTCAGGCAGAGCCAAGGAGTCCTACAGAGACATGCATGTTTTGAGATACTGCAGTGCTCTGGTCAGCATGAGTTCAGCATAAGATAGCAGCCAGTTCCACCCAGCATGCCAGTACTCCTCAAAGGCACTGTTTCCTGCTACTTAATTCCTATAGTCATAATACAAGATTTTAAATGCTAAAAAATAAATTCTATGAACTACCTTGTCAAGAAAAATTAATCTCTCAGGTGCCCTCTACTGCCCGGTCCTGCAAACAGTAGTGGATGTCGAGGATTTGGAACTCAAACTTGTCTCTTCCTTTGTGATAAGGACAGGGTAGTGGTGAGTTCCCAGGCTACAGCACCACACTGGTTTTGTTTTGCCTTCTCTGATCCTCCCTGTGGTATTCATGGTCCCCAGGATGCTTGCAGGAGCTTTTAATGTTGTTGATGTTCAGCTCCCATCAAAGGAAGTGGCTATAATTAAACCCTATCGTTCACTGGGTTCTTTTCCACCACTTACCAGGTCTGAAGATCATCAGGTGTGTGTTACTCTGAAATTGTTTTCCACTGATGTGTTTGTCTCAAACATTGGCTACTTACAACCCAGCTGCCTTTCAATAAAACCTTGTTTGGTACTGACAGCTGCTCCTGAAACTGACAACAGGAGCACACCACCACTGCTACTCAGCTTAATGGCTTTAGTTATTTCTGAATAGTGATTGTCAGTGGCTATCTACTACACTACATGTCCTGTTAGCTTCTTTTAGAAGTCTGATTATGTACAAAACTCCAGACTTTGCTTCTATGCATTTTAGCGAATTTTTTAAAACCTACTTTAGCGGGTGAGAAGAATAGCTCTATATTCTTAAGGGAGGAATCTGCCTGATGCTTTCTGATGACGGGAACAAGCATTATCAAGCAGTGTGAATCTCTTATAATACGCTTTGCATCATTGGATGAGAAGCAAATCTTCCTCTCAAGGTTTCAATGTTGAATGTGCATCTTTGAAGTGATTTGATTTGAAGTCTTGATTGTGCAGTGTCTCAGACCATAGTCCCCAGCCACATCCAGACAGACATAAAGCCACGGCTATGCTGTCAGTGTAGAAATCTTTCATTAACATTTGCCAGCTGCATTTGTTATTACTCTCTTTCTCCTACCCTCCCTGAACCCTGGAAAACAATGTTAAAACAGACTGCTTATTTAAAGTAATTGCTTGCTAGTAAGGAAAAAATCACACATTTTTAAGCTCCTGGATCTGACTGCTTGGTTTTCCCAGGCTTCTAGAGAAGTGCGGTTATATTTTACAGGTCTTGCTAAGACTAACCAGTGCCTGACAGTAAGGTTACACAAATCAAGTCACTCTGCGGTGATGAAGAAATGAATTTTCAATTCCAAGTTCAAGACAGCTGTGGATGCAGAGATCTCCCTCAACATCCCTCAAAACATGAATTTATACTCATCAGTACCTGAGCTGAAGGAAGAAGTGAACTGAGATTAAATCTAGCTGATATTTGAGGGTGGCACATCTAAATTACATAATTATACATTTCTGTCTCTACCTGCAGTCTGCAAATTTTACTGTGTACCTATAGAGATCATCAAAGACCATTGATGAAGCCCTATAACCACTTAGAAACAGACTCAGAGCTATGGTCTCTGAATTCACTTTTTTTTTTGAGAAGTGTCCCGTGTTTCCCTAAACTTTACACTAGCCAATTTTGGCCTTCATAGGAGATCTAAGGCATTCGCACTTTCAAATGAAAGAGGGTTTTATGCTTAATGAAAAACCTCTCCGATGTGGTGGCACTGAGGAATCTGCCCACATGGACTTTCACCCAGGAGCTTGAGAGGAGCATTTATTTTTCACATTTTGTAGCCTGCTGATGTGGCAGGGACTGTCCCATGACTTTGTTTGCCCTCATTTCACAGTCATTATTCTGATCTCAGGAGACCTCAAAAAGCAAGTAACACATCAGAGCATCACTGAGACTACAGGAGGAACAACCAGACTTCACCTTACAGAGCCCCTTGGGGCTGCAAGACGCATGACCTCCTCCGCATCATTTGTTTGTGGGTAAATGCAGTTCACTTCCAGCACTATCAGACTTGGACTTTTGACAAGCATTTGCCTTCGATATGAAGGCAAGATCCTGTTGACTTTAGCAATTTTCCAGCCTTGTTTGTCTTGGCATTGTGAAGAAGTCCTACCAAGAGTGGTTATCTGATAGCATCTCTGAAACATCCCTCCTTATCAGCAAACACTGTGGTCAGCGACTAGCAATCGTGCAAAGGAAGGTGCTCCATCTCCCTGCCTCCATCCCAACTCTTGGAATAGTTTTCATTCCAAAGGTAACAAGGAGATGGATAGAGTGAAATGCACCAAAGCTCATTGTGCATTATGTTTTTCAGCAAACTGTTCTCTTTACATGTGCTACATGATAGCAGGAGTTATATCATATCCAGGTCAGTTGAAAATTATGCTTTTTTCATTTGCACTTCAAGGTGCAAAAAAATGCACATGAATCGAATGCTTGTTGAATCTACTTGATGTCAAGCTGCAGGACAGCTCTCATATAGAGCAACACTGCATGCAAAACACACCTCAAAACAAAGAGTGATTGCTGATTGTGTTCATGGTTACCCACCTCTATGATTCTGCTGTAGTTTTACTCAGGTAAGACTTGAAAACGCACCATTCTTGGACAAGAAACACATTTCATATGCAGAGGAGACCCAGAAACACGAGGGGCTGGTCCCAACATAACAGGAGACACAAGGAAAACACTTACTAAAAATTTCAGGCTTGCTGAGATAGCCTCCACATGAAGACAGTGGGGTAGACAAGACTTCTCCCTTAGTCTGCTAAGCCTCTGCTGCTGACAAACTTAAATGCAACAGCAAGAACCATCTGTACACCATGCTGAATTGCGACCAACTGCCAGCAAAGATATCTTGCAATTCACTGGCTGAGGGATTTTTTTCACATAAAGTAAAATGGCCTACAGCCTTATTTGTACTTAAGAGACACTGATGCTATGTCTGTTTTGCTAAACAAAGCAGGGTCCAGGAGTAAGCTTGCATGCTGGACTTCCGAGCACCCAGGCTGGTTTACTGTCAGCACATCTCAGCCTAGGACAACTATCCCCTTGTATGGGTAAAACTACACCTAATGCAGCTTTCTCCCCTCAACACAGTCCACCAGCACCCTCCTTGAGGACTGCATACAATGTGCACTTACGGCCTAGTGCCATGAGAATACCCCACAGTGGCCTGTAACACAGGCTTCACTCCAGTTCAGGTGCTTAATGATGGAGGGGAAAAATGGACAATCAAAAATAACTATGTTTAAGGCTGGAGGAACCCTCCATGCAACCCAAAGAGACACAGAACCAAGTGACATGTGGATGATTTGTGCCTGTAATGATCTCAGAGCTAGAGTACAGTGCTCGACCTGTTTTGGTTAGTGGTATAAGGGTAATTCAAATATTCTCTTTATGGGATCAGGAGAAACTAGAGTTAGAAAGTACGTTCAAAATGTCTGTCTTCTTTCTGTCCAACTTGTTTTTCCCAATTTCAGTACTTCTTTGTTAATACACGCTTATACAACACTATCTAAAGCTTATTTCTTGCCTCAAGAGCAATATTTACTACTACTTTCTCCAGCATTTGTTATAAAAATCAGTTCCTTTCTGCTGCCATGTTTTGGCTCTTTTATCCTCTTTTCATTCTCTTTTGTATTCTTTTTTTGAATAAAGGAATATGTACACAGTTTGCTCTAAAAGTAATGCCTCCTATATATTTCCATAAAAACTACAACAGGTAAAAAGACCGCAATAACACTATTTGACACAGCAAATTCTCAGCTACCAAACACTATTTTTCAATACAGCACCATTAGCCAATTCATGCAGATTAATTGATCAAGACACTCTTCATTTCATGGGCTGACAGCTGTGCAGGGGCTGTCCGGAATGTGGCTTGTCTTTCGCATCACTGTCGCCACCGCTGAAACACACCACCACCACCTCACTGTGCTCACATCCACTGTATGGTCTCCATCAACATTCAGCAAGAGTTGTTGAATGTCAATGGCTGCAAATTCTTCTGCATGGAGGAGCTCAATGACACCCCTTTGCTTCATCCGCACTTCCATGTCAGACGCCATTTGGTCAGAATGTCTCTCTGCTGCCTTCTGTCACACAGCAACAACATGGAATGGAATACTGGTGGGGAAGATTCAACCTCTACTGCCATACCACCAACATCCACCTCTGGTGTCATGAGCCAACCTAATAAAATAAGAGGTGTTACTTTCAGAGCTGCCCTCGTACATTCAGCAGCTGCTATTTGGAGCTATATGAACTACGTTTTCTATACTTATTAACATATAGACTCAAAGTTGAAAATGCAACTAACCCTAATACAGTTTGCTGTCAAAAAATGTAGGAGTTGAATATCTCCTTTTTTTAAGAACCAAACTAGGTGATCTGCTTAACTTCAGCCAGGAGCAAGTCCCTCTTCTCTACAGAGGTTTGCAAACATATTTACTTGAGATTAAATGGACATCAGCAGCACACCATGGCAGTGCCTGTGTGGCAGCCTTCCTGAGCCTTCGGTTTTTTATTAAGCCCTTGAGGATAAATGGCTAAAAATCCTACTTTCTAACACAAAGACGTTTTGCTCATCTGCTCTCTCAGTATGATGAAAGGTGAATGAAAGTTGCCTTATGTGTGAAAGAGGAAAGGAAAAGGATTTCAGCTAATTAGAGGCAGACTCATTCCCTGGCCTGTTCTCTGAGCTCAAGTGATTTCTAATTATAAAATTCCTCAGAAAATAAGTAGTGTCCCGTATGCAACAGAGATCAGAGTGCAGCCTACAATGGACACTGTAAAAACACAGAACAGACCTTGAATTCAGTCAGGATCTTGGGTGAATAAATGCCAGAGGGAATCAAAGAAAGAACTTATAAATAGCTTGAAAGGTCAAAGGGGGAAGTGAACTCAGAGCTGAAGAGCATGTAGAGGAAGAAGAAATGTCTCATTATAGAGCCATTTCTGAGGATTTCTTGCTTCCAAACTAAAACTGACTCCCTGATTGTGAGTGACAAGTATCAGAGAAAAAGGACAAATACATAATTAAACAACTGTGTTTCCTTCCTCTTTTCCCTTCCTTACATTTCTGGACATGAAATGCTATTTATTTTGATCCTTGTTGCTGAGCCAACAGGTAGCAAAGTTAGGATCCAAAAACTATGAAGGCAGTTCTTCCCATCTCAGCTTTTTTCTGTGTCACTCAAAAGCTTCACCGAGATATTGTGCTAGACAACAGAAATGCAAAGCAATAGGTATTTTCTTCTGGGAATTTAAATATAACTTGATATTAGGTTCGTTTAGGCTGCAGACAGTGCTGTTAGCATGCAGATTTATTAGCTTCCTCTCCAACTTAATAATAATAAATAGCAGAAATCTTTAAAAGAATTTTAAAAAACAAATTCACAGATTTAAAATTATCTTGCCTCTTCTGCTTCAGGCTCAGATCATGAAGTATGAAAGGGAAAATTCTGATTTATCCAACATTTCCGTCATCCAAGCAATGACACAGGACTACAATGAAAATCAGAATTGAATTTTGTTAGAAGGGAATCAGGAGTGCATTAAAGTGAAGAACATACTAAAAGAGATATTTCAGAGATTTTAAATTGTTTTATAGTATAGCTGAGGTTTTCCTGATACTTTAAGATTTAAGGTGACAAGATTGTCAACAGTCAAGAAATGTTGACATCCTCAACATTTTTCCTGTGGCACAACACCAGAGACTCTCTGGAGCAATGTCTGACCCACAGGCAACATTTAAATAAAAAAAGAGTATGCAACACAAAGGGAAAAAACAAGCCTTAATATTTATGTCTATGGCCTCGGGGGGCCAATTGGGAAACAATCTGTGTTCATTGTAGATTCATTTCTGGGATCCCTACATTTCCCTTGGATTTCACCCATTTTCCTCCCTCCCACCTCCTTGGAAATGGAGACACCTTGTGAACTCCTTGGAAAACGTGATGGAAAGCTGCTGTGAAGCTGGCTGGTCACAATCCAGCTTCTGCATGGAGGGTTATCATGAAGATGATAGAAAAATGCTTGGGGTACAATCAGGTCTGATTTTAGAGCCTGGGCTTATCATACTTGTTTGAAAAAACTCCCACTGAGCGTGCACTGGCCACAAAAATCAGACCATTAGTCTGAAAGAGACAAGCTACACTTTACCTCATTATCTCTGAGAATAAAAGGCTATACAGATTTTGGCAAGCAGAGCCAGATATTTTTTAGTGTCTCTTTAAATCTTGCTTAATATATAAATGACACTTGAAAGTAGTTTTTATTGCACTTGGCATTTTACCTACAGTCGTAACATGTTGCTTCTCTAGTAAAATGTCTTTTTTTCTTAACCACAAGGATATAATTCAGACTTTCAGATTTATAAAAGAAAACCAAAAAAAAAAAAAAGTTTAAGTGTTAAAGCAACCTTCTGGGAATAAGAAGTAGGATTTCCCATCTAAGAGAAAGCAGTCACTTCAGTGTGCTGAGCTGGCAGGACACCAAGGCCTGTAGTACTTCCTACAGACAGCTTTCGAGCACAACCCTTGAAAGAAAAACTCACTTTTTCACCCATTAATGTTATCTACGATAACAGCAAACTACAAACAAAAGGAAACAAAGCCAAAGGAAGTCTCTCTGCTAAGACATGAGGTGGCACCTTATTCACTGGGAAAAAATGAAAATAAAAAGGCAGCGTAGAAGCAGATATAGAGCCTTGCACCTGCATTTGCACTGCAGGATGCATTTGACTGACTCCAGAATTGATTGCCATTGAGCTTTCCATGAACAATGTGGAGAAAGAAGGGGCCCTTTGTTTTGAATAAGGGGACCAGAATCTGACCCTGTTTAAAAGAGTTTAGGCCCAGGATTTGTCTGTAAGCAGAAAATCACCTTAGCATTTAGCCAGTTGCGATCTGGCAGCTTGGTTAGAACACTTCCTCCACAGGGCTCTCACTCTGCAATCAAAGTGAAACATTCAGTCTCAGTCTGGTTTTCTAATTGCTTGCTGTACCTTACAGCTTTTCCTCCTTTTAGATTCTCATTTGGCTTTTGCATTTCTTGAGTAAACTTGTAGCAAAACAATGCCAGTGGTTAGCAAGCTGACTAGCAAGCTGCAGATCCTGCAGAGTGGCACCCACACCCAACACACATGCACTGTACTTTTTTGTTCAGCTTACTTAGCTGAAGATATGTTTTCTGCCCAGGAATCTGTATGCTTTGAACTACAGTATATACTCTCAGGGAGCACTTTCCTACTGTATGCATGCATCCTTACAAGCCATGTGGCCCACATAACAAAGGTAGTTAGGAATTGAAGCCAAATGGGCTTTAGGCACCTGGCCAACACCAGCACCGCTGAAATCCCAGTAAGTATTTATCTACAACCTGCAGCTCCTAAACACCTTTGTAATCTGTCACTATTTGCGCCAAAGAGAATATTTTGCTGAAACACTGCAAACACACTGGTTTGGTTCATAAAGGTAATGCATGGGTTGTGTTTTATACCCAATGGAGAGCTGTAGGAGTTCAGGCAGCACAAAACTATCCCTGCTGTCTGGCCCAGGAGATAAGGGGCAGATTCCGAAGGTTTTACCTACAATCATGGGGGCAGGCACAGGCAGCTAGGCTGGACATCCACAGCAGTGTGCATCTGTGCTCCACTGCTGTCCTCACTGTACCTGTGAAATCCGAGAACCCTGTTCCAATGAAAACCCAAATTTCATGCAAGCAAATTTTCTAAGAAAACAGACATTGAAGATGATCCTCGGGCACACAGGCTCAACTCCGTAGCAATTTGGCCTTTCCAAATCCTTTGCAGGCTTTTGCTGGGACAGTGCATGCAGTCTTGGCTGCTGACTGGCACCACACAAACCAAGAGCCTGTCCAGCTCATGTTCTGACAAATCGCCACATGAAAGGAATCAGATGAGCTTCAAACATCCTGGCCTCGTGTGATACATATGGGGAAAGCAGGGCACCTAGCATACTTCCCCTTATTCTCTGCAAAGGCCACATACGTGTTCCCCTTGCCTTTATAGGCAATTACTTCTACAACAGCAGAACAAAGTTACAAACCCCAGATTGTTTCAAAATATCAGTGAACCTGTCCCTACCACTATTGTCCCAGTATGAAAATGCTTAACCACCTACAAAGCACAAGCTGAAAACAATCTCTCTCACTAACATTTTTGATGCCATGCCCACTTGGAGTCAGGAGAAAGCTGTATAATTCTCCAGACGAGGGAGAAACCACAGTCATTTGACTTAGAATATTTCCTTCTTCCTGTACCTCATGTGTACATTTCTTAGCTCATATCCTTGAGAAGTTTTTGTTTTTATTTTCAATACCTATATTCCCCCTTACCTACCTACCCTCCCCATCACGTAATGATTTTCCTTTCCTAACTTCCCCTCTAGAGGATGGTGCCAAGAATGCACTCCCTGCAGAATTCAGAAAGGCTTTTATTTTCATTTTGGGTTTTTAAAATCTTCTGTAGCTGTACATTCCAGTCATATACATTCTTTACGCCCTTTCATTATTTATACTGAGTCCCAGTTATTATGGAACATCTCTTTGATTCCCTGCCATACGCTTGTGTATTTCTGATTTCTGTGGAAAAAAAATGAGTGAGCTTTTCAGAACAGTTGCTCTTGGTGGCCCAGATTTCTCCTGTTCTGTTTCAAAATCACACAGCAACTGTATCTTTTGGTCTTTTACTGCTGCGAGTTCACTTTGCTAGAGTGTTTTTTATGCACCACGGTACACAAGGACATTTGATGTGTAAGTTCATTTTCTGAAAATCATCTCTGAAGTCAGCAGTCTTGATTCAGTGCCTATGTGGTTCCCTTTTGCTCCAGCACATTACAATCTGATCATCAATCCTGAAAACCTTTATTTCTGAAGACTGAAATATTACCCACACTTTCTTTACGTTTAACTTACAGTAAGTTTTGGTAGGAAATTTCCAAAATCATTCATAAAGAATCTTTAAATGGTTTATTACAAGCACAGAGAAAGTCATGATCTTAATATCTTCAAAATTAACTGTCCACTGAAATAAAAATAAAACTAATACCACAGTTATGGCTGGAAAGATCTTCTCTAAAACTGACAAGTTGAGGTCTACTCTTTGCGTTGGCCAATGAAGCGCTGTACATAACCATGCATATATATACACACCAACAGAGTTCAATACTGATGGTTGCTTCAGTGTAATTCCTGCCTTCCTAACTCAACCCGTCTTCCACTTTGGGCTTGGAAGGATGTGGGTGAGTGGAGTGGTGGAAGAGCACACCACTGCTTGCTCATTCATGGCTCCAGAAAGCTTTGCAGGTGATTAGCATGCGGCTTTACACAAATTCTCTCCCAAGATCTCTGTGGTCTCTAGTGATGGTGGAGAACCTGATAGGGCCGTGTCACAGTGGGCAGAAGTAATTTCCCAGGCAAGGGCCAGCCATGTGAAACGGTGGGCCCCAAATCAGATTGAGAAGTGGGGTACTAAATCATCCTGTGTTAAATATTTTAGAACTTTATACATGTTAGGCATTAGAATATATAAACCTATATGCATGTAAGTACATATTTGTTTGGCATTGTTTATATGGGATATCTGTCTTGCTCATACAGACCTGTCCGATCTCTCTATGTCACTCCACCAGTTTCTCTTTGCCCACGCAGCATCCTCATGCTGTATTACCTCCCAGATCTATTCAGCAGCGCAGGACAGATTTCTGCAGGAATCACCAGCAGCCATCCCAAGGACAGAATACTTAATGTGGGCTACTCTGCAATAATGTGTAGAAGAGGGTCTAGACCCCACTGTACAACTGTGCTCTGTACATTATACCAAAGGGCTGACCATTCACCATGCACCACAGAGAAGGAGTTTGCTTGGATTGATCCCATGGAACATCCAATAAACTTCACCCCAACAGCAGGAGAAAGCTCATGGGATGCAGCTCCAGCAACGTGGAGGGCGCTGGTTGACAGTGCTTTGGGGTTTTCTAGTTCTGGGGGCAGGTTTCCAGTGGGAGAGGCATGGATCCAAAACTACTGGCATGGGAGACTCTGCTGAGGGCTGGGTAGGAAGGGAGGTCCTCCCCAATACATCTGGGCAAGATGTACAGTCTGTCCTTTGGCACCATGAAGGGAAAGACAAAGGCACTCCATCTTCCACTCTGACATTCATGGAGTCATTTCAATACTCGTGTTCCAGGTGATTGCTATTCCCCCAGTGTTTTCTAGGCTTAAAAAAAACCTCGAGAAATATTAAGTTAATTATTGTGGTTGTTCAACATGCCTCAGAAGGGAACCACAGTCCCATCCCTCTAGTTCTTCTGGCTGCAAGTCTGTTCCCTCAGCTGCTTTGAATTTTCAGATGGTCTTAGCCAATTATGAAGATATAAAATGATGCAAGGGCTGTAAATTCTTTTTAGAGAGAAATGAACCAAAGGGCTTATTTCTGTAAAGCTAAGAAACAAATGAAGTTTCAGGCACTTGCTTTAGACTGAATAAATAAATGAGGTACAGTGCATCAAGCCTTATAAGATTTGAAATATACCTTTATAAGGTGTAAGCAGGAGATTGTAAACCAACTTCCCTTGCTAAAATTCTTGGGTAGGAATTTTATGTTGCCTGTTATTAAATGTTTGGTCTGAATAAGATGAAGGAAGAACTGAGTCCTCACAGATTCTAAATGTGCTTGTAAAATGGTTGAATCGGTTTATTTCTCATGCAACCTGATGTGGTCAAAGTGTACCAAAAAAGGAAAGAAAAATCAGAACAGAAGCATTTAGGACAATGCTACATATCACACTTCGATTCATTACAGTAACCTACAGTGTATTACACACATGAGGAAAATGCTATGGTCTCCTTCCAAACATATCTGTAAGATTTTTTTGCAATTATCTGCACAAGTTCCTACAGAAAAATCCAGTTGTCTTTCTATGTAGTAAAGGAAAAAATAACTATTTAAAATTCTGCGTAGACATAAACCCCAGTAAATTAAACAGCCCCATCATTACTGTTAATTCAAATGCAATTCTTTTGTATTCCATCAGAGTCAGATCTGAAAGATTTAAAACAAAATAATGCAAAACGTTCTTCCTGAATGTGCTTTTTCTCTGATTTTTTTCATTAGCTTGGGTGGCCACTTGTCAGTAAGAGGCAGTGAGAATAATAGTTTGGTTTGTTGGGAGCAGATTGTTTACAAAATGTTTTGAATTAGAAACACATCCAGGGTTTTGGATGGATGTGATTACAAATTAGAATGCATGTAAAAACTATTACCCCAATGGGCACGCTTATCATTTGTATTGAGACTGGTTTTGCCCTCTACCCCACACGTTAAGGCAGGGTTTAAAATCCTGGAATTACACTCATCAGCTCTGTAGTACACAGAATGAGAAAGCCAGCAGTACTAATACTGTACTTGGCTAATAAACTATAGGAAAAATTTGTAAAGTCTTACCTGAACAGAAAAAATACGCTCCTACTCATCAGCCTCGGTATTTCTAATTCTGTCAGTAGATCACAGCCTGGTAGTACCTGCATCAAGCAACAGTGATGAGCCTGTGCTTTTTTGATAAACCTACTAGGAAGGAAAAAGATGTCAGGAAACAGATTTTGTGTAAGTTTCCTACAAAAATCAGTCCTCTTTTTTTAGATACATACTATTTCAAATGTTAGAACTGCTACTTAAAGATGACTTGGTGATAGTCATTGAGTGGATAGGAGTGACACTCCCAGCCTGCTGCCAGTACTGGTTCAAACCATGCTGCACAGATAAGGTGTTTCACAGCTGCTCCTTCAGCCATCTGGAAGACCTTGCTCATGAAGAGGCACAGATTGCCATTCTGCCGTCAGATACCCTGCGCCCTTCTTGGGCATATACTGTCACCACTGGGGGTGCAGGTTCATGGCAGACAGCAAGTATAAATGCTCAATGTATATCTGTGTTTTTAAATTAGTAAAGGGCCTATTCAGATAACACCTGCCTTGAAATACTGTTTTTCACATTCTCTAAAGAAAACATCTGAAGTTTTGTTTTGAAACAGTATTTCAACAGCCACTCTGCAGAAATGAAATTATATATATACACACATAAGATCAGAGGGCTGGAGCACCTCTCTTACAAAGACAGGCTGAGGGAGCTGGGCTTGTTCAGCTTGGAGGAGTGAAGGCTCTGGGAGATCTCATTGCCACATTCCAGTACCTACAGGAAGCTTATAAGCAGGAGGGGACAGAATTTTTACACTGTCTGAAAATGATAGCACAAAGGAGAATGGCTTTAAACTAAAAGATGGGAGAAATTAAGTTAGATGCTAGGAAACTATTCTTCACTCAGAGGGTGGTGAGGCCCTGGCACAGGCTGCCCAGAGAGCTGTGGATGCCCCATCCCTGGAGGTTATTAAGGCCAGGCTGAATGGGGCCCTGGGCAGCCTGATCTGGTGGGCAGCCCTGCACACTGTAAGGGGTTGGAACTGAGTGGGTTTTAAGGTCCTTTCCAACTGAAGCCATTCTATGATTCTATGATATTTTTTTCTTCTCTTTCCTTCCTCAGAGCAAATAAATCAAAGTCCCAAGTCTACATACAGCTTTCATTTCTGCGGTACAGTTGGCAAAGAAAAGGACAAATAAGGCCCCCCTTCAGTTATTTGTACACTCTTTAAATGACCTCCCATGTGTAATTTATAATATTCATGAAAATTACCCTGACATTTTCCTATTCATTTATTAAACCCCAGGAGACCATTACAGTTTCTAGCCATTCACACAGAAAGTCACACCAGTTCTCACACATTCCAAGTGGAGCCAAAAATGCTGGCAACTCATCAACTACAGAGCAAGCCTATGAGCATATTTCCTCCAAAATGTGCTTTCCTTACATTAAGATGGTGTGAAGATTTCTAATTCTTGCAGAGAAACAAAAACAGTCTGTAAAAATCCAGCAACTTGGTAATATTTCAGCATTGTGATCAAAGCCACAATGAAAATGAAGAAAGGAAGCTAAGGAATGACAACAACATCTGCTGTCTGAGGTCCCCAGAGGCCGTGCAGTCAGAAGGAATAAGTGGACCCTATCACTTTCAGAGTAGACTACAGCAAAATGAAACAGAATTAATGTATGCATGAAAGGCACCCATCTGGCAGCAGCAACAGAACTGCGAGAAGGCAGTAGGTGAATGCTTGCATTTCAATGAAAAGTAGGAAAATGCAAAGCAAGTATGAAAATACTATCATCACCTGGTGGGTGAGAAGGAGAGTGACAGAGGAGAAGCCAGAAAACATGGGCTGCATAGATAGCACAGTGATAGGATATAAATCCAGAAAAATGTTTTGAATCTACCAAGCAAGACACCGACGGAGGTAGATGACAGAGATTTCTTCCAAGCATCACAGATAACTCATGGCTTGGTCAAAAGTTTGCAAGAAACTTTGCCTTTTTTGTTGCAAATGTAGCTAGATAGACAGCTCACAGTAAAGAAAAATTACCAATGGCTTTTGCACCCAGGCTCTTTTGTCTTTGGCTGGGAAGGATCTTCAAGCTTAATCAGCCACTCTTAAAACCACATGCAAAGGCCATTTGCACAGAGGGACCGAACAGTCAGCAAGCAGAATTGAAAGCACTTTTTCTGCTGAAGGGCTTAGGATTCTTTAGGTTGCCTGGAACACTAGTACAAGCTGGATCCCATGAAAGGCCTATGTAAGTCCTGGGATTTGTCCTTGCACTTGTCAGTGGCCAGATGACGGTCAGATTTCTCTTAGCAGCGAATACAGAGACTGTGAGATAGAGTATGTACTGTGTCTGTTGGAATCTCAGCATCTGTTGGAAGCTCAAAGCAGTGGATGTTTTGTACCTTGTCTTCAGTAAAGCTTTTGACACTGTCTCCCATAACATCCTCACGGGTAAGCTTAGGAGGTGTGGGACAGATGAGCGGGCAGTGAGATGGATTGAGAACTGGCTGACTGGTAGAGCTCAGAGTGTTGTGATCAGAGGTGCACAGTCTAGTTGGAGGCCTGCAATTAGCAGTGTTCCCCAGGCATTGGTACTGGGTCCAATCTTTTTCAACATCTTCGTCAGTGAGTGGAACAAAGGTATGGAGTCCACCCTCAGCACGTTTGCTGATGATACGCAGCTGGGAAGAGTGGCTGACACACCAGAAGGCTGTACCGCCATTCAGCAGGACCTGGACAGGCTGGGGAGTTGGGCCGAGGGGAACCAGATGAGGTTCAAGGGCAAGTGTGGAGTCCTGCACCTGAGGAGAAATAACTGCACACATCAGTACAGGTTGGGGGCTGACCTGCTAGGAATGAGATCTGTGGAGAAGGACCAGGGTGTCCTGGTGGACAGCAGGTTGACCATGAGCCAGCAGTGTGCCCTTGGGGCCAAGAAGGACGATGGTACCCTGGGGTGCATTAAAAAGAACGTGGCCAACAGGGTGAGGGAGGTGATTCTCCACCTCCACTCTGCCCTGGTCAGGCCTCACCTAGAGTTCTGTGTCCAGTTCTGGGCTCCAGAATTTAATAAAGACAGGGAAGGGCTGGAGGGAGTCCAGTAGAGGGCCATAAAGATGATGAGGGTCCTGGAGCACCTCTCTTACGAGGAAAGGCTGGGAGATCTGGGACTGTTCAACCTGGAGAAGAGAAGATTGTGAGAGGATCTCATCAACGCTTGTAATTATCTAAAGAGCGACAGTCAAGAGGAGTGGGCCAGGCTTTTCTCAGTGGTGCCTAGCAATAGGTCAAGACACAATGAACACATACTAGAATACAGGAAGTTCCATCTGAACATGAGAAAAAAATTCTATACTGTGAGGGTGACAGAGCTCTGGAACAGGTTGCCTGGAGAGGTTGTGGAGTCTCCTTCTCTGGAGATGTTCAAAACCCTGTATGCTTTCCTGTGCAACCTACTGTAGGGAACCTGCTTTAGCACGGGGTGGACTAGATGATCTCCAGAGGTCACTTCTAAATCCTATGATTTTGTTGTTCTGTAATTGTCTGACACAGAAAAAAGTCTTAAAATCACTGAAGTGCCTCAAAACTTCTTCATAAACCAACACAAGAATACCGTGCTGTGTTCCCAACATTATGGATGGAAAAACCTCCCAGAACAAAGTCCCAGGCCTTATCACAATTGCTTCCTGATAGGAAGCAAGGCTAAGCAGAGCCCAAGGCCAATAGAAACTTGCTTGGAAACCTTGTCTCTTGTTGCTCTAGGTATCAAAATAGGAAGTAAACAGCTTAGAAACAGTCCTGAGAATGGTTTGGAGGAAGTACAGTTTCCTCTCCATGCACTTGCTAAGTCTGCTTATCTTTCATGCTCTCAGCATCACCCCTTTACTCACTGCAGTCAGCAAATGCTTCAGAAGCCTTGCAGAAATGACCTAGAAAAATAACATTTGTACAGAAATCCACTGCCAGTTTGTGCCTCTTGAGAAACTTTGCAGTGCTCTGCCTGAAAACAAGAGCTTTGAGAGTGCTTTTTTAGTGGGATTGATATATCACATTCTTCAGACATTCTGTATCTGAGGCCCAAGACCTGCACCAAAGATACACCTCAACTATTAGGTGTTCCTGCATCCTAGCTGAAGTCACAACACGTGTCTGATTTTTACCCTGTTTATACACATACATTTGTAATGGCTAGATCTGTTTGAAGTGCATTATAGGCAACACTTATGGGAAAATGTATTTCTTTAGCTTTCCTTGGATTTTCATTGGATTGCATGACCCCAGAGATTTCTGAGTGCCGCAATATATGGGCCATATATTGAACTTACCAACTTACTTGATCTATCAAGTTACATAAAACCTATGTAAACTATCCTTCCAATACTAGTATAAAACTTTCCATTCTTTTCTCTCCTATATTTTGTGATACTTTCTGCATAACTTCAAATTAACACCGGGATTTTCCAGTTTGTTGGACACTTTCATATGTTAATGAAAGTAATAGTTATGGAGTGTGTGTAGGATTTTATCTCAGGGCTCAGAACCTATGAGTAACATTCACAGATCTTACAAGGGGCACTAAATGTAACAACAAAGTGGACTGTAAACACATATTAATATTAAAAACATATAGTAAAAAGTCCATTACTTTTTGGAGAAGAGAAGATACAGACAGACGTGACTAGAAAATCTGAAGTTTTTAACCGTATTTTTCTCAAGTAGATGGGAAACATAATTCCCATCTTTTACAGAAGCACATAAATTAGGTTAGAATAAGGAGCAAACATATGACTTTTTAATGAGTGGCCTGATGAAATTCATGTCAGAGAAGTGGTTCAGCTGCAGATCTGCTAACAGCTCTCTCTGGAAATGTCTGATGGATTGAGGGGTTCCCAAAACTTGGTAAAAAATATACGGTACTTTAACAGGGAGGGAAGGAGAAAAAGAAAAAAAGACAAATCAGTCAGCTTCAATTCAGTTACTAAAAAATACAAGGACAAATAAACAACTGTCTCCAAGATAATTAGGCAATAAATTACAGGCAGCATGGAATTGCGGAGAACAAATCACATGAAACAACTCCAGTTTTCTTTATAACAATAACAGGCATTGTGAGTGGAGAAAAGCCACACATGTCATTTATGTTGATTTACACAGAACAGTGACAAAACCCTTACTAGGCTTTCTCAGAAGTTAACCAAAGAAAACTTTTCTAGATGAATCAACGAAGTGAGTGCTAAACGAGTAGAAACAGAGCAGGTACATCTTGGTTTTTCACTGCAAGGAAGAATCAAGCAGGAGGCTCAGCTAATCTGCCCTAAGTGGAGACTGATATGGCATTTTCATGAATTGTTTGGTTGGCAGGATATAAATAATCATCGCTAATAAATTGTCCCTGTCTGGGAGGAGCAGTGGGAGATGCTGTCTAAGTAAGAGCAGAAAAGGAAATGGAGTTGCTTAGTCCAGAGAAAAAGACTGAAAATAAAGCTGAAATGTGGTGTTTGCCTTCAAATACATGAAATGTAAACACAAAATAGGAAGGAAAGGTCTGTACCCAAGGCCTGTTTGCCCCCTAAAAATGGACTAATACGCTTACATTTCAGCAAGGAAGATACCAGCAATGCCCTGGTGTGGACCAGTTTAGAGGAGTACTTGTGTGCAATTGATCCTGCTTGGGGCTCAGAGCTAGAACACTTGTCTCCCGCCTGCACAGCCTTTCTTCTGATTTTAATTGCAATATTGTATTTCTGTGAGTTTTAAAAAGATAAAAGCTGAGCTGAAAGTGTGAACATCTACAGATGTTTTGCTTTGATGGGTATCATCTGGAGGTTGATACTAAATGAGCAGTGAACATTTTAATTTCATTTCAAATTGTAATTCAACATCAGTTTTTCACAGCTGAATCATGTAAGTATTGGATTGACTATTCTAACAAAAAATCAGCTGTCAAAAAAAGATGAGAAATCTCTGGATTGCAAGGTGGCCCTGAGTTTACATGTAAGTAGTTTTGTGATGTTTCGAAAAGACAATTTCATACCCCATCACTTTTTGCTTTTGTCAAGTAAGAGTGCATTTAATATTTAAAATGAAGATCAAAATGCTCAGAAAAACAGAATTGAAGACACAAAACTTTTATTCTCATTTGTTGTTTCATTTTCTTCAAAATTTCATTACTTTAATCCTTTATGTGTATTAAATACATATATAAAATTCCTTAATTTTATGCATTGAACAAAACTCTACTGGACAAACAGACCACATCAAAATTCTCCTGGCTGATGCTATGAGACACCTGGAGAGTTTTAATGCTATGCATGAAAAATGTGGAATTTGAGCCTTGTTGAGATTTTAGAAAATTTGATCAAGATTATGGAAACCTGTATTAGCTTTTCATCACCAGTGTACTCTCAGATTTTAAGGTCAATTTTAAAACTGGAAATCATTTGGGAATTGCATTGTTTTATGACTAAGGACTCTATGAACAATACAAAATTATTTTTAAAAGAGAGAAACAGAAACTACATCCGTCATCATCTCTGGGGCTGGGAAGGGCAGGTAGCACAATCATCTTGGTCCATTCTTTTAGAGACCCAGACTAAAACAGGTGAAATTACACAATTAATATTTTAGAGAAAAAAAAAAATTGATCTAAGAAAAAATTTGGAATACCAAGTTTTTGAAAGTCCTGGCATATTAAAGAGACAGGGACTGAATGACAGTGAGTTGAATACAGACTATTAAACCCACGTTAGCTAAATAATGTATTTCCCACACAGACATCTCTAAAAACTTGCTGGAAACACAAGCTGTTATTTGTAAGGGGGACATACATTCTCCTCTAGATCCAGCCAGGGATGAGGGCATGGTAAGTACCCAGACAGCACTCCCAGAGCCTGGAGCTCTCCATCCTCCGGATTGAAGAGACATGAGAGGTGAGAAATTGCTTTACACTGGGGAGAAATGGCAGGACTAATCTTTGTTTTTCCTGCTTACCACATAGTTTACCGTAAAAATGATGAGAAAATAAAGAAGCAGAGGTTCAGATGACCCCAGATAATGACCTGTCAGGAAATAGGAGTATTTGGCAGTCAAGATATGCATCTTGAACAGATATGTGCAGTGACATGCTGTCAGTATTTTGATAGCATTGCCCCACACTTACTCCCTCACAGCTCTGCTGCCCTGCCCTTTTCCAGGCATGACTATGTCTGCAGAACAAGAAAGAAGCATCCTGCAGGGCTCATAAGCAAGGTATTTAATAACAACCATGAGGAGAAGAGTGTTTTCCTCTCTATTTTTCTAAAAGCTTCAAATGATCTTGGTTTTACCCCACCATAGAGAAGGAATATGAGGAGTTGAGGAGTATGTTGAAATATTTAAGAAGAAAAGAATTGCAGGATGGAAAAACTGTTTCCTGCCAAGTTTTAATTTCAAGTCCATTGAGTCAAGCCATTTTGACTTCAGTGTTTAATTTTTGGATTTACTTGGCTAGCCCTTGGGCTTTTGGACTGGAAGTGCTTACCCTGTGGAAGCAATGCTCCGCACAGTCTCTCCCAAAGTCACAATAGCAAGATCACATTGGAAACTTGACTTTGAGTTGTGTCAGCATTCAGTATCGAGGTGAAGGTTGAGTGTGCATACAAGCAGTTCCTCAGATAAACTATTTTCTCACAACCTAAGCCCATAGTGAATTCTGTCCTCTCCCATGTAGGCTTGGTGGTCACCCTGTTGATCTCACTTGGATTTACTTGCAGTTCTTTTATATACAAGGGAAGTTATTAAATATATTTTTTGCCATGGAAGTCACAAATCCTGTGCTGGAAACCACACATTATTTCAGCATTTTAGCTGAATAACAGTTTTCACCATGTTTTATATGGTTTTGTGATAATAAAGCAACTTTTACTACAGAATGGAAATTGCCCTAGGGCGAAGTAAAACTGGCTATATTTGTGTTACGTAAAGTGTTTTGTGATGTGAGAAAATATATATACTCATTTTTTAAGAGGAGAGAAAAAAGTCTTCCAGTTCATGTTTGGAAGTTTGAATTAAGTGCCAAGCTTTGATTGAAGGGAAATCTTAATTTGAACACCTGAACCAACAACGGATATTTCAAAATCCATCCATACATATTGCATTGCTTTTATTTGAAAGTTCAGAAAATAATGGTGGTAAGAATTTAAGTAGCATGTTAAATCTTCAGCCAGTCTTTCCACTCAATATATTTGTGAAAATAATGTGCTGAAGCAGCAGGAATTTATTATTGCGCTTTTTCACACAAGGCACACCTTGAATTTTTCCATTCTAAATCTTTTAACAGATGCACAAAGTGGTAAAGTACTTCATACAAGAAGATTCGTACATGACATTAGTTCAAATAGCACCATAAAGAAGATATGAACTATCAGCTATTGATGTATGCCTTAATTAATTTCAGATTTTCTGTCTAACATTTTTGGTTGTTTTTGAAGTCAACAGTCCTATTAAGCAAAATCTTCAACTTAGGCTGCAATTAGGCTATCAAGAAAAGTCAGTCATCATTAGTTTATATGTAGAGCAAGATTCTGGTTTAAATTTTTAAAAATAACCGTTTAAAATATCATTTTTAGAAATTCAAACCACTGTTATACTAGGCATTTTGCATATACCATTTTAAGGTAATGCCCCGCTGCAGCTGACCTTGCATTTGCCATCAAACTGGCTAAAGTGGTGACAGAGATGCAGAAATCTCCATTACAAGAAGTAACTGCATGTAAAAATGCCTATTTTGTCTGCACAGATGAAGTCTCACAACAGTATGGAGATTCTGCAGCCTTAATGACTAGAATACATAGCACCTTTCCTTTTGAAGAGGAGTACACAAAATGCTGGAGCAGGTGCACAGGAATTGGACACTTGTGCTGCAAATTCACACATATAATGGGTGCTGCAAAAGACAGCACTCCTGGCATGGTTTGCATGTTTGGATATCTGTTTTGGCATAATGCAGCTAACACGGGAGCTGTGGAATGGATTAGACCAGATTTTCTCTTTCCCCATTTGTCACAGCACTGTACATTGGCTTCTTGCCTATGGGCCTTTTGCCTACACTCGCACTACATCCACCCTCTCTACAGAGACAAAACCTCTCCTGATGACCATCCACATCAACTTCGCCTTAAATAGATACGATTACATTATACACAGAAATGTCTAATCTGTCATGGCATTACTTTAAAGTTCAAAATTTTAAGATTTTTTTGTATTTAAGCAAGAGAACTAGTTTGCTGCGTATCTATTTATAATCCTGATTTTCCAACGGTAGCAGCCTGTAATTTAGCTATTCTCAGACAAAACACTTATCATAATATGGCACGAATGCAGTGCCTACACAAATCAACTTCCAGGATCAAATCTGAAAAAGGCGAACCCCTGGGAAGCTTACAAAATTCTAGTAATAAGTCCTGCCTTTTAAGACACGTCTAGTGTCTTTTGTTTTCATCTCAAAAGTAAGGGTTTTAAAAGAGTACACAAGCTATTAGTAAGGTTACTGAAATAGAAGTAGTTGCCCATCAAGATCAAACAGCTGTTGGATCAGGAAAGCCAAAAGTAATTCACAATATTATAGCACTGTTTGTGACTATCAGAGCCTGCTGTATTGCACCTCATTACCTGGGCTTCATGGGTTAGGTCACAGGATTTCATCCAATTTCCAACACAGCCTCTGGGTGCGTGAAAGACTTTCTGGTTTAAAACTAATATTAATAAACTTCTAAAGTGTTTTGCTATGCACTGAAGGAGTTATTCTTGTGGAAAGAATGAAAAGACTCTTTTGATAAGCAAATAAGCCACACAGGCAACAACAATAAGTAAAAGAGAATTTCACTAAATATTTCATTATTACAGTGTGTTTCTGGAAGAAAATCACGTTTTTCTTCCCAACAGGCTACATATTGCTGGGCAGACTCCACTGCCTGTGGGCAAATCGGGAACACTCCTGCTAGTTCAGGGCACAGTTTGCTGTTTCGCTCAACTCAGTATTTGGAAAAGAGAAACCAGGTGTGAGAAATGCAGAACAATGTCTGTACTCAAGGAAGAGTAACCCTGCTCATTTTTGTTTTAACATTATCAAAGACTCTGTCTGATGCACTGAAATTTCGATAAAGATTTCCAGATCTAGAAGTTGTTTAGAAGACGATTTGAACAACTCTAAGAGGATACTGAAACAAGAATAATTAGGCAGTAAGCCCAGTGTTTGTAAAAACAAAACAAAATTGTTGCTGCATTAGTGCTGTTAAAAATCCTCAAGATGTAAAACTTCTAGAAAGTTCCATTCATATCCTTAAGTTATCGTTTGATTACTCTGTCACAAGATTTGGTAGCACTGAGAGAGCAGATTAAGCTTTTACGGGCTTCTCTGTGATTAATTAGACTATCACCAAGAAGACACGATACTCTGGAATGCAGGTACATCCAAAATGACTCTAGAAATGTGGAAATATGATAATTTTTTTATCTGATTCAGCATCTTAGAAAATCAATGGAAGGACAAATGCAAGTCATCTTTGTTGAATTGCTGGATAAATACTGGAAAAGAAAATCTGTGGCAACAAAACTGTTGTCTGTAACAGATACTGAAATTGAGAAAATGAAGAATTGTGCACTTTCATTGCAGTTAATTCAAATACGGAATTATAGAATCATAGAATACCCTGAGCTGTAAGGGACCAATAAGGATCATCAACCCCAGCTCCTAGCTGCACACAGGACCACCCAAAAATCAGACCATACAACTGAGAGCATTGTCCAGATGTTTCTTAAACTCCAGCAACATGGGTCCATGCCCACTGACCTGGGCAGCCTGTCCCAGTGCCCAGCCACCATCTGGTGAAGAATCTGCACCTGGCATCCAACCTTACCCTCCCCTGACACAGCTCCATGCCGTTCCCTCAGGCCCTGTCGCTGTCCCCAGAGAGCAGAGCTCAGCGCTGCCCCTGCGCTCCTGTGAGGAGCTGTAGGCCGCCATGAGGCCTCCCCTCAGCCTCCTCTGCTCTGGGCCCAACAGACCAAGGGGCCTCAGCCGCTCCTCATATATCTTACCCTCTCAACCTCCATCACCTTCATAGCACTCCTTTGGACATTCTCTGATAGTTATACGTCCTTCTTATACTGTGGTGTCCAAAACTACACACAGTGCTTGACGTGAGGCCACACAGTGCAATGCAGAGCAAGACAATCACTTCCCTCAACTGGCTAGCAATGCTGTGCTTGATGCATCCCAGGATATGGTTGGCTTTCCTGGCTGCCAGCACACACTGCTAACTCAGATTCAACTTTTTGTCAACCAAAACTCCCAGATTCTTTTCATTGGAGTTGCTCTTCAGCCTCTCATCCCCTGGTCTGCATGTGCAGCCAGGGCTTCCCCTTCCCAGGTACAGAATCTGGCACTTGCTGTTGTTAAATTTTATGCAGCTGGTGATTACCCAGCTCTCCAGTTTGTCTAGATCTCTCTGCAAGTCCTCTTCACCTTCAACAAAGTCAACAGCTACTCCCAATTTAGTATCTTCAGCAAACTTGCTCATAACCCCTTCTAGTCTGACATCCAAATCATTTACAAAAACATTAAAAGCATATCAGAATCAGAATGGCTTAAGTTGGAAGGGACCTTGAAGATCATCTATTTTCAGCCCCTCTGCCTAGTGGTTGCCACCCACTAGATCGCACTGTTCATCATCATCTCATCCAGCCTGCCCTTGAGTTGCTTCTTACTGGAATCTCAAGTTTTGCTTCCTAAACTGCGTGTTAACATGGGACAAAGATTCTATATCTGGCAATCAGCTGCATACCAATATGCATCAATATGCTTTGTCTGTGGAGCAGAAGAAATAGGTCTGCAGGTTCGTGTTCTATCACCATTAAAATGTGAACGCTACCTCAGAGCAGGGCAGATAGGTTGCAAGTTGAGTAGTCTTCAAAGGATGTAGCAACTGGGAATAGCAAACACTGAGCAAAGGACTAAGACATATAGAAGTGCATGTGACTACTTGATTAAATGATCTGGCAGATCAAATGCCTAAAATATGGGCATTTTCATGCAGAGCAAACACAGTCAAAGACGATGTTTGTTATAGCCAGCTTGTTATAGCACCTGTCACAGGTCAGCTCTTAGCCACCAGTGCAAGACTACTTGCTTGGAAATCAGTTACAGGGTTTTCCCTAGTGAACAGCTTCCCTTTTCTAAAATGCTACAAATATTTGGCCTTTTCATTAGGTTGCTCCCACATCCTACTTTCACAAAACCTTCCTTGCTACTTAGCAATGTAAATCCCTTTGCATTGTGATCTTTGAGAAATGTAGGTCAACACAAAGCATGAAAGAATGATCCTCCTTCTTCTCAACCATTCAGAGGTTCTGGGTGGGCAGCCTCCACCCCCACAAGCAGAAAGCACTTGGCTGAAGGCACAGAGCAGCAAATGAGTGCCGGACATGTCGAGCTAAATGATTTTCATTTACACTCAGTGTGGGCATGCTCTCTACGAGCCTGCTGGAGGGGCTGGACTCAGACTACTGATAAAGCAGTGTAGAACTTTTCAAAAGAGAGCATTTGTTTGTTAAGAGCTTTTTTGCTCCTTTAGTTTGTATATGTAGGCACCGCATAAGCAACGGCCTGGCTTGCTGAACACTCCTGTGGGAAACAGCAGCATGACACAAAAGAAAATAGAGCTTCTCCTGAAATGTAATTAAAAGGTTTTACAAAAGTTTCAATCCATAAATGAAAACAGATCATTGTAGCACTAATACAGTTAGATTTACTTCTCTGCAGTTGAACCATTTTTAAAAACAATCCTTTTTCTGAAGTAGATCTATCAAAGGACATGCAAGAAATATCACATCACAGGAACTGGGTAAATTATCATAGATACCAGTTTGATACCCATCAGGAAAAGATGGTGTTGGTCCAAATCCACAGCAATACTTACCAGCCGCTGTGGATATATTTCAAATGGGTTAATATGCAAGTGCTGCCCTGGAAGGACTCAGGGAAGTCACATATTCTCATCAACTTGCAAACAGTGCTAGGGGAGGTCCCAAGGAGATTTTGTTCCCAGAGACAGACATTAGACATGCAAAGACAAATAAGGAGCACTCACTGATCCAAGCAATTCACAAGCATCTGGCTGCCTACTTTTCTCCCTACAAGATTTTCTTTTCTTTTGTAGGCAAAAACCTCTGATTCCCTTCTGCTGTGGTCTGCAAATCCACCAGCATTTTCTAAGCTTCTCACTCAGGCACAGATTTGCTTCATATTAATGTGAGTTCTTTAAGGTAAAATCTGCTCTGGAACATTGTATCTCTAAGGGTAAAGAGTATTTCACTGATCTGTTGAGCATCACATCATGTTCAAATTAGAAAACAAATTGTAAGAGTTCATAACCAGTAAAAATTATCTTAAATTAAATAACTGTTGCTGGACTAGTTTAAGAAGAACATAAGCAAACAATGGAGTTACAATAGTTACTCTAAAACAAAATCCACATTCTCGTTTAGCTCTTTCATACATTTGGGGGCTGCCAAATGGCTTATTTACATTTACTAGATAGCATTTACTGACCCTAACGAAATCAGCGAAGTACAAACTTTGTTATGAAGCCCAAAAAAGGGGGAAAAGAATAATTAGTTGAAAAATGTTTGATTATGTGCATCTGTAGTATTCATATGCTGGCAATGTGTACGAATCAGCCACGTCAGAGTGCCTTTACCAACAATGTTAATCAGTTGCTTGTAGTCCCAGGTTTTATATATAACATATAAATAAATAAATATCAAATATATAATATTTGATATTTATGAATCAACAGAACTACGCTCATCATAAAGACAATAACATGATTATGAAAATTTGCCAAAAGACTACATGATATTTCAAGTAAAATTCAATTCAATTGAAACAAACTAAGATGCTAATGCATATTCAAATGTCTTGGGCTAAAGAAAAGACTCAAAGGCATAATTAGATATGGTGGTAATTTTTTAAAATTTCAACATTGCACTCCGTTGAACAGCTAATACTATATTTCAGTGTTCCTTCAAGAAAATCCTGCTTTAAAGCTAATACTGGGGTTAAAAATATACTGTCAGATAAGAATTAATCTCCTAGGCTATGGGATACTCCTATTAACAGGTGTAGTGGAACACTTTTACATTATAGAAATTGTATTAAAATAACTCTACCCAAAGAGATCATTACAATAGCGTTGAAAAAATGGGGCAGAGACAGTGTTGTTCATATGGGATTTGTTGCATACTCGAATTGGTTTTGTTGAACAAAGGTTAGAATTTTAATCGTAGAATTACAGAATCGTAAACTATCGTTAAGTTTGAAGGGACCCACAAGGATCTTTGGCTCCAGCTCCTGGCTTTACATAGGACCACTCAAAATCCAAACCCTGTGTCTGAGAGTGTTCTCCAGATGTTCTCTGAACTCCAGCAGCGTGGGGCCGTGCCCATTGACCTGGGCAGCCTGTGCCATGCCCACCGCCCTCTGGTGAAGAACCTTTTCCTCACCCCCACCTGACCCTCCCCTGACACAGCTCCATGCCGTTCCCTCGGGCCCTGTCACTGTCCCCAGAGAGCAGAGCTCAGCGCTGCCCCTGCGCTCCTGTGAGGAGCTGTAGGCCGCCATGAGGCCTCCCCTCAGCCCCCTCTGCTCTGGGCCCAACAGACCAAGGGGTCTCAGCCACTCCTCATACATCTTATAGAATCATAGAATCACAGAAACACAAGGTTGGAAAGGACCTACAAGATCACCTAGTCCAACCATCCTCCTGTCACCATCACTACCCACTAAGCTACTAAATCATGTCCCTTAGCACCTCATCCAGATGCTTCTTGAACAGCGCCAGGGATGGTGACTCCACCACCTCCCCGGGCAGGCCATTCCAGCGCCTGACCACTCTTCCAGAGAAAAAGGTTTTCCTTACATCTAATCTAAATTTCCCCTGGCACAACTTGTGGCCATTTCCTCTTGTCCTGTCATTAGTTATCTGGGAGAAGAGGCCGACCCCCTCCTCACCACAACCTCCCTTCAGGAAGTTGTAGAGTGCGATGAGGTCTCCCCTGAGCCTCCTCTTCTCCAGACTAAACAATCCCAGCTCCCTCAGCTGCTCCTCATAAGACTTGTGCTCCAGACCCCTCACCAGTTTTGCTGCGCTTCTCTGAACATGTTCCATCTTGCCCTCTAGACTTTTTTCCATCGCTATCGTAGACCTCCTTTGGACATTCTGTGATAGTTTTATGTCCTTCTTATATTGTGCTCAAAATCACACCCAATGCTCGAGGTGAGGCTGCACAGCACAGAGCAGAGGGGACAATTCCTCTCCTCTCGTGGCAGTGCTGGGCCAAGGGCACCCCAAGGCTCAGTTGGGCCTTTTGGCTGCCAGAGCACACTGCTGGCTCATGTTCAACTTGCTGACAACCAAAACCTCCAGATCCCTTTCAGGGGAGCTGCTCTCCTGCTTCTCACCCCTGGTCTGTACATACAGCCAGGGCTGCCCCCTCCCACGTGCAGAATCCAGTACTTGCTGTTGTTAAACTTCATGTGGTTGATGACTGTCCAGCTCTCTAATTTGTCTAGATCTTTCTGCAAGGCCTCTCCACTGTCAATGAAGTTAATTTAGTATCTTCAACAAACTTGCTTATAACCCCTTCTAGTCTGACATCCAAGTCATTTACGAAAACATTAAAAGCATATTGATATGTTTCGTCTGTGGAGGGGAAGAAATTACAAATTATAAGCATGGCACCAAACATATTGACTTCTGTGAAAGTAAGAAACAGTATTCAAATACTAAGCTTCAGTGTTTCAGCAATAGCAATAAACTTCTAATTGCAAAGAGTTGTAAATATTTTTTGTCAGTGTGAGTTTCAATCATTTGCAAAATAATGCAACATTCATGATAGTAACAAAAGTTCAAAATGTAATATCCTTGCAGGAAGCTTTAAAGACGCTCTTAGACTGCCCTAATATATCTGTTCAGGATCAAATATAAGATCCATAGTTGGTCATTTCCCCACTGCCTATTATTTAATAACCTGATTTTCTGAATGACATGCAGAAACAGCGAAAGATACAACTTGCAGAAGACAATTGCAGACATTCGGAAAAGAAAACAGAAACAAATGGCACTACCGTTTGCTTTTTCAAGTATTCTATAGTTAAAGCAAGCAAGAACATCCCTGCACATATGAGGAACAGATTGGTGAGAAAAGGATGTAGTCATGACACTGAATTCCAGCAGAGGGATTGTTCTATTAATTCTTGTTGTTCTGTGTGGTCCTGTACAGCTATGACTAGCAGTAAAAAACAGCATGTAATCCTGGGAGATGCTTTGTAGTCTAAGTTCTCATTTGAAACTAAAGAAAAATATGCTGAGAATATTTATACATGTGATGATAGCAACAGTATTCATGAGATGGCTTCCACATACAATATCAAGTTCCTTCAAAAACATGTCATGTGGCTCACTCTTCTTCATGTATAACCCCAATATATTACAGGGCTGATTCCCGTCAGTTGTAAATCACTGTGCAAAATAGACTATAAAATTTACTGAGTCATACGTACCATTCCTCCCTTCAAATTAAATAGAAGTTAGGCCTGAACTTGAGTTTAAATGATCAGTTTCAGATTTTTATATTTTTCCCAGAGTCACTGTTTTTTAAACACGGAATTGAAAATAAATCAGTAAAGTATGCAGTGAAAGCAGATCATAAGCATACAACTGAGTGTGAGAATTGGGATGGGATAATTTTAATGAAAATCATGTTTTTCTCTCATTCTTACTCAAAGGAAAAAATGAAAGTACATACAATTAATCCTTTTTGCCAAAATTAAGTGATGAAACATCCTAGGGGAAACATCAGTGAAAGAATATCCAAGCAGAAAAGCATAGTGTATTTGGGGTTCTCTAACCATATGTGAAGCTGTCACATAAATTTTTATGAGCCTTTTTTGAGAAGCTATAAGAAAGCCTTTGTTAAGCATGTTGGAGGTAATCTGAACTCTTGAAAGTGCTCTTTAAGTGCCGTGAACATTGGTGACCTCCATGCTAGCATGAGTTTTATAGAAATACAACAGAAACTTTTCCCCTGTTGATACATAAAATGAAGAGCTGTTTCTTCACATGTATATGGGGCCATGACCCTCTTCAGCGCGGTGTATATTTTTTTGGCATCTAATATGTGTAAATAGTTTTGGAAAGTCTGGCCGTCATGTTGTGAAGGAAAAGTGTAGAAGGTCTTACAATTTATAAAGCTATTCTGGATACTTATAGAGGATTCTCAGCAGTTTAGGGGAAAAAATAGGAATTCTTGAAGCTCTTGCATTTCAATCCTCTCAGATTTGTTTGTTATCTCCTGCTAAACTCAGTCCTTGACAAGATTTGAGGCAGATTAAAATCCCTCTTTTCAGTTTGCAATCTCTCAGAAGAAGCTCTTGAACTTACTGCTATTGCAACAAAACTCAAGACCCACTTTTCCTCAATGTTAAAAATAGGCTAGAAAGATGAAAAGAGAGAAAGAGAGATAATACAAGGCTTTCTGACACCTTTTATCTCAAAAGGAAAAACAAAAAACAAAATACAAAATAGAAAGCACAGGCATTTGCATTATCAAGATTGAGACCTCTCAGTTTGCCAAACCAGTGGTTATATAAAGATCTTTTGCACTACATCTCTCTGTTCTTCACTGGTGAACCTTCGCCAGGCCATGGCTAGATGGGGAAAAAGTAGGCAAGTGCAAGAAAAAGACTCTTTAATTATCCATTGCCCTCTGCAAATGAGGTCACCAAAGTGAGGAGCTTACTAAGCATACACCAGCAAAAACCTTTGGTAACAAGTCAAGCCATAAACACACATCAGGCTCTCTCTTCTCTTCTTTGAATTTCTAGCCCCAACCACATCTCTCCCACAGAGACAGCAACATCCAGGAGTGCTGTCCTGGCAGGGTCAGCCCTGTGTCAGCCGCAAGCCTGGAGGTCTTTGGGGCAGTCTTGACACCGGATATGGGAAATAATAATAGATGAGGATAGAAGTTCACACTGGCTACGTCTCTGCTAGGAAGTGATCCGGTAGAGTGAAGGAGCTGGGGCTGAGGACCCAGCATTCACGCATCAGGGCTAGCTTCTCTCAGCAAGTCTATCCACAATCCTTCTGGGGCAGCCATTCCAGGAGAGCTTTCTCCCCTTCTAACCTCTGTCCTAACCCACAGAAGTACAAGCAATACAGCAGGAGCTAACTGATTGTCCCCAAAGGACCTCATTAACTCTTTTGTGTTCCTCATAAACTCTGTTTCATTCCTCCCACGAGGAAAGACTAATATCTGGTTATGCAAAAAGTATCTTTTCAATCCATCTTTTCACTATGGGAGAGTCTCATTAGCTGTTAAAAAGAACAAATATTTTTGCCTAAAATTCAGACTTTGTCAGTCTTCAGTAGGCCAGAGGGTCACAATTCTCTGAACAAACTGCCTTTATCTGACCCCATATAACCTACATCGTAACTGTTTCGTTTCAACAGATGGGAAAACAAACAGCTCTTTTCCAAGGCAGCAGGATGACTGTATTGTTCTCCAGGGCAGAGGAGCCATGATTCACATGTCCTCAAGACAATGAGAATACAAAGCCAAACACTTCCTCCACTTGAGAAAATGCTCCAGTCATATGGACAGCATGTGGAAGGTGAGTACCAAATTCTGTTTTGCCTGCTAAATACTGTCTAAGAGGCTCCAACTTTAGCTAATGGGTGAGGCATCCAGGCGTCTAGCCACTCCTTCATTAGCCTCTAAATGATACGGCTTCAAGGCCAACCACCAACCACCTGATTGGAGTGCTCCTGAGCACACGAGGAAGCTCATTTCTGACCATACTAGGAGATACGATCCAAAATAAATAACTGAAGAACAGGCAGAGCTAGAAGGCCCTGCTCCACATGGTACTAACCACCAGCAGCAAAAAGAACGAGGGCAGCTAAAACATACCCTTATTTCTGACAATAGCTCTCAAAGAATTCAGCAACTTTTTGGGAATTCACAATTAACACAGTACAGGGTGGCTTGCAGGACAGAAATTAAACATATCAAATGTGGACTTGAGAAGCACTGTTACACATTGCCCAGAGAAGTTGTGGAGTGCCCTCGCTGGAGATCTTCAAAAGCCACCTGGACGTGGTCCTTGGCACTGCTCTGGGTGGCCCTGTTTGAGCAGGAGGAGGGCCAGGTGAACCCAAAGGTCCTGCACACCTCAACCATTCTGTGATTCTGTGACTCTGAAAGAGGGGGTTGCAAATGGAAAGTGACAGCAAAGAATTTTGTGATTCAGCTAAACCAGTCATGCACATGGAATTAAATGCAGGCAGATAGGTGGTAATTCCATTCTGAAAACAAGATTGAGAATCAAAAACACAAGGGAGAAATGCCATGCAGAAAAGCTGGGGCTGCTCACAATGAAACAGGAAGAGCACTTCTGGGGCCTGAACCTTGTTTCTGGACCCTGTTCTATGGTGACTGGGCAACATGTTGGGGTTAGACCCTACCTTCACCCTACTGCTCCCTGAAGAAGGCAATCTCAGATTTGGCAGGAGTGGTCTGAAACACGGTGGGATGAAAAGCGAGATCCTGCTATGCCATGGGAAGTCTAGAGGGGAAGGCAGGGGCAGGAACTGCAGCATTACACAACTACACTTTTTATATATCCACAATGCCCAAACCACATCATCTTTTAAGAGAGGATGACCTTCCAGGAGGGAGGTAAACAAAGGTAAGGGTTTTAAAGAAAGCCAATTCATTTCACAAACATTTTCAAGACTTAAAACCAGATCGTTCAACAGTCGATGGGCAGAAGTTTAACTACTGAAAAACAGCAAAACAGCTGAAATGTGTTTCATTGAAAGTAAACAAAACCACAAACCTATGCATTCAAAATAAATGCTGAGAACATAAAATAAACCTTTGCCAATAATCCAGGGCCTGTTTACTTGACAGTCTTGCACTGCTATTATTTTAAAGTGAAAGTTTTCACAATATACAGTGACATAATCTAAACACTACAGTAAACTGTACTTTAATTAGGAGCCCTGAGCTTCTCCATCCGCAAGGGAAAAAAAGGTCACAATACACTCAAATAGAGGAGAAAGGCAAAGGAGGACTTCCTGGCCCAGGGAATTTGCTCTTTTTTGTTATGGGATGAACAGGCTGTATGTATAATCCTTTTCTCCATCAAAATACCTTGGTGATTTGAATGTAAATGTTCTTCTTTCTTCCAGGGATAATTCAGACACAATTCCCTTGTGCACGATCTTTGATATTTCTATGTAATTCCTAGATACACATTTTCATGCCCAAGGCTTTCCATGTTACATCCCATCCACTGCAGCGCTGGCACCCCACCACCAGCCAATACACAGTTCCAACACCAGACAGGCACTGAGACAAGCAAGGCAGCTTCGTAACTTTTTTTCTCCATGCTGCTCCTTTCAGACCTTTGATGCCTTTAAGGTGACAAAGAAAGGTGAGTATCTCAGTGGAGGTGATAATTTACTGCTCTGGTGGGGGAAGGTTTCATTTTATTCTGAGATTTGGTGGTGTTTTTTTTTTTTAGTCATGAGCACTGGTGGCAACCAAAAGAAGGTCTGGGAGGCAAAATGACATTTGGATAAACAACAAGGAGATTAATGGTTTGTCTATGGAAAAGAGATAGCATTTAATCAAGGTATAGGAATGACACAGCAAATCCCAGCTGTAAATCAAGTGTTTGCAATAAGCAAAGTGTTTGATCGATATGCAAGAATAATTCCACAACATTTTGTTGCCATATTTTCAAAATGGGGGAATGACTGTAGAGACTGATAGGACAAAGACAGAAGTTGCTTTTCTTTCAACCTTCTGATTGAGTCTGACAGCATAAAGAAAGGAAAATAATGAGAAGCGAAGACTTGTAACTGATAAAGTCTACATGCACTCATCCCTTTTGTTCTCTGAGAGACGTCACAGTGAATTTATGATGTTTCTAAGGAGAACCTTTGGTTTGTATTGATTTGGAAACAGAAATTCTTTGCATATCATGCTCATTAACTAGCCTGGCTAAGAATTTCTCAATGTTAACTCTGACCTAAATGGATTGGAAGCAATTATACTTTGATACTAAGAAATTTTTCATGCAATACCAAAAAAATTATTTTTCACCCCGGGCCACATTTAAAAAGAAAACCAACACAAACATGTTTTCCAAACCAGCCTAAGTGCAAAAATGAACGTTTACCCTTAAAGTAATTTGTTTAAACTGATGCAACATCACTTCTCATAATATATTTGGATCTATTTCAACAATTGTTGGAGAAAAACAGCAAATCTAGGAGCTCAGAGCGCCTAAGGGCTGCTGTGGCAAGTTTGTGCCACTCCACTACTGTGCTCAGAGAGTGTTGTGTCATTGGTATGAGGTACAGCTGCGACGCTGGGGGGCTGAGCACGCAGAATTGGCCTTGGCTATGACCCTTGCTGCCCCCACCACAGAGCAGATGTGCACTCTTTTCCCCCTGTAGTAAATGCTTGAGTTGCAGCCAGCAGCAGGGAGTTCCCCTCTTCAAGGGGAATCATTCACAGCGTCTCGCCACTCCAGGGTTTAAGTATCTCCAAATAAGAGATTAACACTAGAAGAGCTCAGTTTGCAGGAACAGACGTTTCAAACAGCAGTTTTAAGTAACGAGTCAAGGTGCAATATGGGGAAAGAGCTGCTACTCACATCTTTCCAAAAAGTGCTTATTCATATCCTCATGCCAAACTGCCCAAAGAACATCTCTTGGGGGTTTTAAAATAAACATTTTTTTGCTCCACCAACTGCAAGTGATAAAAATTTCCTATGATTTAAGTATGTAATAAGAGCATGACACAGAGGATTTCTGGTAAGAAACTGTGTTTTCTTTCCGGCTCAAACCTCAGGAGCTCCCTCTGAGCTAAGGACATCGGTAGGGCTCCCTGGGCAGCAGGTGTCACCCAGCAGGGCTGGTGGCAGGGAGCTGAGGGGATGCCCTGCAAGGGGGCACAAGAGACACTTGAATGCTCGTGCTGGGGCTGCAACCACAGTCAGGTTTGTAGAAGCACTGCAGCTTGTTTTGATGAACCAAGGATTTGATCTTTTTCTAGGCAGAATCAAGAAAGGATTTTAGCTTTAATTAGAAATGGGGCTTAGCCTTTACAAGAGAGTTTATTGGCCTTTTGAGGATGAACGGTTGAATGAGGGGACAGACCATGAAAAAGGATGCTGTGCTGTGGTAAGAGCTGTCAAGGGAGAGGTTTCTGAGCCAGAAGGGACATGAGTTGCATTAGGAGGAAAGAGTGTGGGTGAAGAGCTGGTGAAAGAAAAGCAACAAGAAGAGAGACAACAAGCACATGGAAGCATTGCCTCTTCCTAGGGTTTCACACCCCGGATTATGCTGCTCCCTCCCAAGGTGAGGTAGCCACAGCAAATTAAAAAAAAAAAAA
>WBMW01001358.1:61013-127748 GCA_013396635.1 Penelope pileata
AAAAAAAAAAAGGAGTACATCCCACTGCAGAGATATTTTAACTTCCCCACATGAGATGAATTGCTTAGTCTGCTTTTTTGTTTTAATTTCACATTGTTTTCTAGCTCAGAACTGATCATGAACTGGAAACGACAGGGAAAGCAAGAGAGTCTTGGCCAGGGATGGCACTATTGCGAAGCATCTTCCTGAGCTCCTCAAGCACAGCTGCACTTCTCTGGATGCGCTGCCTGCACTGCAGAAAGCAAAGCAGGGACCTTTCTTCTGCAGCCTGGAACATACAAGTTTGGGCTTGTTCACAGAGGGTTTGGGGGCACGAGGGAGGAAGGATATTTCATTACCATGGCCAAGAAAATCTTTGAATAAATGAGAAATGATTATTTCTTTTGTATTGGACCAGATTGCATCCAGATTCTTCCTCTGTTAGAGCTTGGTTGTATTTCATTCCATTTGCGTAACAGTCCTGGCCCTATCTTAGAGGGGTGGGTTTGCACTTTGGGTGATTGCCTGGTAGCAGTAGGACGGGACCCCTCAGGGCTTCCCGTGTAGCGCACGTAGCATGTACCGCAGGGCTGTGTTCAACAGGGTGGAGTTGTGGGATAGAGAAAACACTGCATTTTTCATGATATTTAATATATTGTGACTGAAAGACCATTGGAGTCTCATTTTGGCTTTAGTTCCCCATTCAGACCATAACTGACTTCTTGCCCCTATGCCTATAAGTCCTTGTGGGTGACGCATTTTGCACACAGCAGACAGCTCCATGATGTGGCTCAGATTCAGGCTATGGGTGGACTCACTCATGTTAGAATTGAACAAAGCATATCCTAAATGTGAAGCCAAGGGTTTATTGTTCTTCTTGTTGTTGCTCAGGATACTCCACATGGGTCCTTTCTGCTGCTGTCCCACAGTTAAGGGGAACAATCATCCTCATTGTCCTTGAAGGTGCTGCAAAGACTTGTAGACAGCAACTGACTCCTTAAGGAAGCTGTCAGGGCCCTGAGGTCACCATTAAGGGCACCAGCAACTTTACCGGCCCTGACCAACCTCCCCTGGGCTTCTCCAACACCCACAGTGCCCTGAGAGAAGCCAGGGAACAAAGGCCAGAACAGCAGCCATTTCCCAGGTGCCATCCCACTTTGGGGCCTGAAGGCAGGAGGCACCCAGGGCACAGAGCCCGGCTACATGCATGGTGAAGCAAAGGATGGTCTGGGAGCACGTCACCTGCAAGACACAGCTGATAGGTAAGTGCTCAGCTAGCGCTTGAACACGTTCCTCCTTCCCATGTTCTTTATGGATCTCCATGAATGAATTTTCTCAGTAGCTCCCTATGGAAAATACATGCAGGGGGTGAGAGTAGGAACCAGGGGGAAAGTATGTCGCAGAAACTACAGAAGAGACATGAAGGCAATGTAAAAACACAGCAAACTGTGCTTTTCTGCTGAAGTGCAACTGCAACATATAACAAAACCCTCCCTTTGTTTCAGGTTGTATATTAGCAAAAATTTCTTCCCAGAAGGAGTGGCCAAGCATTGGAAAAGGCTGCTCAGTAAAGTGATGGAGTCACTGTACCTGGAGGTTTTCAAGAAATGTGTGGATGTGGCACTGTGGGGCATGTTTTAGTGAGTATGGTGGGGATGGCTTGACGGGTGGATTTGATAATGTTAGAGGTCTTTTCCAACCTTAATGATTCAATGATTCTCACTCCAGCAGTCGATCTTGATGTCACAGAAGTAGTTTGTTAAAATCTGGTATCAGAGACAGGGCCAGGATTTGGCCAATAGCTTGATGCTGAAAATCAGAGCCTCAGATCTGAAGCACTTAAACAGGCAAATCATGCCTGGATGGGAAGTGGTGTTAAAATGCTCCCCAGCAACATACTCCAGACAGGCTCATAGGAGTGATTGTGCCTCCCTCAGTAGACCAGTGAAGGACTTCAGCAGGGTTGGAAGGGTCACCCACTGAGTTTGTGAGCTATTGCTTTTTTTCTACTATTGGTTCAGTAACGGCTCGGTAGAGAAATAAACAGAAGAGCTGGGTACAGATCACCTCCCTCTGACAGATGGACAAAACCAAATTCTTGTCCTTCTAGCACCACAGGGTTGGGGTTTTGTCAGAGTGGCAACGACTTTTTAAAATCTTTACTACTCTTAGAAAACACCTGTGGTCCAGAGAGTGCTACAGTTACCCAGCGAGGGTTGTACCACTGGGTCACTTTGAATATTTGTTAGTCCTGCTGAAGCTTCTGACTAAAATTTACCTTCTTCATTTTCAATCTAAATCCACAGGCTTTAGGAAAAACAGAATCTGGGCAAGCCAAGCTGAAAGCCTTTGCATAGAGCCCTGCTTGGAGCTAATGCAAGGAGAAATAGTGCAGCCGGCAATGCCACCTAGCTGCTGCTCTGCCTCCGGGCGCTGCTCGCCCATCAGCCTGCATGGCCTTCGTGAAACAGCTTCTGGGTATTACTCCTTCTGCTAGAAAACAGATTTATTTTCACTTGAGGCATGAGACAAAAGGCTGGTGCTTCTGCACTAGTTATGTTTTATTATACTTTCTATCCATTATTGTTTTATTTATCCTGCTTTCCTCCTTTCTTCTGATTTGAATCAGTTCCGATTTCAATCAGATGTTGCTATGAGTGCCTCTGCTCTACTCTTTCCACTGCTACTGGAAACATTCTCCCGTCCCTGCTTCTCACTACCTGCATTCCACTAGCCAATTTTTCACTCTCTTCAGCCTTCTCAGTAACAAATATAACTTTTCATTTCACAAAACAGACATGAGCTCCTGTGCAGTCATTTCCACGACCTTCAGAAAAATAAATGGCCAGTCCCATTCCTCAGACCATCCCTCTAGCTCTGGATTGTCACAGAGCATAGTTGCACCAGTTGCCTCTCTGACATCCCAGGAAGCTGACAATAAAGAAAGGATTATCTATCCCAAGTTCAATATTTCTCTACCTCTAATCAAAAAGAATACATGAAACAACTTAGGCGATAAGCACGCCATTAAATGCAAATAAGGACTGTTACTCATGAAGATTTCAGCACTTCTAAGGAGGGTTTCATTTTGAAAGCGTTCACCTCCCAGCAGACTCTCTAAGCCACAGAAGACCTCCTGGACTCACATCATCTGTGGATCTAGCCTCTAAAGCCATCCAACACCTGTGCAAACAGAGCTAGTATTACACAGGCAGTGTGCTCTGCCATAACATCCACTCTGCTGGGATTTGTGCAAAGGGCGCACATCTTTTCAAGAGGTTCCAACACAGAGGTGTTCAGTGGTGACAGTGTCACTCTGTAGTGAAAAAATATCACAAAGTTCTCTCAGATAGGTCTCACAAAAGCAACAGAGGACGCCCGAATATCTGCCATGGTTTGTTTGTCCTGAGGTACTCAGAGCTGCCAACGATCTGGCCATAGGGGGAGATGCTGTGTTCTGATTCATATGCAGCCAATGTGAAATATCTGCAACTCAGTTGGAGCTCATTAGCCACTAATGACTCCTCTGCTTTTTCCAGGAATCAGACTGTTCCTGCAGATTATGGCCAATGACCCCACATGTCTGCCATGGTGTGTGAAATGCAGCCAAGCAGCCGGGGACTGCGCAAGGCACACAGAGAAGGACGCACTGGAGGATAGGCTATCCCTGGAAAATCACACGCTGCACAGCATCCGCAGTTGGAGGCTCCAGTTCTGCCTTGGGGGGAGCCTGCGTCTGTGGATTCACCCCTCCAGAACACAGCAAGGGGGAGGTGGTGGTGGTGTAATAAAAGAAGGAAATGGATGGATGAGTTAATGGCAATGACAGCCCAACTGGAGCTTGTTAGAAACAGGGACAATGCAGGATAAGCTGTTGCAAACACTTTTGTCAGTAAACTGAAAACCACATTTATTTGAAAAGGATGGATGCACATAAATGCAGGCAAGCAGAACGCAGAAGTTCTGTGAACTGTGTTATGCAAAACCCCTCTATATTACGAAACCCCTATATGTTATGAAACCCCTCTGCATTATAGACTGAATTACCACTTTAATCCATTTCTTCATTATGGATCCCAATAATTTGTTTCTGGACAAAACACAGTCTCCCAGAAAGGCATTCCGCCCTACCCTGGGCATACAGCATTGCTTTGTTCGCAGTACACATGACGGAGCATGGTGTTGGGATGTGACTGAAGGTGGCTTCACCTTTTGCATTACAGCGAAAGCTTGACTCCTCACATTGTAAGACCCTATTTTTGACTGCATGCAACGTTGCCAAACTATAACCATTTGGAATGAAATTTTCCATGCCAGGTATCTGCCTCAGGCTGAAGCTTTTGGAAAACGTCCACAAACTCAGCCGTTTCCAATAATGAGGGTAAGGAAAAATTCATTGTTTTGTCCAAGTTAAAAAACAATTGTGACCTTTTCTTTGAAAAGCTCTGGCATCCCTCTTTCTTGGAGCAGGAACTTGTTAGGGGGTTGCCTTTCATCAGAGATATCCCTTTTGCCCTTCTGAAAATCTGCCTGAATTTGGCTACATTTTGAGTCTTTGGAAAGCTGAATTTGCACATGCTCACTGGATAACTACAAGATTCCTTTCATTTTAGCAACTGAACCTCTGAAGATTTCATCCTCCCTGAGCAGATTTCAACCTAAGTTCAATCAGGTTTTTTCATGCAATTTCAGCTGTAGACTTCCCCAGCCTACAGCAGGGCCAGGCATCTGAAATGAGAGCCAGGAGTCTGTCTCTTCTGCATTCCCAGTCATAGTCATTGGGGTGAGACAATGTGGAGGAGAAAATTCCTGTTTTCCAACACAGAAATGACAAGAGCCAGACATGTGAGTGGTGATGAGGGATGGGAAGACTCAGAAATCGTCCTGACAAGACAAGCAGAAGGAGTAGGGACTCAGGAATAGCACATCAATGCGGAGCAAAAGCATGGGGTGAAGAGCAGGGTGGTGGAGGGAGGCTAAGGAACATGACAATTGTGGGGGCTGGGTGAAATGAAGCAGAAGAAAAGAGGAAGAGGCTGGAGACCTACAGGATCACAGAATGATTTGAGTTGGAAGGGGCCTTAAGGGTCATTCTGTTCCAACCCCTTGCCGTGGGCAGTGACATCTCTCACCAGATCAGATTGCCCAAAGCCATATTCAACCTGGCCTTCACCAGGTCTTTTCTCACCTGAGAACCTGGTTCCTGGAACATGCCATGGAGACCAGGGTGAGCATTTCTGCATGCCACATCTAAGATGTGTGAAGTGCATGGCCTCAGCCCAGGCACCAGAATGAATATGTATCCTCTACATTAATCTCAACAGTTATTCCGTAAAAATATCACCTCTGAACTATGCAGTAAAAATGAATTAAATACCATTTATATGTGAGAGCTTGGCTGTAAAAACAGAGTGCCATGAAGAAAAAGCATATTGGATAATCAGTAACTCTTAATTTAGGACTGAGTTTGAATAGTGGGACATAAAAAAAAGTCCTTTTATGGTAGAGGCGAGTTAAAATCGCATAGATTACTTGAATTTCAGTATGCTGAACTGTTTCCTGTAAAGATATCAAAGTCAGGTGTTATGTTTGCAATATTGGATTTTTTTAATTATTATTGTCTAATTTTCTTGTCAGTGCTGATATTATCCATGGAATCTTACTTACCCACAAAGCCAACCGTATCCTGGGCTGCATCAGAAGCAGCGTGGCCAGCAGGGCGAGGGAGGGGATCCTGCCCCTCTGCTCTGTGCTGTGAGACCTCACCTGGAGCATTGCGTCCAGATGTGGAGTCCTCAGCACAGGACAGACATGGACCTGTTGGAGCGTGTCCAGAGGAGAGCCACTAAAATGATCCAAGGGATGGAGCACCTCTCCTACGAGGACAGGCTGAGAGAGCTGGGGCTGTTCGGCCTGAAGAGAAGGCTGCGGGGAGACCTGAGAGCGGCCTTTCAGTATCTGAAGGGGGGCTGCAGGACAGAGGGGGACAGACTCTTCAGCAGGGTCTGTGGTGATAGACAAGGGGAAGCGGTATCAGACTAAAAGAAGGGAGATTTAGAGTGGATTTAAGGAAAAAGTTTTTTACGACAAGAGAAGGGAAGCACTGGAACATGTTGCCCAGAGATGTGGCGGAAGCCCCATCCCTGCAGACATTCAAGGTCAGACTGGGCCAGGCTCTGAGCAACCTGGTCTAGCTGTAGGTGTCCCTGTTCATTGTAGGGGAGATGGACCAGATGGTCTTTGCAGGTCTCTTCCTACTCAAGTGATTCTATGGTGATTCTACGACAAAAGTGCAGAAAAGCAATAGCAATGACCAGCAATACAAGTCAGGATCTGATGTTGGCTCTGATTATTTAGAGATGAAAAATCTGAGGCAGGAATTGTTCAGAAAGAGAAGTGAGACTAGGCTGTGTCTTCTAAAAGACTGATTTAGACTGAAGAAAAGAGCTGGTTGCTCTGGAAGAGAGGGTGTGATCCTGGGAAATTCTTTTCCTCTGTATAGCTTTTTCTTCAAACATTTTCTCGGATGTATTGAGAAAATTATATAAAAGAAGCACATCCATCATCAGATCACTAAATTTAATTTCACTTTATAGTAGTTTGCATTTCAACTGGAAAGCTTCCTCTACAAACTAAGTTACTGAAAATACTAACACTTTTGGAAAAGAGCTTCTTACCCATGCACAGGTGTGTGCTGACTCAAGGAAATGTTACAGACATCAACATGTATTTGTCTGAAAGTCCTTTTTATTGTATTTGCTAAATGCATATGGCTCTGCATGGGCACCCACACTGTTTCCATAAGACAACCCCGTGTTTCCAACTCGTGGAGACTGGGCCAAGGACAAGATCAAGACTGTTAATGCAAGAATGCTGATAGCACAATCAGTGTTTGGTAGTGAAGAGGTGGTTTATAACACAGGAAAAACCTGGTGCTTCAGTGGTGTAGCAGTCCCATGATGGGGACTTTCTCACTGTTCGTCTGTTCATGGGTTGTCTGGATGAGACTGTGCACAGAAACTCTGATTTGAGAAGGGACCTCCTTCACATCCTGCTCCCTGCTTACCCTACCTACATCACAAGCCTGACTGACCGCCTGATCCAGAGCCAGCCCCTCTGAAGGCCACTACTTTTTACCTTTACAGACTTTCCCAGAGTGAGCAGGTGTCTCTATGAAGCCACCAGACACCATTTGAGGAATCTGGCTTGGTGTTTTGAATCTCTTGCTGAGGCCAATAGGCTGACTCAGAAGTTCCTGTGCAGCCATTCTATGTTTTGGTCACCCAAGACTTCTTTGAAAACCTCCAGACATCATCAGCGTATATTAATAATGACTTAGCATATGTTCATAGTTCCCAGATGGAAAATGTTGCTCTGTGTTGAGTGGGTCCAAAATAAGCAGAGGAGATTTTGAGCATTACTGAGTGGCTCAACACGGGCCCCTTATCAGCCCAGAAATCGGAGATCCCATTGACAGGGTCAGCAAATTGTGTCTAAAACTTTGATTCACAGCTGCAGAGAAATTCACCATCCTGCTTGCAGCCACGTTGGCATGAGGTCAGAGTCAGCCTGGAATCACAGAATGACAGAATTGCAGGACTTGCAGGGGACCTTTAGAGATCATCGAGACCAACACCCCTGCCACAGCAAGTTCCCTACAGCAGGTTCCACAGACTGGCATCCAGAGAGGTCTTGAGTATCTCCAGAGAAGGAGACTCCACAACCTCCCTGGGCAGGCTGTTCTAGGGCTCCAGAAGACTGTTACATTCTTACCAGATTGAGGAAACAACACCTTTTTGTTATGTTTATTTTTGGGCTATTTTTGACTGCCTGGGAGGTGCTCAAATATTAGGATGATGGAAACTACACAAGCAATGAGACTGAATAGATGACACATTTTTTTTCTTGTGGGAGACATGGCACATATTCAAGAGTAGGAGAAATTACTAGGCAATTTTTACCCTAAACCATCTCCACCAAAGCAGCCTTTGTAACTATTATTTCCCAAGAGGTCTCTGGTCTTAGGAGGCTTTCACAGTTACTTGTTTGCAGGTCGCTGGGGAGGGGTCATTAACTACGTTGAATTTGTGCTATCCATCCCCCTTTGGGCAGCTGTCTGTGCTTCTCTTTATCCAGAGGACTAACTACAGAGGGGCAACAGGTTTTATTTTTCTAAGTATCCTCATTCTTCCAGAGTCAGTAAAATTTTTCAAAGCATCAAAAGCTCAAAAGTGCAGGAAACTGCTCACACCACAGTCTGGAGTGTGGGTTCAGCTTGAGTGAATATTCAGATGCTTCTCCAAAGCTTATCTGGCCTAGCCAAAACCTCCTGAATTTACAAAATTGGGCTGGGCATTTTATGAGAACAGGATCTCTTACAAGACTTTCAGTATTTCCTCTACTGACTAGAAAATACCACGAGATCAGCTTGGAAATTAATTTATTTTTATTTTAAAATGGATCATAATGCTTGAGGATCCTAAAAAGATTCAAAGTGAATTGTCTTGTAGAAATTGGTTGAAAGCTGAGAAGGATGACTCCTTTTACTTTGCCCTCCTTGATCCAGTTTGCTCTTCTTCAGCAGCATCCAGAGGGACTCTACCCTTGGCAGCCGTGTTTCTCATTTCAAGCACGGCCCTCCCCTTGCTCCAATCTTGCCCCGCTGCTGCAGCACCTTTTCTTGAAATAAATTATTAACAACTTGTAAATTCTATGCCAGCAGTTGCTCTTCAAAAGGTCAGGCAGATCAAATGACTTCCACATCAGCTCAAAGCTACTCCGTCAAAAATGGGATGAAAACACTGGTGTGCCTGATCCTCATTCCGGTCCTGCATCCCAGGTTTCAAAGGCCGCTCTTTGTTTTTGAGGTTGAGGGTGTAGTCAGCTACCTTGAAGCTTTCTGTCTGAAAGGTTTTCCAATGAGGCTAATTGTCTGTCTGCTCTTTTGAGTGCATAGGTCAGATCTTTAGCATTCACGCCCATGAGGGTGGCCTTTTCACTGCGCTCACAGCTGAGCTGGCTCTATCTCTGCATTCTGCAGTGTGGCAGGAACTGAAATGCCATCTCCCAGCAATGCCTGACAAAGCTTTGCAAGAGACGTGGCTGACACCATTTTGCTGACAGGAACAGCATCTGCATCCTGCCACTTGTTGCACCTTCACTATGCACACTCTACGTTCTCTCTCAACAAATGTTACTTGCAGCTCTTAGAAGCTCTTTACAGAAACTCCTTTTCCAGGTGTTGTCTGTGAGAAGGAACACAGCCACTCTGGGTACTGCAGACACATGAAAACGTAGACACCAAGCGTGGTGGAGGCCAACCTTGCTGTGACCCACAGGATGGGGCCAGGAAGTCTGCAGTGGCTGTTCATACCTGCTCTGTCTTCCTATTTTCAGTTTGCTTTTATTATTTGTTTCTCCTCTGGTGGGTGGTTGACTCTGATGACCAAGTTGTCCCTTTAATGACCCAGGAGATGGTCAGGACCCAGTGGTCACCTGCTTTATACACAGACTGTCACATTCCCCTGTCAGTGCTAACAAGGGTTAGGGAAGGTGATCAGAACAGGGCTACTTTTGCACCTACATTGCCAGCTGGGCATGCTGCAAGGGAAAACTTGGATGCATGTACATACAGCCCTTCTAGGAGGCAGTCGCAGCTGTACTGGAGCTTTTTCACACTCCAATAAAAGCCAAAGTCAACTGCAAAGAATAAAACAGAGTGGCTGTGACTAGTTCAGAGAAAAGTGAACTCTGGACAGGCCTGGACTGCATCTGTACATCATAGTCAGAAAAACTGCAACACTGCCGCAATGAGAAGACGCAGCCACTGACACCTCAGAACATTATGTGTAAAAGCTGCTTGAATGTCCTGCTCTGAACTATAGCTTTTCATTTTCAAAAGACTTTCACCTTAAAACTTGCAGAGATTAAGGAAATTGAGAGAAGTCTCCCAGCATCAAACATGTAAGGGAGCAAGTTCACTGAACACTTTAATGCACGCAATAAAGAATAACTGAACAGCAGCACTGTAGGCGATCTGCAGTCCATCTGCAGTAGCTTCACCTGTGTTGCCTATGGAGACGCTTCTGCTGGGTGGAGGTGAGGGTACGGACCTCACTCCACCCTGCCTTGTACACAGTGCAGTGAGGTAGCACTCTGAGGCTCCATAGGAGCGATGTGTTGAAACCCAAAAAGATGGTGCAGCCCTTGGGAAGACACTTGGATAGACAAAGTGTGGTGATGTAAAGTGAGCAAGTTGCCATGGGTTTAATTCCACTCTCACACGTGTGCACGAAGTCTTCATTTTCAAGGCAAAAGAGCTCAATAATGATATACATATACCTGCACATACATACATTGATCTGTATTTGTATTAACATATAAATAGAACAGGACTTTTCTGGCAAGAAATGCTTGAAAGCAATACAAGAAGTTCCCATAAGTCACTGGAGAGATCACCACCACCAGTGCAAATCTGAGGTCAATGATACCAGCTCAAATAAATTAGAACAATAGCATTACACTGACTTGTTGTTGACACTAGTGAGATCAGCATTGAGGAGTTGTGCCACCAGAAAGATTATGAGAGTTTCTAGAAAAATATCCGAGGAATTATTCAATGAAAAAAATACATATTTGCTGTAAAATGACCAGATCAATCTATAGAGCCTATAGTTAGCCTCCAGTGCTTGTTGCTGAAGCAGTATCTTCAAAAATCAGGGGGATTACCCCATTAAGGGGTTAAGGAAGCAGGTAGCTGGGTAGCAAGATCTGTTCGAATTCCTTTCTGCTGTCACATCCTGGTATGACTCAGGCTGTTAGAGAGATGCAACATTTGCTGCACATGGTGGTGTCATTTGTAAAAAATGTCAGTGTTTAGCAAATATTTGTTGGCCACAACAAAGCCTCAGGTCAGGTGTATGCGGGCACGATGAAGTCTCAGTAAAAAAGCTACACTATTACCCTTCCGAAAGTTGACATGTGTGTGCTTTAAACACGTGTGTCTGTCCTGCAAACATCTCTTCCAAAGAGAAGGAATTGCCTTCATCCAAAGAATTCTAAGTAGGAAAAGACAGAGTTTCAGCAAGGAAAGACAATTCAAGAGGCAGAAACATGAGAGAAAGGGAAGAAAAAAGCAGAATTTTTGCTCTGAGGCTGAAAGACAGGTGGAGATGTGGGACTTTTTAGTAGCTATTTTCTGCATTTTCCCTCTCCGCTAGAGCCAGAAGACCTTTTCCAGTGAAGCTCGAAGCCCATGGCTGCAGCTGGGACTGTACACAGCACTCAGCATTAAGTGGTGCTCAGAAGGCATGATACACTACCACAGGGCAGCCAAGACTTCTCCTCGTCCAAGCTATATTGTGAAATAAATCTGGAATACCCAGAAAAATACCTGCAGGACTCAAACAGAGGGGAAGAGAATAAATTAATCCAGTGGAAGGGTGAGCTTGTCTTGTCTCCTTACCTGCACACATCTTAGTTCACACCACGCTTCTCCTGGTCAGAACATCTTGGCAACAAACACATTGCCCATTTTAAGGATCTAGGTGAATTTTTTTTGGAAATGGCATTTTTTATGCCCTCAGAAGGTTCACAAGCTTTACTCTTTTTTTTTTTTTTTTTTTGTGACAGCATTTAACTGGGACCTTTTCGCTGTGAGCTGATTGTTAACACGGATTTCACACCACTGAGAGAATGTGCAAAGTCTACAAAGAAAGGCATTGTCTGCTTTGTTTAACAAATGACATTATTTCCCTTCTGCCTAGCAACCCATCACAGGGCCAGAGGATTTGTAATAGGGAGCTAGCAGAACGCAGCATTTCAAGCTAGTAAATTGGTCTCATGCTTTCATTGCACTTTAGCTTAGCCAAGAACTTGTAAAAGGACAAAAAAAAAACAAAAAAAAAAAAAGGATGGATTTCTTAATCTAATAAGTGTAAAACATCTTCATAAACTTAGATACTTACAGTTTCATCAGGGCTATAAGGAAATATAGCTTTCAACAGCATTTCAAAATATATTTTTTGGGAACAATTATTTACTTGAGTCTTTCCAAAATAATGGAAGCTTTATGGCACACTTATATCTTTCTGTGCAGACAGTAAGATCACCACCTTACCACGCCCTTAATTTCCATAGTGAGGACTAAAATAATAATGTGATAATGTTACTGTAAACATTAATAAATCTATGATCTGGGCCATTTTCTCACACTTCTTCATAGTCATCATAATTCTCTCATAACTCTTTTTATGTCTCTGACACACCGAACATCTCCATTCTATATCTTCATTTTAGAGCTTCCTTTTTTTATGCCTTGCACTTAGTAGGCTATGAGTTAGGTTCTGTCATTCGTGGAGAAGAAACAACAAGATGAAAGCAAGAGGCAGGTAAAGGATTACAGCCATCAGCTTGGACCCAGCCGTAGGTCTTCTGCATGCAGCAGAGTTGGAGAGTGGAGAGGGGGACAATTCGTAATAAATGTACATTTTTTCATCCATCCAGAATTACTTGATGAGCTGATAATGCACCAATGAGACCAGAAAGCACATCAGGGAGCAACAGGAGCTGGATATCCTGCAGGTGATGATAAGCTACAGCTGAAGGTGACAAAACCAACAGTCCCATCCCACAAGACCAGAGTGAGTAGCCAGGGTGAGCCACAGCCCAGGGATCACCAGATAGGTTCATGGTGATGAGGCAGGGGTGAGGCCAAGCCAAAAAGGCAGGTCGGTTTGTTGGGGTGAGGAGGAGTGAGGTGTAAGGCTGGGCACTGTCACTCCCAAGGCACAGCTGGAGAAAACACCCGTGTTAAGGGCCTGAGCTTGACTGCAGCTGCTGGGCAAAGTAGAGGAGAGCCCAGCCAGCCTTCTCACTGCTTTTGCATGGATCATTCTCTCCACAGCCTGATCCAGTTGCCCATTTGCTGGCCATGAGCCCAAGCATCCCAAGCCCCAGGACACACACAACAAGGCTGCAGAGCTCCTTTGTGCACAGGGGGCATGGACAACATACATGATGTGATGCCTTTCCAGCTTCTTCCTGGAATGGAAAGGGCAGAGAAGGATTATCCATGTTCACCACCCCTTTAAGATACTTGTAGTCCTCAGAAGGTGTCCCGGTTTGACCTAGCAGACAGCTAAGTCCCCCACAGTTATTCGCTCACCCTCCCCCCTCCCAAGTGGGATGGGGGAGAGAATTAAGGAATAAATACGGTAGAACTTGTGGGTTGAGATAAAAGCTATTTACTAAGACAGCAGAGAGAATAAAAGAAATACCAGTACATATAAATATATATAAGATAAGAAACAAGAAATAATACCCAAAGCAAGGGACCAACAACCGATACCCAACCGGCCAGCAGCCCCTCCCTCCGAGCAAGAGAGCGATTTCTCTTCCGTAAAAGTCACATGATGTGATGTGGTATGGAATAGCTCTTTGGTCAGTTTGGGTTAGCTGCCCTGGTCCTGTCCCCTCCCAATTCACAGCTCCTTATGCCTTCTAACTGCTTCACTGAGGAAGAAAATGTGTCCTTGGCTGTGTTCAACACTGCCAGGTGTTATCAGTTGTTTCTCTTCTGGGAACAAAAAACACAGCTTCATACCAGACACTGTGAGAGAAGTAACTTCTGTTAGAAACTAAGACAGAAGGTTAGAAGGCTGCTCCAGGGAAGCATCTTATTCTCTTTTCCTGGCTTTCTCTTTCCCTGTCTATAATTTGCAGCCCCTCTGGAGACGGGACACTGAGCTGGAATAGAACTTCGTCTGAGCTGGGACAGCTGCTTTGATGGACTTCCTATTGACACTAAACAATCAGTTTCATCCCTCTTAAACTGGGAGAAAATCAGGCTCCCCACACTGTTAACAGAGAGAGAAATGAACCTCAGAGAAAGGCTCAGCCAAGACTCATTGTTCTCCAGTCATCATGTAGAGAATTCCTCAGATTCACAGTTCTACGTAGGATGAATTTGGGTCCTATACCATTGGCAGTCTTGCTGTAAAAATAAAACAATAAAACACAAGTTTTGAAAGTCCTTATTATTCTGAAAATTACATGTGGAAGTTTAAAAACTTAATTTTCTCAAATAATTGCAAGAGTGGGCACATTTTCAAATGTATTTTTATATGCAGTAAATGTCCCTTACTTTATTTCCCATATATTACAATAAGTTATAAACAGGCATAGCCCTGTGAAATGTTCCACAGCCCCTTCTGCTGGTACTGCTTCTTGTACTGCTCTGCCAAAGAGCCAGGTTCCATCCAGCTAAGCAAACTGAACTGTGATTCCATGAAGCTTCATTAGGGACTGGCAAAGCAAAGCCCCAGACAATAAAAACTCTCTCGACAAATGACCTAGCCGAGTCTTTCCCAGCTTGAGCCATCTGCACCCAGAAGTCCGTAAGACATCAGTGGCTGAAAGCAGCTAGAAAAATCCAACAGCACAAACACACATGCGCAATCAAGGCAACAAACACAGATATTAAACGAATATTCAAAGCTCAGACCAACTTTCCTTTAACTGCAAATGAAAGACATTACTGCTATACAGCACAAAATGGCTTTGAATTTTCAAGATCTCTCTTAAAAGCTGGGAAAATCTAGATCATTATTTCTCTACAGTTTAAAATTTAAAAAACTTCCTTAAAATGGAATCCTACATGCTCCCTTCTACTTATGTTCAGACAGCAGTAATTTTGGATAAGAGAATATGCCAAAATTAATTTTGATGGGAAGATTTTGAAAGATATATAGAGGATAATATAACAACTAAGCAAAGGAAAAGACTGGTATCTTTTCAAAGGAACTCAATATTCAGAACTCAGATTAAAGTCTGCACAAGCAGTACAATGGAAGGTATTTGATAACTAAGCAATACAATTAATTTTTCATCAGGGGTACCACATCTACGTACAGGGATGTGGAGAATGCACATCCATGCGAGGCAGCAGTGAACTTCATTTATGTTCCCCCACATCACATGGATTCTGTGATTATTTTAACAGCACCGTTTGTTTTTCCTTATTTCCATTGTTTAATTGGAACAAAAACAACCTGCAGCCTCACTCGCAAAAATCGTAAATCTCCCAGTTCTGCAGTGTGTTCAGCAGAATTGTGTTGGGGCTCTTGGGCTGCATGAGAACTCAGGCAGTCCAGGAAGTGTTTCTGCAGATAAGAGATTTGCAGTGAGAGGGGGGAAAACAAAAAAAAGTGCCTGGTTCACGTGAGATTTCAATTATTTGTCGGCTTGGAGCAGACCGTGGGTTGCAGCGAGGGCTGCCAGGCCCACGGCAGCATCGTGCCGGCAGCAGTGGACAGGCAGCGCGGGGAGACCTGAGGACCTCATGCACTGCCCAGGAAGCGAGTGCTGGAAGAGTTAAAGAACCACGTGGCTCGTTGCGTGGCCTGCAAACAAAAGCCAAAGTAAACAAAAAAGCAATAATTTATCCCTCAGAAGTCATTGATTTCCCCTATTCTCACACTGAGCACTGCAGCCAGCACCAGGAAATCCTGACTGCCCAAAGCCTGGAGGGATCGCCCGCTGCTGCAGGCTGTGGTGAGATGTGCCAGGCCTCATGCAGGCAGGAGAAGCCCTGTGAGAAGAGTAACACGAGAGAGAGGGCACTGGGCTGTTTGTCTGCTGCTTTCCTGATGGAAAGTGAGGAACAGCTCCAGGAGAGAGCGTGAAATAAGGTGCTGAGAGCTTGGGTTCTGGGCACTGAGGATATACAGCTGTGTGTCACAGAGAAATGCTGTTAAAACATGAAATGGAAGCTAAATGTCAAAGGACTTCTAACTAATTAGAGGAACGCCTCATCCAAGTTTCTCAATGAAGTTGCTCTGGGAAGCTTTTGGAAGTTGCTGGATCCTATGTGAGAACACAAGGAGCCCAGTGACAGGGGTTCCTGTTCTGCTTGCACACACTAAGCGAGTAATTCAATTAAATGCAAGTAATACAGGATGTTTCCACAACCGAGCCGGGGGACACACTGTGATCCTCAGAAGGAAGGTGCTGAAGGAGCACGAAAATTGCATAAATTCCTGATTTCACAGTCCCTGCAAAAGTTGTTAGGAGCTAGGTAAACATAGTTATTTTCCCAGTAGCATGAATGTAGTGGGAATTGAGAGGCTCAGTTTGATTTGTATTGTGAGAAAACACTCACAAACCATGCTAAGGGCTCAGGCCAGGCAGATGGGGTGCTTTTCAAAACACAGGTCCTGAGCCAGGTTGCCTTGTCCAATCAAAACTGGGAGTTTTAAAGGTCACACATGTAAGGTTGCCCAATGCTTTTCAAGAGTGAAGGCTGTTGAAGCCAGTGTTGACTGGACTGTGTGGAGGAACAGAGAAGATGTAGAGATGGCATCAGAGTACCAGATGGTAGCACAGAATCACTAGCAAGTTCTGGCCTCTTGGTTTGAGTGACTAAATAGCATGACTCCAAAAGCAAGGTTTCCAGGTTTGTTACTCCTGCACAGCAAATCTCTGCTCAGACACAAAAGGATTTAGGAGGCTATTCAAGTGTTTGCACCCAGCAGCTTTCAAATATAGTCCAGAAGAGATAACTGGGGGACAATAGGGCTGGAAGCAAAATCCCACAACAGGAAATACATGTTTAAAATGCAGGTGCTGTATCTGATTGACCAGGGACACAGACTGAGTTATTGTAGACAACGTGCTTAACTCAGTGTACAGCTGCAGACAGGAGCTGCTTTTGAGATGATACCAAACATGTTACACTTTTACATTTAAAGTGACAGGATTTAATTTGATCAATTTAGAATATGCTTTTAGGGGCCTCCACGCTTGGAATCCCATGTTACAGCTTTCCCAGATCCCAGGTCACTGTAGTTGGCTCCTGTATTTATAAAGATCAAATGCAATTGCTGGTCATCCAAAGCACCTTCCCAAAAGGAGGTCATACTCTACCACCAGACTTCCACAGCCTTTACCTTGCCTTTTGACAGAACCAGACACTGGGAATTAGCAGGCATGCTTCTTCATCTCCTTCATGCTGCTCCTCTTTGCCAGCTCTGAGCAATGGAGAACCAAACTCTGCCCTCACCTTCTCCAGTTTCTCCTCTTACACGTGAAGTTGGTGCCCTCCTTCCAGCCTCTCCCAGGTAGGTCTCAACAAAGAGTCCAGCAGAGGGCCACCAACATGATGAAGGGGCGGAAGCATGTCTCCTGTGAGGAGAGGCTGAGTGAGCTGGGACTGTTCAGTCTAGAGAAGGGGAGGCTGAGAGGGAATCTCACCAATGTCCATAATTACCTGAAGGGAGGATGTAAAGACGGAGCCAGGTTCTTTTTGCTGGTACTCAGTGCCAGGACAAGAAGCAATGGGCACAAACTGGAACACCAAGGTTCCATCTAAACATCAGGAAGCACTTCTGCACTGTTTGGGTGATGGAGCACTGGCACAGGTTGCCCAGAAAGGTTGTAAAGTCTCCTCCTTGGAGACCTTCAGAAGCCACCTGGACGTGGTCCTGGACACTCTGTTCTGGGTGTCCCTGCTTGAGCAGGGGTTGAGCCAGATGGACCCAGAGGTCCTGCCAACCTCAGCCATCCTGTGATTCTGTGCTTCTGTGAAGATGAGAGTCAGCTGCTTACTCTCTACATCCATAATGGAGATGATTTGTGTGTTTGTTCTGCTTTATTGAAAGAAGCCCCAGTGGAGGGGACGAAAGTTTGGGTTTGCGTTTGCCCAAAGCTGAAGAGCATCAACAGCAATGCCACGGCTCTTCCGTGTTGCTCTGGACAAAGCAGAGCTCAGCTCAGCAGAACAGCTCATCTAATTTTTGCGTTAAAGCACCTCCAGCCTGAATATTCAGGCAGCAACGTGCTGCTCCTACCACTAACATCACCCTGCAACCGACTGTGTTCGTTGGCATGCTCGCCTGTTTATTTAGGTGTGTGACAGGCTTCCGTTGTTATTTGGATCAGACCTGCCTCATTATGTTCATTCCAAGCACTGCTTGCGTGCTGTTTTGTAGACATCTCCTGGACATGCAGGGCACCAAGGGGATTAATAACATTCATCCAAATGTTTTCCCGAAGGTTGGTGCGAGAAAGAAATATTCATATTGACCTCACAGATTTGGGATACAGATCAGATGCGCTCAGAATGCAGAGCAATGGAGGAAGAATATTACAGTCCACAGGATTTCAACCCCATTTTCTTTTCTGGAGACTTGGTGTTATTCCCTCTACCATGGGACTCAAGGAGAGAATTGCTCTGTACAGTTTGCAGCCTACAAAGAAGTGTGAGTGAGCACTGCAGGAAAACAACCTACATGCTATGAGTGTCATCAAAGTATCACCTCTCCATCCCCTCTGATCTGCTCACGGCAGCTGGGGGGGGTGAACCACCTGGGACAGGCTTAGCCAGCCATTTGGTGAGGGTGAGGACCAACTATGATGGGCCTAGTGGTCCTGGTGGAGCACATCAGTACCAGACAGGAGTGGAAACAGCAATCTGGGCATTTGAAGAAATCACCTGAGCATGAGTGCAGGGGGGGCGTGGGAAGAGAAATACAAAAAAATGTCTTTAGTAGGCCCAGTTAATATCAGCTGGACGGGTTACAACTTTAACATTGCACTTAGAAAGAGCAGGGTCTCCTTGTTGAATGGATGCGAAACAGCTGTTCACCCCACAGAGAAGAAGCTGACGTAATAAATACAGCATTCTCCACACCACCAACTCAGGAGAAAATTAGACGGGTGAGATTAAGAGCGTATATGTAGTTGACTTAACTCTCTTGTACTTTGACCACCACAGGTTAAAGGTTCCTGCTCACTTTACTCATTGTCTATGTGCAATCCCAGATCTGCCATTATCAACTCTGGAAGAGAAAGAAATATTACTTGCATTATATGGTCAGGTAAGGTTCATGCTATTTTTGGATGAAGACATGGTGCAGAACCCACGAGTGACTTCATTAAAAAAACAAAGATTTACAAAAGAATTTACCAACACATGGGTGACGATTGGAGGAGTGCAGAGTTATACTCCCAGGGCCAGTTGGGCATGGGACATTGGCAGGTTTTTTGTTTTGCTTCTAACAAGAAGTAATTCCCCAAGTGGAAATCATGTTTACAACCCTTTTCGTAAGCCTTTAAAGCCACTTGATTCTGTTGGACACTAAACCATATTTTGGCAAAGGAGTGACAAACGAATAAGCTTAACACTCAGTAAAAAGCACTGCAAGAACAGGATGAAACATATATACCTTGTGACAATTATTATCCTGAAATAGCTTATTTCAAGGAACAATCCTGAGCAGTAACCATCTGCAGTGACAGCTATTGCTAATTCATAGGCACTTAAATGGAGATATCAGACCTCTAACTTCAATCCAGGTTACTTTCCAAAATTAACACGCGCCAAACTCTTGTTGAAATGAGTGGGCACAGAGCCAAGATTGCACGTTTATACCAGTAAGTTCAACTCCCACTGAGCTGAAGACCTATCGTTAGCTGAAACTGGAGTTTTTCACACATGGCTGAAGCCTGGTGAGATTTGGGAGTATCCGAAACCAGATGACTCTATATCTGGTTGATTTGTTGTATCACTGACTTACAGTGTTCCTGTTTTTCAGATCTAGCAGCAGTAGCTGACAAACCTATTTTGCTTTCCCATTTCACATCCACATTTAGACACTTATTGATCATGCTTTGCTGAATTGGTAGCGTTATAAAATTAAGCCAAAACAAAATAAAAGTTACTGAAAGCATTCCATTATAAGTGGCAAGTCTAATCTCACACTTAACAGCACAACTTCAAGATATGTGGAGGAATGAACTAGGCTGCAAAAAATTCTCCTATTCTGTCCTTTTACAGGTTCCTCTAGTGCAATCACTTAATGTATTATCTGTGACAGTGTCGCACTTGGACTCCATTCCTGGACCTCTACTTGCCCAGAAAAGGCACTCAAAGGTTTCTTCAGCTGTTTTCTTACATCAAGCTGCATAACCTAGGCACAGGCCTCTAGAAGCAGGTACTTCAGTGCCAGGCACGTGCTTGGTCTGCATCAAAGCCAACCTCATGGAAGCCCAGCCGCCACATCTTCCTCCAGGTTTCACCTACTCCACCACTCTGTCATCCAGACTCAATGGTACAGACCTTGTGCCTCTCCTGCTAACATCCCACAGGCCTTCCCAGGAGTTCTTCCAGGGAACAAAAAGCAAATGTCTGTTCATCCCAAATTCCTGGCAAGAAGAATCCCAGCCCTTACAACGCATTGCAAGCTGCACATAGGGAATGGGGATGTTGCATACTCATGGCCAGTGTATTTTTCACTGTTTTAATAAGCTAGTAAGGAAACAAAACTTCATTAAAAGCTTCTAATTTATCTTCCCATTTCTTTGTTCTTTCCACAAAGACTCACACAACAACTTAGTTTATAACAAAAGAACTGTTAAAAAACTCTGCGTTGAGAACTGTTATGGACATCTCAGCTTCCAGGAAATTAAGAGTGAAACAGCAATAAAGTTAGAAAGTGCGGGATGGTTTGCAAAGCCTGCTCTTAGTGGCCTGGATCAGCCTCCTGCATGATGGAGATAGAGATCTGCAGGGAGCCTGATGGATTTACCTCGCAGTGTGCCGAGATCATCTGCCTCTGCGTGTTTCTAGCTCAGGAGTCTGCAGCATGAATTTTTGGACTATCCCATTTTCCACCTCCCAAAGCTTCTGGCATTGCAGTGAAACGGGCTAAAGAGAAGGAAGGTTCACAGGCAATGACATTTGTACAATTTCACTGAAGGAAAAAAAAAAAAGACAATGAAATTTTTGGAGCTAGGTTTGGGGTCACAGAAGTCAGGGTAATCAAGGATTCTTGACCACTTTTGGATTTCTTCTCTTTAAGGCAGCATGAGCCAACAGTCTGTTTACCTGTTGGATATTATGCAATGGTTTCTGGCCTGCAAGGACCTTCTATTCCTCTGTTCAAGGAAATAATCTGTAAATCACTGCACTGAGAACAATAGTGAGATACAGAGAAGGGCCTTGACAGTCTGTGAACAAAAAAATCTCCCAGGCCAACTATAACCGCCAAACATTACCAATCAGTCTGATGTTACATGTTTTCAGACTCCACCAGTGTTTGGCAACAGTAGAAGAAAACTTTATCCCTTCTTCACAGACAGAGTGTAGTAGAGAGAAAATAGTTATCACTCCCAAGAGCCTTTTCTTAGGGCTTCTGTGGTTTGTAACTCAGACTGCAAAGCTAGCCCCAGCATATCAGCACAAGGTGAGGGAACTGTCCATTACCAGTGGTTTTCAGCCCATATCATCTGCTTTGGTTAATTATTTTGGTGGTAATCTGCTCACACATATGTTAAATTGATCAATTTCCCTATTTAAATCCATCATGTATACCAGGCAGGAGGGAATGGAATAGGCACTGGAACAGGCTGCCCAGGGAGGTGTGGAGTCTCCTTCCCTGCAGATATTCAAGAACCGTCTGGACGCCTACCTGTACAATCTGCTGCATGGAACCTGCTTGGGCAGGGGGGTTGGACTCCATGATCTCTAGAGGTCCCTTCCAACCCCCGTGATTCTGTGATTCTGTGAGTGGAGTGAGGAGCATGGCAATGAATTAGCTTCCTCTCCCCACAAAATTTGACCTCCACAGGTCTCTTGCCACCACTGTTTCTATGATTCCTGCACAGCGTACCATCTGCAGAGATGTTTCCTGCCTCTCACTCTGCACCTGGGACCTCTCAACTATGACTTTGTGTAGCTTTTGACATGTATCTTTGTACAGCCTTTCTGCTGTCTTGGGAGCACTTGGTCATCCTTAGGACAAGGACTAAAAAAAATCTATGATTTCAATGAAAAAAGTTATATAAAATTTGGTAGCATCACCAGTCCATTGCCAAAATGAAATGCCTTTGGATTAGGCTGTGCCTTACACTGAAAACCTGTCTGCCAGTGAACACTCTTCCATCACTAGATGATGTGATTCAAAGCTTAAAACAGGCTGTGCCCCTTGCAGACACCCCGGACTTACTTTGTTGTTGGTTCCAGGCTGGAGAGCTGGTGGAATGCATTCTTGCAAAGCCTGATCTTAAAATCATTGAGATTTGTACACAGTTTAGGATCAGTCCTGCATCCTAATTCCATAACTAGGCAGATGGCAGAAACCAGAGTGTATTCTAAGAGAATATATTGGAATGTCATAAGAAGCAATAATGAGTAAAATTTGTTTTCATAGTGAAACATTTAATATGCATGACATACACTACACAATTACTCACATTCTTAAAATGAAATGGATAAATGTTTCCAGCAGGCATCATCTTCTAACAATTCTTTCAAGTAGATGCCAAAGGAAAAAAAAAAAATGAAGCTAGTAAAAGTTCTGTACAGAACATACCATTATTGTCTCCAAATCTATCAGACATGTTTTCATGAAAATTAAAGTCAGGTTAAAAGAGAAGCATCCAAAATATATTTTTCCTAAGGGTGGGGATAAGTAAGTGAATCATGTAAGACCACTGTTTCACGTAAGACATTCTGTTTGCTTTAGAGAAGGGCTGTGGACTAGAGTTTCCAAAACATATTTACCTGTATTTACAATTTCAATAAACGTTTAGCTTAAGCTAGGTTCAGATCAGTTCAAATACCCCATAGAGGAGTGTAAAAGTGTATCCTGTCAGCATACCTGGCAACATCAAAATCTGCCCACTTTTAGAAAATGTCCTTACCTGCCAGGTTTACAGAACAAAACCCAAAAAGCTCATCATTTGCTTTCTGCTCATATTTGTATTACTGGCCCATTCCTCTTGCATGCATAGCATGCAAAGACATCCCAAACACTCCGTAGTCTGAAAGCCTCCCCTTTTTTTTCCAGGCTCCTATATTTGTTTCTTCAGCCATTAGCTCTGTACCTTTTTCCACGTAGTTTTAGGAAATTCATTCTCATCTTGCTGCTTTAAGAGGCTGGTGCTAACTTTACACTGAAAATGATCTGTTATTTCCCCACCCTTATAGCTGTCTGCTTCTCTGTCTAATCTTGCAAAGAAACATTATTTCTTGCTTGTCTATGAAATGCTTGGCATGCAACAGACACCAATACAAACTAACTACGTCCTGCTTTCAGGCTGGGATGATATCTAGGTTTTACAGTGAAAAGAAGTCTCCAGCTATCACCCACATTACTACATTTATGTTTGAGCATTAGTCATTGAATTTTAGACCACTTTGATTACAACCCATACTGGAGATGCACTACAGGAGAAAATGTCCCTCATTGCCATCCAGCTGAGCCGTGCAAAGCCTGAGCAGACTTCGAGTTCATTACCAAAGCTTTGTTCCCAAATGCATAGGTCCCAATTAACACAAGGGCTTGTGATTATTTATTAGTTATGATGTGCCTTCACGCACCCGTATATATGCCCTTAGTCTTGAGAATGCGTTTACGGTAGAGACTCCCTGGAGAGTCTTCCTCCTTGGAGAACAGCCTTCGTGAAGAAAACTAGTAAAAAAAGAAAATGAAGGTCACAGCAGAGCTTATTTAGCATCTGTAGATCCTCTTCACATCACTTCTGGTTTGTGGTGACATCACTCAGCCCTGCTGGTCAGCAGAGGGCATGCAGTATGGTCAGGCTCCCCACATCCCTCTGAATGCACACACCCGAGTCTGCGTTCCCTGACAGAGACTTGGCTGGGACAAGGGGCAAAGGGAAAGCACTCTGCTTGCTGAATTCATGTCAAGTATTGAAAGACTCTTCCAGGTCACACATAACAGCATCTGATCATTTTAGGGACTTACAGAGTCAAACAGCTACTAGAAAAGTTTTTCGGGATTTGCACTTTGTTGCTAGGTACATGCAGACAACCTGCTTCATATGCCTGTGTCTTTTCCTGGATCCTTAACTCTTCTTCCCTGCATGTTTTCTCCTTTAGTAAGACCACAGTCCTTCAGACAGGGACTGGCTTTCATTTCATGCAAGGAATGTGCCTACTGTGCCCTCAGCCCACCATCTAGCTTGAGGCCTCTGGAGAAAGAAACAAAAATATTATTACTAAGAGTAATAGAATAATGAGTTGTCTTAAGAAACCTCATTAATGCCATGTGTCCCACTGCGCGTCCTGTTTTAGTCCCCTCCTGTTGACTGATGACTGGGCATGTGAAAGAAGATGCTTGCTGTAGTGTTACCCTGCAGAGACTGGTTTGCTATTCTAACCAAGTTCTGGGAACAACAGCACATTCTTCATCTTGGAGAAACAAGATACAATAATAAAGAATTTTAATCAAATATTACATTGTGTTCTCATCTTTGGCAAGCCTGAAAACATTTTCCACACTAAAAGAAAATAAATAATCAATAAAGGAAGCCTTTTTTTTGTAAAAGAACACAGGCTGAAAAACATCCTATGAAGTTACAAAGTCAAATGCAGAGTGTTTTTATACTGACTCATAAAATGTTTATAAACATTGTTTATTTTCAGTACCATGGACCACTGAGCATACAGTAGATGGCAAGGCAGTATCTGATTCATTTTTACAGATATTTTTCTCACAAAACTTGATTGCATATTCATCCAAGCCCACCACACGCCAATTCTTCTCTGTTTGTCATAGTAACCACAGCTGAACGCCATCTCAGCTGCAGCAAAGTGTCCTACGAAGACTGGAATGTATCACTCAACTCAAAAAAATAAGGGATTGTAATGCCAGTGGGTTCACTGTTTTTGAAAGGAAAAGCATCGTGTTTTAAAGCATTCAATATATGCAGGAAGCGTACTTCAGAATGCCTCTCCTGGTGTGTTTTGTTTCCCTTACTGCACAGCATACAGCCCTATGTTGTTATTTCCCTTCTTTTTTTTCATACCCTAAGCACAGTTTCCCTGCTCTAGATGCATTCCAGCACAATGACAAAAATATTTTGTCCTGTGATAGGTGTAGCAATTTCCTCTGAAGTGCCTTCTCTTGCAGGTGAGAAAGGACAGAAGGAGGAGAGCTTGTTTGCTTGTGCCAGCGCAAAGAGCCGTTTTCCAGCCATTGACAGCAGTGCTTGGTTCAGACACCATGCATCCAGGGGTAAAGGAGTGTTATCAGCAGGGACACGGCCCCCAGCGTGTCACCAGTGGGCGCAGAGGGTCCGCTGCCCTCAGCCCAGCCGCAGGGACTCAGCAGGTTACAGAGTTGTGCAGCCGGGTTGTGCAGCTCACTCCTGCCTCCTCTGCCACAGTGGCTCAGGTGCGCATCTGCATGTATGACAGTATATAAACACATACATGTAATAGAAAATCTTGCTAGTATGATTTCAGAGAGGCTGAGCCTCAACACTAACCAAATAACTAGGCATTTAAAATCCTGTTTTTAGGGATATTTATAAGCCTAACTCTTGCTCTAATGTGCTTCATCCTTTGACACACAGAGAGACTCCCGCAGGCTACTCAGCAACACTTAGATGGATCCAGCTTGGTTAGCATTTGGTTTTCCCGAACAACGAGAGAAGAACCACTCTCCAGGGTCTTTACAACGCACTACAGTGCATGTTCAAAGACAAGATTTTAATTGTCATGCAAAACTCAGGGCAAGGAGTTATCTTCTCCTAAATCTCAGATTTGCTTTCTTGTATCTGAGTACTACCCATTTGACACCAGCAGTAAGGAAAAAAGCGTTGCTTCATGTTCTGCATTTCTAATATATTTTGCTAATAAGGCCTTAACAGGTCATTGAATTCCGCACCGCTGCCAGATTTTCTCCTTTCGTTTGTCCCTGAAGAGGTGTGCAGGATGCAGCCCACCTCCAGCCTGCCCTGCATCTGGTCTCCTGCAGCACCAGGGCTGAAAAAACCTTACTCGGGTGTCAGGAGCGATCCCTCACATCAATTGGCAAACAAATTGAAGGGGAAATAGCATTACAAAGCAGAATACAATATGAATTAAAAGGACTGTGCAGAGAGTGGCAGATTTATCAGAGTACTTAAGGAGCTGCAGCCCTTCCGCTAACCCCCAAACAGTGCGTCTAGTGCTGTCTGCTCTTAAATCGCCCCTCTGGGGACTTTGTGGCTTTATCTGGGTATATGGTCAAGTTCCCAGGCAGCAACACAACCCTTACCAGATGGCAAGCCCTTCACTAACCCCAAATTGTACCCAGGTGCAGAGGAGTTGTGCTGGTGCAAGCCCTTATTTCCAGTAGAATTCACGTTCCAGCTGAATCTGGGAGATGTCAGGACGAAGGCCCTTCCTATAGGGCTCCCATCTTTGGTTTTCTCAGAAACTCCCTCTCTCTCAGCACCCCCTGCAGTAGCCAGGATTCAGGCCTTGGCTCTCCATCTATTTGGCCTCCTTCACAGCAGTAATAAACACATTGCGTATGCTATCTACTGCTATCTACAACATAAAAACACCAATGATACAAAACAATATATATTCTTGGCAGGTCTTTCTTAAACAAACGTGTCCAGGCTGCAGGCAGAGGGCCATTCTTGGCCCAAGGACCTCTCACGAGCCGGAGCGTGCACCTGGAGGAGCCCCAGACCGCACTCTGCACCAGGAGACAGATGAAATCCATCATCGCTTGGAAATAACAACAGTGGAGAAGTGGCTGGAGATGCAGGTGCAGAGTGAGAGATGACAGGAGCATCCAGTGCAGCCATAAATCTGGGGGAGAAGCAGATGCCTCACCCCACCCCACCCCTAAAACTGACTTTCCCTGAAATGCCTCCAGCCAGGCTGTGTCTCCTCTTCCAAGAGTCAAAAACCCTTCAGCTGCCTACAGGCAGGGTACATGGTGAGAGCTGCCTGGCCCGTGAAACAGAGGGCACAGTGGAGATGTCTGAAGAAGCAGATTTCTAGGAAACCCCCTTGTGCTTCTAAATTCCCCGATTATACTCCTTCTTCTGCACTCCCTCCTTCCTCCTCCTCTCTGGCAGGAAGCACTGGAGGAGAGACAACAGTCAGAGATGGTGGGAGAGCTGTTGAACTTTCTGGCCTTTCCTACAGGAAGGTAAGCCGCCAAAAAGATGTTTCTTCAACTGCCCTGGTTTCTTCTTCCACTGAATTTGAAGAGGTGAAGGAGGACCTTTCCACCCTCACCATTGTTCAATAGGAAAAAGAAGGAAAAGGAAAGCAAGCTGAGCACAATATACAACCAATTTCTACTGTGGCATTTGCCTGCACATTTTAGGAGTGTTGGGGGATTTCAAGGCAACCCATGAGAGTTCTAACATCAAGGCCACCAATCCGGGTGCATCTCTGCTTGCTCTGGGGTCACAGCCACCAGCACAGGGCAGCTCTCCCTGTTCAATGAGCAATGAAATCTCTGCTACATATCCATACACATTCAAGGGTGTTTGTATGCTTGTAGACCATGGTCTAATGCCAATTCTCCTCTCAAAGGCTTTAGCACGTATATGGGAACAATATACACTCTGTTCAGGTTCATATATTAGATAGCTCATTTGTTGGGCCTAAAAGTTATAGGAAGCACAACATCAAGAGCCTAAAGAGTTGCAGCCCCTAAAAAAAAATATCAAATAAATAGAATAAAAGTGTGCTCTGAAGGCAGTTTGGTGGAGTATGTGAAACATCAAAAGGAGGAAACATCTCTCAGGACTTCTGTCCCACATCAGAGAAGAGTTATGGTGTCATTCTCTGTCACTACCGCTCTCTAAGCAACAAGACATGCTACAGACAGGTACAGAATACAGCCATTATTTCAGAAAGCGTTGGATTTTACCATACAAACATGAACCAAAGAAAGGTGTTTGAGTACATTTAACATCTGATTAAGTTTCAGATTCCAAAATAAAAATCAGTCTTGAGTCTGAACATAAAGTTCAGTGCAATTTTGGCTAAGGAAAGCTGGAATCCACTTGAGCAGTGTTTCAGATAACTCTGTACCCTTGCAGGCACTTTCCCAAAGAGCTTGATTTGCTGTGTCCAAAGCAGCACTGATGGCCAGAGAAAATAAAATAATAACCCAAGTGAGACACTGTCAGTCACTGACTTCTGAAGCCCACAGAGGTTAGGCTAAAAACTGCTGCAACTGAGAAAACAAGTTCTCATTTCAAGACCATTTGATTGGAATAGCTGATCAGACACCTGCTTTGGCCTCCCACCTTGGAACTGCAACAGATTTTTGATTTCTTTATTTATGTAAAATAATCAGCTGTAATAGGACCTATTTTCAAAGTAACATAAGACTTGTTGCCAGAAGATGAACAAACAGCTCTGATGGCTGAGGAGATGCTGCAGCAGCTCATTTTGGAGTAACTCAGCTCATGAGGAATCAAGTATGAGTGGTGGGATTTAAACACAAATTCAATGCTGAAGTTCTGTATGCTGAGATTGCTGATTTATTTGAAGGAATTAGATTACTAACATCAACAGGAAATCAGGCTCTCATTTTTAGCAATGGGAAAAGCATCTCTGATCCCATCAACTTTTACTTCAGAAAAAGAATTAAGCCAAATCATCGCTTTTCTCTGCAGATAACTGGTAGAAGGCTAAATCCTTTCACTAGGGTAGAAATTGAAGACACTACTAAGCAGCTGCCAAGGATTATTCCTGATATTTGCAATGAAATCAAATTTAAGTAGCACTTTTGCAGGCTAAAAAACAAAAACAATCATATGTGAAGCGGTTTTTACCACCTGTGGTAGCAAATGAGGATTGTAATTTCCAAAACAGGCAAAGAATTGGATGCTTGTTTCCCATTGAGCACCAGTGGAGTTTGGGCACAAAAGTTCAAGGTCCTATGACAAGGAAGCTGAAGATGAGCATTTTAAGCCTGTGAGTTATCTCCTTGATCTAAGACCACCCTCAAAAGGGTAGCTGGTGTTACGGGGCTAGTATTGTCCCCGGCTCATCTTCTGACGGGAAGAACAGTTGTTTTCTTTCTTATCCCCACTTGAATCCAAAGCAAGTTCCCACATATTCAAGGTGTGCTGGAGGTCAGCTACCAACTGTGCAGAAGAGGGAGTAAAAAGAATAACTATTTCTCTGCCTTTTTGTGTTTCACATTGTGAGATGTCCAGATGCACATTCCTGCTGGGATAACAGAACTTCAGTTAGAGTGAAAAGCGTGTTCCTTCTAAAGGCTTTTCCTTCTCTAGCTGTACAAAATACACTACAACAAAGCCGGATTTTAGCCCTCCTTCCTATTCTTTAAACTGGTTAAATGTCAGGACGTGGTTTCACATTCCGATAAAGCTGAGCTACGTTCACACCATTACCAAAAGGACCAATCCCACTCTCCACTCACATTCAGATCCATTTTCCTACTCCTTCCTCCCCTGGACTCAGCTTCCACAGCTCCTACATCTAAATAGAAAGATACAGGCTGAAATCAGCTGAATTTCAGATGATCTCACGCCAAAAAAAAAAAAAAAAANAAAAAAAAACAGTCTTTCGGTTGTTGAACTGCATCAGCAGAAGAAAATTTTAATCCTTCACCATCTTCTCTATGCAGAGTATTTCTGTGTCATCCATGCAGCCTGGGAGCCCAACTGCAGACATAGTGCTTTGGGACCAGCGCTCCCAAAAAGATAAAGACAAGATTAGGGGGCACAGAAGAGGTGAAGTTTGTTGAAGTCAACAGGATTTTTTGTACATAATACTCTTTGGGGTTTGACTTTTTGCTTTTGAAGGCCAATGCTCAACATAACTAATTAAGTAAGGTACGAATATACATAAAATGGTGCTTGATGAAGAGGTTTCAACTGCAGGCTGTTTCACTTCAGGAAAGAAGAGAAAATCATTTTCACTATGAAGAGACAATGAAGATATTGCTGTTCAGACTGAATTATTTATCTTTTTCCTTTAACTTTAAGATCACCATTTGGGAAAAGCAACTTTGCAGGAAAAAAAAATGCAGCTCTCTTACCCAGCAAGTTTAAGAGTGAAAGGTGTTGGCAAATTTTACCTCCTATGGGAAACAGAGGCAGCAGAACAGTTGTTACAAGGGTTGAAAAGAACAAAAAGAGACCTCAGCTATGTCTTGGAAGAAAAATTATTTTGTAAGTGTATTTCCCCTATGGGCAGCTTTGTCTGTACTTTGTCATGCTTATGCTATGTGATATTGTGATGAAAGGTCATATACTCTATGTTCAGCAACATAGAAATCTGAAAGAGGAGAGCTGGCTGTGCCATTGTCACAGTAAGTCTGCGTTTCCTGGAATAACAGTGGTCATTTTTAAAGATATCGCCAGGCCTCCCTATCTCTTTTGTTTATGCAATTATTTATTCCTGAATCAGAAATCATGTAAAATATATTATTTCCTTCTAACCACGTAATTCTTTGCCTTCTTTTCAGTCTGGACAGGCTTACAGTTGGTGTTAGTTTCTGGTGCCAAAAAACAGTCTAGCCTATTGACTTCCAATTCAATGTCTTGTCTTAAATAGTAGCTGCTTGAAACCCGTCTCTGATAGAAGCAGTATGCTACATCTTCCTCCAAGGAAAGCTGCCTCCTAACTGCTGTTTCAAAAGCAGAGGGCTTTGAGTACTGCCCTCAGAAACTTTGCTCCATCTTTAGATCCTGGCATGACTGAGAAGCATTTATGCATCCACCAATGTCAATGCAGCAAGAAATATGGGAGCTGCTATACATGTGAACACATCGGTAAGATGGGGTTGGAACCTGATGATCCTTGGGGTCCCTTCCAACATGGGACATTCTGTGACTCTATGATTCTATGATTTATAGATGAAGTTGTCCCAAGAGACTAAGGTAATTTCCAACCCATTATACCCCCAAAAGGCATTTCTTTCCTTGCTTCTACCTCACCAGAAAATCTTTGTTTTTCTGGCTACATCAGCAAATTGCATTAATAGCAATACAAATGTCATCTGTAGCTGAGCCACAAGCATCATAAAAGGTTAGAGAAAGAACTTTCTGTTTAAATCCCTACTTTTTACTGCGGTCCTTGAGGAGACAAGCTATTTAATTAGGTACTTTATGTAAGTTAGGAGTGGTAGTATCACTCTATATTCGATATTAAAAATGGAGACAGAAGATCCATGTGGATCAGATTATTACCCAGAGAAATATTATTGTATTTCACAGATAGAAATATTATTATATTTCTCTAATAAATTTAGAGAAAACTTTTAAGAAAAGTCACACAAATTCGCAGTTATCCAATTCCATTAGATCTGTGGATCAGTGTGGAGCAGGAAGAAGAATAAAAGAGTCAAAGACAGGCAAATGAGAAGGGATTCACCGCAAAACTGTCTTTAAAAAAAGGCCACAGAAAGGCAAATATACATCTAAATGTTCTTCTTTCTATGTGTTTAGGATAGATTTTAATGCTTGTTCGATATTTTTTTTAAATGAATTAAAGCACTGCTCTCTAGCTAAATTAGGTTTATATGCAATCTGTCATATGTTGCTTAAGTTGCAGATCTTCCAAAAATAAGGAAAATATTATTAAAAGCTGAAAGAAAATATTTTAGAATTATATTTCAATAAGCTAAGAAAAGACACACAGGGCCGAATTAATCTCTGTTGCCATCACACTGACCACAACAGAATTGCATTTGGAACAGTCTGCATCAGTATTGCCAGCGTGTATCTACATCTAACAAAACCAGAAACTAACACAAATTGCTGCTGCTGTCTGCAACGCTGCAGACTCATTTGCTTTCACAGCCACTCAAAGGGAAGCTTATTGCCTCAGTTCTGTCACTGGATAGGTCCAGCTCATCAGTTCCTACAGACAAGGACTTCACCTCTCTGCTTTTTTAATGAGTAAAGAGATGAGTTGAGATCTCTAACACCCCTGATACTGCTATAAAATTGCCCTCCTGGTTCAGACCAGCTAATAATAATAACGTAGTTTCACTCAGGATGAAATCAAGATAAAGAGTAGATAGGCATAAAGGTGGATATTTAATATTACTTAGCAATATTTTTCTAATAGAACAAAAAAATAATTCTGAATTATGGATTTGCACCAAATGTACCTTAAAAACAGATGAGATGTATTTTTAGGAGGTTTGACCAAGTTCCACAGAAAGTCTGGAAAACCTGGGATCGCAAGCAGCCAGTGGGAGTATCTGCTCTGCATATATCTGTTGAGATTAGACTGTCCACCTGAAGCTGAGCTGTGCAGTCAGAAATCATAGAATTATTAAGGTTGGAAAAGACCTCTGTGATCATCTAGTCCAACTGTCAACCCATCACCACCATGCCCATCGAGCCATGTCCCTCAGCGTCACATCCACATGGTCTTGAATGCCTTCAGGGACAGCAACTCCATCACTTCCCTGGGCAGCCTCTTCCAGTGCTTGGCCACTCCTTCAGAGAGCAAATTTTTCTTAATATCCGACCTGAACCTCCCCTGGCACAACTTGAGGCAATTTCCTCTTGTCTTAATGCTGTTGCCTGGGAAGAGAGGCTGGCCCCCATCTCACCACAACCTCCTTTCAGGGAGTTGCAGAGAGCAATAAGGTCTCCCCTGAGCATCCTCTTCTCCGTACAGAACAAGTCCAGTTCCCTCAGCCGCTCCTCCAAACCAGCTTTGTCGCCCTTCTTTGCTCCAGCACTTCAATGTCTCTCTTGTAGTGAGGGACCCAAAACTGAATGCAGTACTCAAGGTGCAGCCTCACCAATGCCGAGTACAGAGGGACGATCACCTCCCTGGTCCTGCTGGCTATGCTACTTCTGATACAGGCCAGGATATCACTGGCTTCCTTGGCCACCTGGGCACACTGCTGTTCAGCTGGCTGCCAACCAGCACCCATGATCCTTTCCACTGCGCAGTTTTCCAGCCACTCTGTCCCAAGCCTGTAGCACTGCATAGGGTTGCTGTGAACAAAGTGCAAGACCCGGCACTTGGTCTTGTTGAACCTCATCCCACTGGCCTCAGCCCATCAATCCAGCCTATCCAGATCCCTCTGTAGGGCCTTCCTACCCACAGGCAGATCAACACTTACTCCCAACTTGGTGTCATCTGAAAACTTACTGAGAGAGCACTCAATCTCCTCATCCAGATCATCAATAAAGATATTAAACAAGATGGGTTCCAATACCAGCCCCTGGAGAACACCACTCATGACCAGATGCCAGCTGGATTTAATTCCATTCACCACCACTCTCTGGGCCCGGCCCTCCAGCCAGTTTTTTACCCAGTAAAGAGAGAACCTGTCCATGTCATGAGCTGCCAGCTTCACCATGAGAATTTTGTGGGAGTCAAAAGCTTTGCTAAAGTTCAGGTAGACTACATCCAAAGCCTTTCCCTCATCCACTAGTCAGGTCACCTGGTCATAGAAGGAGATGAGGTTGCTCAAGCGGGGCCTATCTTTTCTGAAACCATGCTAGCTGGGCCTGATCCCTTGGTTGTCCTGCACATGCCGTGTATTCGCATTTAAGACAATCTGCTCCGTGATCTTCCCCAATACCAAGGCTAGTCTGACAGACCCGTAGTTCCCCAGATTCTCCTTTCAACCCTTCTTGTAGATGGGCATCACATTCACAAGCCTCCAGTCGTCTGGGACCTCCCTGATTGACCAGGACCACTGATGAATGATGGAAAGTGGCTTGACAAGCACTTCAGCCACAGTTTTCTCAGTACCCTTGGCTGGATCCCATCTGGCCCCATAGATCTGTTATAGTCTAGATGGAGTAGCAGGTCACTGTTTCCTCCTGAATTATGGAAGTTTTATTTTACTCCCCAATCCTGTCTTCCAGCTCAGGAGACAGAGTACCATTTAGGATAGCTGTTCTCACTATTAAAGACAGAAGCAAAAGTACTGAGTGCCTCAGCCTTTTCCTCATCCTTGGTAGTAATGACAACACTGCTGTGCCTCAAATCCTAGCTTTGCTCTGAGAACACTCAAATTTTAATAAAGATCTCTCAGGCTTCATGCTGTCACATTAGGCCTTTGCAATGGTGTGTAACAAGGCATTCAGAACAGCCAGGCTCTGCTATGTAAAGCAATCACAGTAAGACATAATATATAAAGGTCTTTAATTGAAATTACTTGGTTGGAAATATTCAAATACTCAAATATACAGTACAGAGGTTGCAAAGCAATCAAGTTGACAGCATTTCTAAAACATACCACAGATATCTTTACAGGATCCATGGTGAGGAGCAAAAGTCTAGTTTAGCTTAATTACAAACCATAGTGATATTCTCCACATCACCCAGCTTTTCAAATACGAAATATGATTCTGTAAAGCAAATGAGAAACCAGCTGATACTATTTTCCCTTCCAGACTCCCTGCAAAGCCATGTGTCTAAACCAATTGCACTCACATTTTAGAAAACATCAGCCTCCCAGGCTGAACATCTGCCAAATTTCAGCCTGAAAGGTATTTGGAAGTAGGGGACACAATACCAAATGTTAAATTCCACCGGGGTTTTTAATGGAAGTACTGACAGCACAACATCATAAATGCAACCCTATCTCCCTGGATGCTGTCTCTCCTGACTGCTGGTTTGCTTCTGATTCAAAACCAGGAACTGCTGAGTTGTACCATTTACAGCTATTTCTTGTGTGACTTATACCTGGTGTAAACTCTTCCTAAGGGCTCCAGGCCCCCTTCCTGCAAGATGATGCATATGACCCTGCACAAACTCCCATTATCTACTACAAGGCTTCGCGTGGGTGTAAAAGTTTGCCTGAACAGATCAGTTTGCAAAGTGAAAGCCTAAGAGACTGCATTTAAGTGCATTTTCATCTCTGTCTCCTCTCCTCCCTGCAGCTGGGCCTTAGTTATCTCTTCCCCTAAGACATACTTCCTGTTCAGTCAATCAATCAAGGCTCACGTCGCAAATTTTACTACACCGAACTCTAGATTTTCATGTTCCCCGTCTTTTTACTCAGCAGGCAAAGTGTTTTACTCACTTTTTTTTCTCTTTTCCCAGATAACAGCCGTTTCTTTACGCCTGCTAAAAGCTGCAACTGCTCCCCAGCAGATCAGCTCACGCTCAGCCTTGGCTTCTCATAACCTTCACTCATGAATGAAGCTGAATTACATCCAGCATTTCCATGAACTAGAACACAGCCATGATATTTAATTCCCCAAGCAAGAATTTGGCTCTTAGGGGATATGTTTATCCTTGTCAAAATGTTTTAGAATAAACTTCCCATGGATTTAAAAAAAAAAAAAAAAAAATTTAAAAAGCTTGTTTGCACTGAGTTCTGTAAAATGCCTTCCTAAAGAAAACTATTAGTAGTGTAACCAGCAAAACTGTCCTTTTAAATCTAGTGTATCAGTTTTCATTTTGAAGACTTTATTTCAAGGCTGAACTTGCAAAATAAATGGATCCATGACACTGCAGATCCTTGACTCTTCATGGTGTTTGAGCCTAGTTTTCACTCCCTTTGTTGCTGCAAAGGTAAGAATCAGGCTGGTTTGTTGTCCCAGTTCACAAAACTGTTATTGGATACTAAATAATCAGTAGAAATTTAGGGTTGTTACAACTTCTGTAAAAGGTCTGTCTGGTCCCAGATCTCTGATCTACTGCACCCACATTTCACAGAGAAGATGAGGTCGGAAGGGACCTCTGGAGACAGACTAGTCCAAACGGGGGCAACTACAGCCCAGGGCGACCCAGGGTCATGTCCTTGTGAGTTTTGAGTACCTCCAAGGCTGGTGACTCCAACAACTCTCTGGAGAGCATTTTGTAGTGTTGGATCACACTCAGGGAAAAAAAAAAATCTCCTATATTTAATTTAGATTTCCTGTATTTCAAGCTTGCACCCATTTCTTAATATTCTCTGGATATTAGCAACAATTTCTTTTCCGAAAGAGCAGTCAAGTATTGGAACTCATCTCAGAGGGGTCTGGTTCTGTCGTTTTTACTCCCCACTCCACCAGGGATATCACTTACGTTGGTAACTTCACCCCAGGCCTTCCCTGTTCCAAGCTGAACAAACCCAGCTCTCAGCCTCTCCTCACAGGACAAGTGCTCCAGTCCCTTTGACATCTTTGTGGCCCTCCAATGGACGCACTCTGCTATGTCCACGTCTCTCTCGTACTGGGGAGCTCAGTACTGGACCCAGCACTTCAGATGGACAACATCAGTGCCAAGCAGAGGGGAAGGACCACCTCTCCCATTGATTTGCCATCAAAAAAAAAAAAGCCTCTTGTCATCAGGATCAAAGATACTCCCTTGTGATCTCAGTTTCCTTCTGTTTTTTGAGACCCTAGAAACATAGACCTGTGACTAGTTATGCCCTACAAACATTTTTATCAGTGTATTTACTAGACTGGGGTACGCATGAGATATTTGCCGTTTACCAGTTAATCTCGTGTCTTGCTTGAATCCAGAGAAACTACATTGACATAACATGTTACTCCAGTGTGCACAGCATAAGCACGCACACCAAATCCAGAACAGGAAGCTTAGTGCATTTCCATTTTTTTTCCCATATCCATGCACTATTCCTTGCACTGCTGGACCTGCAGCTTTTTGTTTTCCTTTCAGGATAAGGCTTAACTTCGTCATTTTTTTGATAGAGTTTTTTTTCAGAATAGCAATCTTAGAATCACAGAATCACACAGAATCACAGAATTATAGGGGTTGGAAGGGACCTTTAGAGATCATGGAGTCCAATCCCCTTTCCAAAGCAGGTCCCTACAGCAGGTTGCACAGGCTGGTGTCCAGACGGGTCTTGAATATCTGCAGGGAAGGAGACTCCACAACCTCCCTGTGCAGCCTGTTCCAGTGCTCTGTAACCCACACCATGAAGAAAGTCTTACGCATATTGGTGCAGAACCTTCCATATGCTCCAGTTTCTGGCCATTTTCCCATTGGTCATTGGCCATTTCCCCATTGGTTTCTAAACCAAGAATATATTCTTGGTTTAGAAAACAGTAAAGACAGATCCAATATTGCTTGATAATTCATACTGGATGCACTGCCTCCCTTTATCTCTCCAAATTCTGTACAAGCTGGGAAGCATAAAACATTACAGTCTTGCATTTTTAAATGTGAGAACAGACTGCTTTAGTTTTTCACATTTCACTATAACACGATAGTCACCTTTTTTCAGCTTAAAATCCCCACTGGTCAGTAAAGGTATTAGCGCAGGTATGCTCTGCAGTTAATACTGCTGAAATTCTTAACTACACAGAACACTTTCTTGCTGAAATGCATTAAATGCATCTTTGACATAAGCCCGATTAACTTAATGGGATGTTTGATTTTCCTTCTACATTCCCCCCTCACAGTAAAAAATTTCAGTAACAGATTTGAGGAAGGAGCATGCTTTCCCACTTCTACTAGAGGAAATAGTCATCTGGCTTCCCCACAGGATCTTATAACCAGTACGTTTCCTGACGTTTTATATAAGTATCCAAGGCTAGAGGTACATTCATTTAGCTGGACTTTTTCAAGAAATCCAAGCAAGAAGATAATATGGCTTTTTTTTGTTTGTTTGTTTGAGCTGTCTTCCATCCTACGAAACTGAAGAATCACTGCAACTTCACTAAAGGAGTTATCACTTACAAGGTAGATGTACTTTGAGGCCGTATAAACTGCATCTCCCAACTACAATCCACCTGGAGAAAGGCCTCACCTGAGGCACCCCAACTCCCTTCTGCCCATCTGTTCCTGCCAGGCACCCTCTCCATGCACACCTACCACAAAAAACAGAGCTGCACAGTTACACTGAACCTTAGTTCTATAAGGTCTTCCTGCAAGCCAGGAAAAGGCACTTGTGTTATAAATCGTCAGACACACATAACAAGAGGTATAACACATTCAGTAGACTGAGGCTCTTTCAAATTAACATGATTTAAAGTTCAGAGTAGCACGGATGTTTTCAACATGCACAATCGTTTCACCTTTTGAAAAATGCTGAAGGGATTCTACCTGCAGGTCAACGAGAGTAAGAATTAAATGCATCTTGTCTCATGTCTTCAGACCATTTCACTCCACCTTTCCCCTCAAAAACCTACATTAAGATAAAAAAAAAAAGACTACAATTTACCACAACTGAACAAGATCGACAAATTCTGATTTTTTCTATCATTTTATTGGTCAAAGTAGAACAAATTATAATGCATACTTTGCCAGTGCTAATTTCTTGCTCTCCCTTCCTCTCCCAAAGCAACAACACATTTTATGGAAAAAATCTATTTATTTTTTGTAATTACTTCCTTTATTACTTCTATTTATCTTTTGTAATTACTTGGTCTGAGACCAAGTTTCCAAGTGGAAGCAAATTTCTATGTCCAAGTTATAACCTCTGAAAAACAGCATATAATGAGAATGCTGACACAATATTAACTGGAGTGACACGAACGGCGCCAGCATAATGTAGTCAAAACATGTGGGAAAAAGTATTTTGTTCCAGAAGGATATGAAATTCCTAACTCAAAATAAAGTATATGTCTGGTATTTACTTGATTCTCCCAAACATAACAATTTTGAAAAACATGTAAGGGCTTTGGGGAGTATAGAATTCAATAACACTTCAAAACCTCTTAATCTCAGATACACTTGAGACAAAGGGATCCACAAGCCACAGTCAGGGGTAACTTCTTTCTTTCCTCCAGAAAACCAAAAGGGGATTCACCCCAAGTGAATAATGCTAATAGATAACATAGGAGTTCAGCAATAGGTCTGCATAGTAAGCTGCATAGTAAGGGCATTTGAAAGCCGACATAAAATACAAGATGTTATATACCACTTAAAACAAACTGTGCAGTATCTATGCAGCACAAGAACCCTAACAATACACCAAAAGCTAAGAGAAGGGGAGTTTACACATCCTTTGCAAGACAGCAGAGGTAGTTTCAACACTGACATGAAGCTGAGCCTTAGATGAGCTTTTATCCTGATATTCTTTATTAGTTGTTAAGCACTGATGTCATATTCACTTCTTCACTAGACGGCCCTTGTCCTAACGGATTTACAGCTGCAGGCCCTCTGCCATTTGTTCCGGCCAACTCCTAAGTCCTCTCAAACTCCTAACATCAAGATGGATAAAGAGATCCACCAACACGAACCCTGTGACTGCACTGAAAACACAATGAAGAAACAGTACGAGGCAATAAGAAATACAGAGAGTTAATCACACTTTTCCAAATCACTTACTGTGGGAAATACAAAAAAAGGAAATGTTTGAGATTTGAATGGGAAGAGGTGGATTAGTGAAACAATGGAAACAAGAAAACTGGCACAGAGTAGAGAGCTGCAGAAGACACTTGCAGAGCTCTATCCAGCATCTTTGATAAGGCACAAACGGGAAGGAAGTAGAAGGAGCAAAAGGGGATGGAAATTAAGGCTTGTAAAGAACAGGTTGGTATTGCACTGCTTGGGTGAAGACAAAAAACAAAAGTAAGGAAGAACATACTGACTCACAGCTGTCAAAAAGAGTTGCCCCTCTGCCTTCCTTTCCTCCTGCTCTGGCTCCACAGGCTCACTCTTGGTGCTGGTTTGGACACTTGTCTGACCAGAGAGCAGTCACATCCCCTGAACAAAGCTCCTCACTTCTTCCTGTTGTATTATTTGTTCTGACATATTGTCCATGTGAAGGGCAGTTTTGAGAGGACTGTCTTCTCAGCATCAGTGAGCCGTTACATCGGTTTAGCCAGCACTCCATCCCAAGACGCAGCCTCCATTTGTGCACAGAAGCTCTTCAGCTTTGCTGAGAGTGGTGCAAAAACATTTTGCTGCCAGGGAAATTCTGAGGCAGGGTCTGCAGCCTCCCCCACCTCTCTGATGGATCCACACCTGGAGGCAAACACTGAAATTCAGAAGTCTTGCTGTTAAATATTGCTTTGCTGTTAGCTATTTTAGCAGGTAACAATGTCTTCCTCAAAGGAACTAAAATTCTAGACATTATTAGGAAAAATTGCCCTGGTATGCTGCTAGCAAGATGTGTTTCAGTGAGCATTTCACAAATGCAACAGTCAGTAGCACATTTGTACTAGTTGCCAAGCTTCATATAAAGCATTACCCATTTTAGCAGAATGAACCCAAAAAAACAGCTATTGATTGGTGACTGAACCTAAACACACGGCACAACTCCTATTACTCACAGCCAAAAATCAACTTCACATCATTGCAACTTGAAAAGGAATGGATAGGTGGCCCTTCAGTTGATATTTAAAGTAACGCTGACATCTAGTGGCTGGATCCACTCATACACATCTTCGCAGCTCCTTGAGTTATTGCTGCGCGCATCTAGCTACATCTCTCAACGTTTAGTAATGAAAGGCTCCTGCTGGCAGTGTCACGTCGCTCCCTGTCATCAATTCTTCAATGAAAATACATCTCAGTTCTGTAGAGATCATAAATATTTAATTTTACAGAAAGGAGGGGGGGAAAATGTTATTCTTTCCCTTTTGAAGATGGAAATTAACACAGGATCTATAGGACAAAATAAATTAGGAAGCCAAAAAGTAAAAGCTGACGTGGTTAAGACTTCAGCCATCTAAAGAAGAGTCCAATCTTTCCCAAAAATATCAGGTGCTTGAAAACTGTCAGATTGGATGAGCAGGAGCCAGGCACATCAAAACCTCACCCTACCTCATTTAGTCTTCATTGTCAGCTAATAGGCCTCCTTTCAGTACACTGCTGCTCCCCTGTGATCAGGGAGGAGACCTTCTGGATTGAAGAGTCCTAAGCAACTGTGACTTCTCCCTACCAAGAGTCCAAGGAGACTGTTGCTGTCCTTCGCCACTGTATCTTGCCTCATTTCAGAGAGGACCCTTAGAGGAAGAAAACTATTATGTACACCCTATGTATGTAGTAAAGTGGTGAATTCACACTTCATATCACAAACAGCATACCAGAAGAACAGTTGTGAGCAGAGCCCACCTTGTCTGAGGACAAGCCAAGAAGCTCACTTACAGCAACCCATTTTCACACATTTTGCAAATTTTGCAAATTTTGCAAAGGACCCTTCAAATTTTCATATATTTTACAGCAGTAAAAGCTCAGTGGTGCCCAAAATAATGAAGATGAAAGGCAATAGATGTTGTGGACAGCATAATCTGGGATGGTTTTTCACGTCACTGCCCAGGCAACATTCCTACAGGCTCAAACAACTGTAAACACGTTGTTCTAAATATCTTGAACAGTGAGCATTGTCTTGCTTGAACATATTGCTCAAAGTAGTTCTACCAAGACAAAAACATATCTGAGCAAAGCATTGGGCAATTAAGTCATCAAATGGAAAAGACACAGGAACATTTTTCCTGAGGGCTGCAAACAACTGTTTCCTAATATCCCCAATCCCATCATTAACATGGTAAGAAGTTATTCAAGACAGTGTTTTTAACTTCAACTCTCATTACTTTCAAAATGACTCAAATTCTTGTTCCAAAGTCAAAGCATTGACCAAAGCTTCATGTGTCAAGTAGTACAAAGAACTTCAATAAAATGTTCCATTGCTAAATGCTGCAACCGCCTGTACAGTTGGCAGCTAGCTCTACAGAACACTCAAACAAGCTTTATCCAAACCTTTGCCATCACAACCTCTAACCTCATTCTTTTCACAACCCAGTCCTCTATAACACATGGAAGAGTTTAACCTTTGAAGTCCAAGTACACAAAGTATCTAGGTTTAGAAATACTTTCAGAATGCATGACTACAATCCAATGATGCAGTGTTATCATGTGTCGGGCACATGGAGATTTTCAATTGTTCTGCAAAAGTACTTGCAAAAACTGTTTTACTCTGTAGCACCCAAGAAACTTAATTGGACTGATATTTAGTACAATTTCTGAATTCATAGTTGCAGTACTAATCTATACCAAACTACTACATAAGTACTATTGTCAGAGGAGAACTTGCACTTGGGCACTTAGAGATTGGTATGCATGCTTGTTAGAGACAAAATACAAGCTATTTAAAAGTAACTACTGATTTTAACACTCCTCTCCCCAGCTCCCCAAAATTTAACCTCTTTGAAATATCAAATACACTAAGATTTACTAAGAGGTTGTCAAGCTTTATATAAAAGGGTTTTAATTCATATCTTGTACACTTTGAATGTGAAAGGCTGTGATTTGAATTATTTTATTCCACTTAATTATACATATGCTTCTATATATGTTGCACTTGAAAGATCCATTACGGAAACAAAAAATAACTGTTTGGCATTAAGTTGCATTCTAACTCCCATTCTGAATACTGTACAGATGATGCCTACAATAGCACATCAGCAAGTTGTCTCAAGCAGAAATATAGCCAGATACAAAACAGAACTGGAAAGTTATCTAAACTACACGTAAGTTGCAGAATTACAGATTGCTTGACTATGTGCTAGTCTCAGTCCTCTTGAAAACACCACCACACAAAGTGGAATGCTTAAAAAAAAAAGGTAAACATGCATCAAAATTTTACTTCACTAGAATAAATACATAAAGAACTCTAAAAGTCAGTGGCATCCTTTGTTAACACATCAGACTGCTCACTCCAAGGCACTGAGGTGATAAGGAGCTGAAGTAAACCAAACTCATTGCTGAAAGCATACAGCCAGCCTCTTTGTCCAACAAGTTCTGCTATGAGGAGTTAACAGGTGTCTTTCTTCAGCCAAGGAAGCAACCTCTGTCTGTACAAAGCTCCAGGTTCTCACAAAGTTTCATGGAAATTTTTTTATTCAGTCCAGATGAAAGCATCAAAGTGTTAAAAGCACAAAACAACCTGCAGAAATCATACATTAGTAAAGAGTGAACTAGCTGTAAAAGGTTTATGGTTCTAAACATTGTTCAACTACACAGATTTTAAAAAAAAAAATAGTTATAACTTTTTCAAAAATGCTGCACAGCAAAAAGTCATGTCAGATGAACTTACATTTGAACAGAAACAGTTCCAAATTTCAGCTTTTTTATATTTTTTCCAACAGTTTGGGATGTAGCTTTTGCTTTCAAAATGGGAAACATATTGTTTCTGGAAGAAGACAAAGTTCAGGAAATATTTTTGTAGTTGCATAATCCCTTCTCCTCATCTTTTCACAAGGTGTATCAAGCTTGTAATTTTTTAGTTCTGGTAGACACTTCACCTCTTTTCCACAGGCGCTCAGACAACAGAGCAAACAGCTTCCATTAAGTTAACAATCTATCTCTTACAAAAACTACTAAGAAGTGCATCCAAGCTTGAATTTAATAAGTCCGTTTTCAAAAGCTGTACCAGAGCATGCAAAACTGTAGTGATCAGAGAAAAAAATCATTTGTTTCTTGCAAAACAGGGACACAAATTTAAAACAATAAAGCATGAACAAATGTATAGCAGGAGTGGTGAGAAGAGCCAGATAACTTCATTACAAATTTCTGTCCACTAAGCCTAAAATGCGTATTATCATGGAGCAGCAAAAATCTAGCAGTTTCAGAGAGTGGCAGAGTCCATCAGGAGGAACAGTTCTCTTTCTGCTTATATAGAACTATGCAACATACACTGACAAATGTCTAGATACAAAAAAAAACAAAAACCACACACAAATGAAACATGGATGAAATGAAAAAACAAAAAAGGGTGTATGTATGCATACCCCTACATAGGGAGACGAGGGTGTTCTTTACACCAGAAGTTCTATTTATTTACCACATAGTGGTTTAGGAACTTAAAATCATAGAACCGTTTGAGTTGGAAGGGACCTTCAAAGGTCATCTCCTCCAACTGCCTTGCAATGAACAGACATCTACAGCTAGAATGAGTGCTGTGGTTTAACCCAGCAGCAGCCGAACACCACACAGTCCTGTGCTCATTCCCCCTCCTCTCAGTGGGATGAGGGAGAAAATCAGAAAAAAAGAACTTGAGGGTTGAGATAAAAACTATTTACTAAGACAGAGTAAGAAGAGGAAATAAACAGTAATTGTAATTACATAATTACACATAACACACACATACAAACAAAGTGTATGTGTTACATACCCAAAGCATGCTCACCACCCACTAACCGCTGCCCAGCCAGTCTTCGGGCAGCAGCAGCTGCTCCTCCGGCTAACTCGCCCAGTATCATCAATTCTCACACGATGTCTCATAGAATGGAATATTCCCTCGGGCAGTTTCAGTCAGCTGTCCTGGTTCTGTCCCATCCCAGCTCCTTGTGCCTCCCAGCCCCCTTGCTAGCAGGACAGTATGAGAAGCTGAGAAACTAAAACATCCTTGGCTCTGTACAATGCTGCTCAGCAACAGCTAAAACATCTGTTATCAGCATTGTTTTTCTCCTGAAAATGAAACATAGCATCATACCAGACACCAAGAACAACTTCTGTCTCAGTTGAAACTAAGACATCAGGTTGCTCAGACCCAGTCCAGCCTCACCTTCACCATCTCCAGTGATGGGGCATCCACCACATCTCTGGGCAACCTGCTCCAGTGCTTCACCACCCTTACTGTAAAGAACTTCTTCCTTATGTCCAACGGAAATCTCCTTGCTTTTAGTTTGAAACTATTTCCCTTTGTCCTATCACCACAGAGCCTGCTACAGAGTCTGTCTCCCTCTTTCCTGCAGCCCCCCTTCAGATACTGAAAGGCTGCTCTCAGGTCTCCCCGCAGCCTTCTCTTCTCCAGGCCAAACAGCCCCAGCTCTCTCAGCCTGTCCTCGTAGGAGAGGTGCTCCATCCCTTGGATCATTTTAGTGGCTCTCCTCTGGACACGCTCCAACAGGTCCACGTCTCTCCTGTGCTGAGGACTCCACATCTGGACGCAGTGCTCCAGGTGAGGTCTCACAGCACAGAGCAGAGGGGCAGGATCCCCTCCCTCGCCCTGCTGGCCACGCTGCTTCTGATGCAGCCCAGGATATGGTTGGCTTTGTGGGCTGTGAGGGCACATTGCTGGCTCATGTCCAGCTTGCCATCCACCGGTATCGCCAAGTCCTTTTTGGCAGGGCTGTGCTCGATCCATTTGTTCCCCAGCTTGCATTGATAGTAGGCATAGCTGCCACACAGCTGTAAGACCTTGCACTTGGATTTGTTGAACCTCATAGGGTTCTCCTGTGCCCACTGCTCAAGCCTGTCTAGGTCTCTCTAGACGGCATCCCGTCCCTCAAGTGTGTCGACCGCATCATACAGCTCGGCATCATCTGCAGACTGCTGAGGGTGCACTCGATCCCACTGTCGATGTCACTGATGAAGGTATTAAAGAGCATCGGTCCCAGCACCGACCCCTGAAGGACACCACTCGTCACCAATCTCCATCCAGACATTGAGCCACTTATAACTACACTTTGGGTGCAATCTCACAATCAGCTTCTTTCAGGCTACAAAAGCAACTTGAGTTTTCCTTCCATTAACCAGTTACAAACACCCCTGCTTTGGCAACAAGCCAATATCCCGGTAATAACTATTCATTTTTACCTTGGGAATTGTCTCAGTAGCATTTTTCAAGTTGTTAACATTCATTTGGGGAAAAAAGCATTTGCCCAGTATTTTCACTGCAGACAATAATCCAAGCTGGGATGAAGAAAATTTCCTTTGGGACACGTCAGCTGACTCGTTTTAGCAAGATTAGTCCAACTACTTTAAGTATACCTTATCACAATACTAGAAAAAAAAAATTGACGTATTACCATTAATTGGCCTGTGCTAGCAATAGCTCAGATACAGCTGCTATCAGCAGCATGCTGCTTTTCTGCGTACACACAGGCAATCATTAGAACACTCCTTGCCTTGTGATGAGAAGCCAGAGATGCTTAACTGTTCTATGGGATGGAAAGACACTTCCAACCAGTACACAAATAGGAGAAATGCAGAGCTTCAGATCTTGGTTAAGGATTGGCAAACAGCAGAGAGGAAATGGAATACAGATCTGTAATAGCATTTCACATTCAGATGACAATCAAAAAGCTTCATAGCCTACATAAAATCAGCACCACAGTCGCAATCTTTGATTGCTATATACATTAGATTTCCAATTCAATTAGATGTTAGGGTCATATCAATCTTAATTTTATTCTTACTATCTGGTCTTATTTGCTTCTCCCTCACTTACATGAGGCTATTTAGTGAACAGAACTTGTCTCTTCATTTTTAAGATGAAATTTGCTTTATTTTCAACAGCCAGAAAATTATCATGATACGTTAGCCTGTTAGCAAAAGCAGAAAACATTAAAATTCTTAAGGTGTGAAAGTTTTCTTTCCATAGCTACATAAAGAGGTAAGATTTCATATAACAGTTACAATCTTTTTTTACTGTAGCAGGTTTTAACTGACCTGAACTGACACCTAACAGCAGTCTACGAGGAATGCCAGCCAAGGAAGCATAACGTTTTTCTTATTTAACCTTAAGATCTCTAGGTATATTATACTTAGATACTTCTAAGAACATATTCTGTCCATTCCATTAACTTCTGCTGTTTCACAGCAAGCTCTTTCTTACTTCTAGGATTTTGACAGCCTATCTCCTCATAAAGGACAAAAATGCTTTTAAAAACTTGACTCTTCATCTCAGTCTCAGTCCCTGTCTAGCTCTTCATTCCATCAATGATGAGTGTATGTATTCATTCAAGGCTGAAAGGAAGCATAATGAAGACTGAATTAAGCAGATCTTAAAAATACTATTTGTTCAAAAAAGTGTCATACCAAGGAAAGAGTTGTGACACCAAGTTCTCAGCCTCTAGATTACCACTAACGTTATGTCCTTCTGCTGTTTTTCAATAGGTGTCTTCACACCTACATATAAACAGCAAGTTGAGAGAACGAGGCAAAAGAGCTTGATTCAAAACAGGATAACGTCGCCTATCAGATTGCTCTTCTATACACAGTCACCAGAACTATGGCCAAAGATGGATCCTATCAATAAGGCAGCAACAGCAAACAGGTAAACCAAGGACCTTCCATCAGCCCCAAATGGTGTTTCTTCCTTTTGGGCCACACTTCTTTCTGTTCCTGCGGCCATGAAGTGCTGAACAGAAGTTACTTTAAAAAGATCTGTTTGGTTCAAGGATACAATCAGAAATTTCCTACACATTTGTCACAGCAAGCAAAGGAGAACAGGTATATCCTTCCTAAAGGAGCGTACATTAACCAAACTAATTTTTTTTAAAAGTGGGTGAACGGGTTTTTTTTCTACCTAGTGTACAGTGACATATAATGTCAGATCAAAAAACTCCGCCGAAGAAAACGTACAAGATGATTAAGTGTTCAAATTTCGAAATTACAAAAGTTGCAAGAAACAAACAGCAATTTTCGTAACAACAGAAAATTAGTGCAGCTGAATTTCTATTAAAAATAACGCTATACAAACATAAGTCTTCATTTATTTCCAGATGTTCAAATTGTTATTACACATATGCCATTTAACTATTTTTTATTTGAACATTAAGATAATTACAGTTGGAGGGCTCGTATTTCCAGTGATCTCTCTGCAGTAGATACCACCAGAACAAGACATTAAACATTCCACATGGTTAACAATATGACATTTGAGTTACCAGAATGACAGTTTTTTTTTTTTTTCCTAACAGATCACATAAGAAGTACGTAACCAGGGCATTTCCTTTAACAGAAATATCAAATTTAGTACTGTATTTGTTTAATTTCAATATGAACATCTCTACATGAGAGCAACATCATACATGACAGTTTGATTTAGCAAACATATGGTACTTCGGCAGCTCTAATTCTAACATTTTTCCCCGTGATCCACTGCAGGCATAATATAAGACATGATGCTAATACCAAGAAACAAACACATCTTCCTTTTGCAACTTCAGTGAGGAAAGGAGTAGTGTTTATCTCATATTACAGTCTTTTCATACATGCATCATTTTCTTCCACAGATACTTCTACATGTTCCCAAAGTACCACTTTGTCTGCAAGAAAACTGCATTCAAAAACTTTGAATTTTCTTCCCAAATTAAAACAACTACAGCCAAAGACAACACATGACAAATCACAACCAACTATCAATTTCAAAGTAATACTGAATGTGTCAAATTTATGTCAACTAACTAGCCCATCAGCCATGGGAGGTGGAAAAAATTCCCTCAATTCATTTTCAAGGTTGAGATCATTAGTGAAACTGACTGGTTTATTTAGTTACCTTTTTTTTTGTAGGACATTCATGCAAGATGTTAAGTTCAGCTCAAGTAAAATATATTTTAATCACTGTTACAGGCAGAAATATAACTGGCAGATGGAAAACTATTTTTCAACACACAAGCTAAGTAAAAACAAATTGCCCCAAATTGTATCTAGTAAAATGGGATAAGCAGCACTGGTAGCTACCTCCACAAACTCAGTGAGAGGGTCGTCTATGAGAACTAGCAGTTCCTGGTTAACAAAACCTAATTTATCTGAACATCTCTACCATGTTTCTACAAAAGAACTACTAACTACATTAAAACTTTTTCACTTATTCCCTCCAAATGAATGAATTTAAATTCACTACCTTCCTGAACACAATTATATTGTACTGGTACACAGCTGCCATCCAATGACTTACCACCACAGTAATCTAACTGAAGACAATTTTCCTTCTATTATGATAATCATGCACCTTAAAGTAGCCACATGAAAGTTCTGAGGTAAAAAGGTGAAATCTGCTCGCAAAGCTTCAGATTTAACAGAAAAAATTGCAAATATATACTGCAAATAAAAGACCTAGAACTTGTCAGTAGAGACCTAAAGCCATTTATTTCATTCACTGATTTTAGCAGATATTTCATATTTGTTTTATTTGGTCCAGATGTCCCTGCACGTCATGAGCATTCAAAGAAAGTTGTGCACAAAAACACTGCTGCTACCACAAAACATCTCTTCACCCTTTTATTCACCCTCACGTAGTTCTCAAAAATTTAGATTTCAGGTAAGTGAGAAAGCAGAATGAAGTATCTTACATAATATTTAAATTACGTAATACGTATTTCATCTCATTAAGTCACCGTCTCTCACTCTTCATATACCATGAATATTGAATTACAAACTCTGCAGCAGGCCTGTGTATGGCACTTAGCAGAACAGGACTTCCATGTATGCCTGCAATATAAACAATTATATTAAGATATCCCAGAATTAAACAGCAAATCCTGTTTATCTATACAAAATTTAAAAATACTTTTAAGTTCACCATCAAATGGGAAAATCACAGCTGAAACAAAAAGTTGCACATTCACTATGTACTCTTTAAATGTCACTTTTCATGAAGTTGTTTCATCACCTTCTGTTAAGAATTAAGTAAGAAAATGAACTCTTCTCCAATTCCGATAATGTTAAGTTTCTTTGCCGTAGTTATTATGTATCAGCTAACTTTGATCTTTTAATGTTAATTTCTCTTCTGGAGTGCCCATTATCTCTCCAAGTTCTACTCAAACATCATATTCTCCCTTTTTCATTTCAAAGCCTCATGACACCTACCAAGATTCCCTTCATCTGAGGCAACATCTAGTCTAATAGAACATCCACTGGGTAGAAGCTTCTCTTATCAGAACACAACACTCAAGGATGATTGAAGTTGGCTAGAGTCACGGATACACTACGTACCAGCACTCCACTGTAAGCACTAAGTACCTTCTATACAAAAGATAAAACAGTTGTGCACACATAAGCCACACAAGGCAAGCCAAGTTAAATGATTTGGTCAGGCAGTGAGGACAGGGCAAAGGCATTATAGCCTGATGTTTTGGCTGAATATATTTTAACCCTGCACTACTGTTTAACCTGTGTTACAGTCTAGTTTAAGCACTGTTGTTTACACAATACTCTCAAACAAACAGAAGCCCTACAAAGGCAGGTTAACTGTTCTTTTCTACAGAGTAACTAGTCAGTATGTGTTCAAGAAAGAATTTAATGCAAAGTTTGAAAAGGGTACCTAAATAATCAAGTTTAGAGATTTTAAATACTATCTTACTGAGGTATATGTCTATTACAGTATAAGTTTATGCATCACATTCTAAAATCTAGAGGCCTTGAATAAAGGCTAATTGTATCTTCTAAGTCAAGCAAGCTATACAAAAGTGAGAACAGACAGTGTGTGGATGGTGTTCAAGTGTTATTGTTTAGCTTAACACTTCATGCAAATAATGCAAGAAAGTCTACATACTCAGGACTGTTTACATCTGAATAAATAGGGTAAAATAGCAAATACAGTATTTAAAATTATCTACAAAATGTGTTTTAACAGGTATTTGCTGTTTGTATCAAGTTTTAAAGCAGAGAGCTGAAGGAGACAGCAAAGGAAATGGAAAAAAAAAACAAAATTTTAATGGAGACATCTTAAAAACCTCCTTCAAAAACAAACTCAGAGGAACTCTTAACTAAACTCAAAAAGCCTAAAGCTAGAAGGTGGCCTCATCAGCATATATCTTTAATCAAAAGGCCATAAACAACTATGCGTTACGTATTACTTGATTTGTTTATTTTATACCATAAGGTGAAAGCAACACATTTCCTTTTAGTAAAGTATACACAAATAGCCTCACTCGGAATACATGTTTAATGCACATAAAAAAAGTATTCATCTTACAAATTGTTTTGCAATCCAAATATACAATAGCTTGGAAAACAATATTTTAGAAAACAGAAGCCAATGTAAAAAGACTGCTTAGAACAACTAAAATGATAAAGATTTCTTTATGGCTCTGTCGTTACAGTTTTCTTACTGCATCATCAATATCAGAAATCTGTTCCTTCAGCTGGTTCCACTGTTCTGGATTTAAAGAAATACCTGAAAGGTATTAAAAACAAATATTTAGTATAAAATTAAAATAGTATAAGTTCAGGATAATATATATAAATATATATGCATATTTATATATACATATTTTTATAAATTCAGGATAATACAGAATAAGTTCAGGATCTTGCATACTTCCAATCAAGACTGATTTCATAAATAAAGACTATGCCACAACTACTAATGCTTGAGCTACATCAAGTATAACAACCGACTCAGATGCACAGTTAAACTACTCACTTGGAACACTTTAGAATAGACCTCAGCTCATCTCTGGACTAGTTTACCTTACAAAGAAAACCGGTACAACATAAATTCATTCACATGTGTTTTGCTAAACACAGGAAGGAAACAGAGCTCTGGCTTTGATAGGATGCAGCACAAAAGACCTGGGTGAGAGGTAGGAAAACAATCCTGTTGGCTGCTAAAAGCTGAATACCTCTGTGGATTCAACTGTATGTATTTACGACTTAACATGATTCTAGTTATTTTTTCTTTCCCCTCCTCTCCTTTTTTTTCCTAAAGCACTCTGAAGAATGAGTGCCACAAGTAACATAATGACGATCCTCTATTCCACTCCCGAGCACTCACAAATCAAGATAGGACTTTCAGTTTGTTTTTTTGGGTTTTGTTGTTGTTTGGCTGGTTTCGGTTGTTGGTGTTTTTTTTTTTGTTTTTTTTTTTTTAAATTCAAGATCACTACAGAGTCTTATGACATTCAATGATCAGTGCCCCACAACCCATCTCCTCAGTTCTGAATTTTTACTTCTTCAAGCTACAGTCCACATTTTCATTCTGCTTTAGTCTTCTCACTCTTCCCCTACAATCTCTATGCCATCTCTATGCAAGCAGAGACTCACATGCCTACCTCACACTCTCTCCAGTCAGGCTCTTATAATATTTGCCCCCCTTTCTCCCCCCTCAGTGATCAGGTTTCCTTCATTGCTTTCTCCCTGTAGGTGGAGCAGGACCTGAAAACAGGTGGAACTATGAATTCTGTCTCTGGGGCTTATCTTTTTTTCCTTCCTTCTACTCTTCTACCACCAGCATTTTATCATAGCACCACAATTATTTTAAGCAGCAAATTATCTGCATTGCTCTGTTTTAAGCAGTTGTCCCAACAACCCTTAGGGGAAAGATTTATTTTGAAAAGTTAGGCCAGGCATTACTCATCAAGTTGCCTCTGAACAATATATCGTATGAACTGTACGCAGACATTAAGTTTATATCTGCTGTCTGAAACAATCTGACAGCAATTTCTAACTGTCAGATTTTTTTTCTATTTATTGTTATGTAATAAGAATTGCTTATATTGTTTTTAGGGTAGCTACATAAGCAGTTTTTGAGCGTATCCCTGGAATATTAGACTCACATGTTTATCAGATTATTAATTTTATCCTAATAAAATCCAGACTTGTTTGTCACATTTATAAAAATTTCCACCTGTATCATGTAATTTTTGTCACTTTTCCCATCAAGTATCACTCTGGTTTCCCACTTAAGCTTTTGCTTGATGTGCTTTTCACTTCTACCTCAAACACAGTTTAGTTCTTCAACTCTGGAGTTATCTTTTTTGTTAAGCTGTAGCAATACATCCAGAAAAGATTTTGCTGCAGAATGTGTTCACACATTTATTATCACTGGTCATCTAAAACCTGTTGAAAATAACTGCCATACTTTCCAAATGTCTGCTTCTATGTTGCTTCTGGACATAGATCAGGAAAATATAACAAATCTTATGCTGATTCTAAATTAAATGCCTTTAATTTTCAGAACAGAATGCTTCACACTTACCTCTTCCATTGGCACAGTATGAAAAATGATATGCTTCTGAAGAAGCAAAGTGACATTAAGGAAAGCACTACTACTGTAACAATCAACAGATCCTCACCTTGCAGATGGCAAAAGTTGTGAAAACAATTCAGTGAGAGGATGCTGTAAAAATTAGGTATGGCAGTGGAAATTAAAAATTTATAGTTACATGCTGTGCTACAGATTAGACAGACAGAACCAGAATTCAACTACTAAATCTTGAATTTTTCCAAAATGTCATATGAAATGTTTACATTATTTTAGTCCAAAATCCAATAAAAATTGGAGAACACGGTTGTTTCTAAAGAATTTAACATCTTATTTCAACTAAACAAACGTTTTTAGTCAATTGAAAAAATCTTATTGCAACAAATGCAAGAAATTGAGTTAATTAAGTCAAGCAATGGGGGGAAAAAGAAGTATGGCTCCTACAATAAATTTGCTTCTATCTGATGTCCCATTTCCATAAATTATGCAGGATCCATTTAGAAAAATGGACTCAGGCCTACAAAACCACTTTGCTTCTAAATTATTAGTTTTATCTGTAGATTGTTAAAATAAAAATATTCCTCTAAAAATATAATGCAGTAACAAACTATAAAAAATTTGACACAAAGTTTTCCAGTAAATTGCTAGCAATGTTTTAATACAAAACAACACAAAGCAGAACAATACCTTTCCTGCCAGGCTTCATTTCACCTTCTTGATCCATCCAATATTCTCTAATATCAATTAAGACTTTCCCTTTAAAGTCACGAACGCTGACATACCTCATTTTGCCAATCTGTTAAAACATGCATAAGGATCTTTTAGGTATTTCGCATATTACAGCATTCACTTTTCCAAACAGTATTAGACGTGTGACATTACCCAGTGCAGCTTATTTTAAACACCAGAGAAACAGCTAGATCAAGAGCTTAATCCAGACTAGTCAGTACGCTAATAGGTAATGACAATATAAATGGATAAAGGACTTAAAACCAGTTGAGCATTCAATACTCTTTTTTGCAAAACTGGCTCTCCTAGAGTAAAAATACCTAAATTCTTAGCAAGTTGCATTCTTACAAAAGCACGTTGGGTTTTTCTGGATATTTTTTTTTGCCTCTATTATAACCATCTTTGTTAGCAGCAGTCGTAAACAAAGAGGAAAAAAGAGCTCTACTCCCAAATATAAATTTCTTCCAAATAGAGACATTTTCCAAAGAAAAGAAACAAAAACAACCAATAAAAACTTTCAAAGTTTACTTACCAGCATGTACTATGACATCAAACTGTCTTTGTTAAAACTATGCTTTTAGAATTCCATAGTTTCTGTACCACAACAGGTTAACTGAATTATGGGCCTTTTTTTCTTTTTTTTGGGCGGGGGCGTGGGGAGCAGGAGGAGTAAGAACAGTATGCTGCCATCTTCAGATTGCATTAAACATCCAGGCTTATTAAAGACTTTTACACATTTGATAAAGTATTTTCTTATGCCAATTCAAAGTATAATGGGATTTTGAGAATGAAATTAGATAACCAAAACACACAAAAATAATTGAATTAAGAAATGCTTAGAACTTTGTATACATTTTCTGGATACAGTTTATGAAGAAAGAACACATTCTGAAGTAAACAATTTTCAAATAGAATATTCCCTTCTAATAAAACTAATGTTTTACCTCCTTAAATTTCTTTGACTTAAGCATCTTGCATTGACCATTTAACAGAGAAACAAGCACAGTTATTAGCATTAAGTCTGACCAGAAAACATGAACTCTCAATCAACTAAAATCATCCACAGACATTAAAGTCATAAACTGTTACTTTATAAAATAGACGTAAGCAAGTATGCTTTATGGTCAGTTAAAGCCATTTTTCTTCTTACACAGAATACATTGAATTAACTCCAAAATTCATTTTTAAACAACTGGCACATCCTTAGATACTGTAAGCCTGAAAGATGTGTTTTTCTTACAGATAAAGAGATGACAGTTCATATTATTACGTAATCATTTATTAAATACTTCTACAGCACTACAAATACAACACTCAAAAATAAGGTACAATGTCAGAGTAGCTGAGTTCTTTCAGACTTAACTTGGTATAGACCAGTTTCTGAAGCAGTTCTAATAGCAATTAAGGTTAAGAAAATCAACCAAATCTAGATTTATCCAAGTAAATTGATTTTTTAAGTTCAAACACCTTTAGATCTGGCATTGAATCATCTCTGAACAGCTTTTTCATACAGTCTCTAAGTACTAGAATAACTTCACTGGGCTAAGGCATTTTTTTATCGCTGTAATTACAGTAGTGTTCCAAAGATTGTATTGCTTTATTTATAGCAGGGTAGTTAATGCTGTTCAACCTTTATACACAAGTTCCTATGCTTTTTATTAAATATCACAGCTCTTTAGAAATACTACTCTACTAATTAAAGTAGATCAGAGGATACTATTTCAAGGTTTCCATTTCTTAGAATAAAACGCACTGGACTGTGTCTAGGTTCCTTTCACAGCTATGCTTCCTGTTTGAGTTTCAGTAAGTGCTTTTATCTACATTTTCTTTCCAATTGCCAGTTTCCTTTAAGAATACACACTGTGAAAGTAAAAATTGCAAGAAGACAGCCTTCTTTCTTCTACCATGAGAAGAAGCACAGTAACAAACTCCTAGAATGCAGTCCTGTAAACAGCTGCTGAGCTCTGCAGCACACCAAATTGGTTTAGAACACTAATTCTGAAACTTAGGTAGTTACCGATGCAACACTACACATTATTTCAGAATCAAACACTTTTCCAGAGCACTGCAAACATGTAGTGTTTGCAGTGTTATCTATTTTTAGGATCCTGTGATAGGTGAAGGCATTACACTGTGAACTGAAGAATTCATTTCTCACAAGTCAAAAAGTAAACGCAACTTAATTTTTAAAAAACACAAGGGAGAAGGAGGTTTCTTTTCACACAAATTGAAGTAACATTTCCTGTTAAATACCTTATGTTATGTGGCTCCATTCTGGACAGTCATTAATAGTGCATCCGGATAGCATTAACAAATCTTACCCAAATCAGGCATGGATAGATGACAGCATCTGTCAAACTACTCAAAGCACATGATGCAGAGCTTACATAGGCTTGAAGCCACTGACAAGACTCGAATGCATGAACATCAAACCTCTTCACATTAACACAAATAATGCTTGTCCTTAGGATCTCTAGTGATACATCATACATAATAATGCTGAATATTCTGAATACAGCAGTCACAATAAGCTCTAGCTTAAAAGGAAGCTGTATACTTTCAGAATACAGCCTGAAACATTTAGAACCTTAGGTCACTGAGTTTCACATCACCTGTTGCCACTCCCACATGCAATATGGACATCACAAAACTTTTAACAATCCTAAGAATGCTTCACAGCCTGATTTTTGTCAGTTCAAGTCAGATGTGTAAGTTATAGCGCAACACGAGCTGCACTTCACAGATAATTTCACTGATACAAGTAACCAAAAGGCAGAAAGTTTCCAGTATTAAGAGTTTGCGAATGAACAGAACCATACCCCAAAATTTAAGAAGCAACTAGAGCTTTTAGTACATTCTTCTGGGTAGAGGGAAGAAGGAGGAAGTAACCACAGACCCACAACGCTATTTCTATACTGAAACAGCCGCATCTTAGTTAAGGTACATAAGCTGATGCAGCATTACAATGCTTCACATAATAGAATAAGCAAAATAAGATGTTTTTTAACATCTTTTGTTGAGCAACTAAAAAGCAGACAGATACCAATGGACACTGATGGTTTAAAGTCGAATGGATGACCAAGTTCAAGCATTAACACGTTTTATTCAACTGAAGCCCTCCCGTCAACTATACAGGAAGAGGAGAATGATGATGATGATGATTACATTAAAAATAATTGACCTGTATTACATAACCAGTTGTAGAGGTCTTCTGTCTTGAAAAGAATTTTTTTGCCATACTACTTTGTGCAACAGCCCAAAGTCATTTCTTTTGGCTTACCCAGCATTTGGATCATCCCATTAGACATCCCACCCATTCCCCTTCACAAACTTAAGAATCACAGTCTCCAAGAATTTATCAAGCCAGCTATTCACAGACATTTAGTAACTCCTGACCCATTCCCTTAAAACAGGTAATTCTGAGCTACCTATACTCTTTAAGAGCTTGTACTACACTGCTACTGTCCCAGCTAACCCCAAGAAGTACTGTACCACTCTAAGCTCACAAAAACATTGTGCTATGAAAAAAGTCTACGGTCACCGTCTTAAAAATAAGGACAACATCAGAATTACAATCTCTTTGGATGTTCAGTGAGAAAAACCGGCATCACAAAGCAGATAAACAAGCAAAACTTACTCCTAGTTAAATAGCAATGAAGAGTCCATACTTTGGTTTCCAAGAACTTATTTTTCAAGAACCCTGATTGAAAAAATATTTCCAAGCAGAGGCTGTCCTGATTTAATATTTACAGTATATTTATAATGAGCACTGTCTCTGCAGAGAAAAGGACTCCCCAGAGTGTCACCATGGGCAAAATATACGAGGGCTAGATCAATTGCCACAACCAAATTCTTTTACTCTACTGAAACCTGACAATGCTTTTTCTCAGTGTCTCATCTTCACAGTAGCATCCATTGTAATCTCCCTCCATCAAGGCAATAGGAGACTAGGCACCACACTGTCAAGATTCATCGTAAATTGAGGTGGTATGAATACAACATAATATGTTACCTTAAAAATAGTCATCAATTTTACCTGAAACATATTCTCATCTCTGTTACTGCTTTGCTTAGAAGAAGCGGCGCCTTTCGAACTTTCACCTGTCTTCTGTTTCTTTACAGACTTTTCTGGAGCTGCTTGCTTTTTCCGCTTTGCCTTGGAGCAAGAATAAAACAGAAATGCATGAACCACAACTCATTCATATCAGTTTAAAAAAAAGCTTAGATTAGAGACGACAAAGTACTACTATGCAACACACCCTACCGCCTTCTTTTCTTGAGGGCAGGACTTCGATACTGTGCAATTTCAAAAAGAAAGATCTCCAAATGAGCCGAGTGTTCTGAGTGAAGACTACCAGAACATTTTGGTTTTAAAAAACTGTATCATGATTATTTCAAAAAGCTTACTCTTTTTGCACAGCATCGTTGCCAGCTCACTAGTTTCAATTAAAAAATTTAAGTCTGATGGAAGTTTCACATTCCGTTCCACTGCAAGCAACAAAAAAAATGCAGGACAGCTAACAAACTGGTCTGAAAAAAGACAAAATAATAGATAACAAAGAAGGGATCTGGAAGACATCTCTATCAAGGGAACAATTTCTTCTTTATTATCAGAGCCCAACTCTGTCCGTAGCAAGATAAACACATTTAAAAACATTCAGTTGGTATCACTTGTAAATCACATTTCGTGCAGATACTAAAAAGTTACTAGTTTTTTCCAATGTTTACATGGTAATCATGCTCCCCTAGACCACCTCCCCCACCATCCTCAAAAAAAAAAGTGATACAGAGATACCAAAAATTAGTCTGAACTGCTAGAACCATATTGTGAATTAATTTCTTTTGAAGAGGAACAGTTGCAACAAACATGGGAGGCTGTCACAGAAAAAACACTACCCAAAGCAGACCATTCGAGTGTGCCTTTTCTGAAATACATTACCCTACGAAAAAAAAAAATCACCTGCCCATTTTCTCTATTAAGATTTGACAGTACGCCTTATCTGCTTAGTGTAACTGTGTCACATTCGAATCTATTCATCAGACAAAATTTCTTCACTTAGCACTATGCTAAAAAAACCTGATGTCTACGTCACCTAGCATGATTTCACTGCTGCATTCTAGTTTTGTTCATGACAGCTGGTACACCAACAAAAACTTATCTATACTAAGAACATTCAATTTACATATTTAATAAATAGTTCACATGTTAAAATTAATCCAAGTCAAAGACATTCCGTTTGGCTCAGCTTTTAGGTGAAAAACTAGCAGATGGTTTAACAGTAAGAATCTGAAACAGAGGAAAAGAATGTGTAAAGAAGATAAGCAAGTGGCACAGGGATAACAGGGCAGATGGAGGTTTTCACTTTGGACTTGCAAGTTATCCACACACCAAAACAAAGGCAGGGAGAGAATGAGGTGGTGTTAATGTTAACCCAATTTTTTTGCTGCAAGCGGCAGCCTATACCAAAATCCACAAAATATAAAAACACCACAAAGCAAGAAAGAATTACAGGAAGCTTGTGGCTAGATGCGCCATATGGGAAAACCTAAATAAAACACAATGCAACTTCAGAAAAACGTTCACTGCAAAGCAAAAAGTATCTTTTCTAGACAAATCCTAATACTGTTTTTTTCTAATAAATTATACAGAATGACATGCATTTTGCCACATAAAAGTGAATACAATCATAATGAACTCCATATAATTTTCACCTTTTTGTCAACTTCACTATCTGAATCACTTGCAGATGAGCTTGAAGACACAAGTTCCTTTGACTTAGGCATTCTAGGACAAGAAAGGTAAAATGAGAATACTGTACAAGAAATAATTCACATTACATCTGGAAAGCAATCCTGATACCTGTTTATCACCCTAAAGACTTTTCTGCCTTTTCATAGAAGCTTTAACACATGTTGTGGTTGTTTTAGTTTCCAAACACTTTAGGAAGGAACAGTTTTCCACTAGTTCCATTATGGTTTCCACCAAAATTACGGAAGCCATAACGGAAAGAAGATACAGTACACTATGCTACTATCCCCAACTTTAATTGTCAATATTCATTAATATAAACTATCAAGGCCACAGCATTATCTATACTCTTACACAAGCACTCCGCCTGCTCCACTTGAGAGCAACAGCTATACAGCCATCATACGTGAAGCTAAGCTCCCCATCAGCAATACAAAATCTAAAAAACACCTTAGTTACAACGGACTACAGTACTGCAATCATCATTTGTACTGCAGCTTTGACACATCAGTCAGTAGAGTCTATTCATTCGCCAGACAAGTGGACATTCAACTTTCCTTGAATGCATGCTGCCAGATGTACTTCTACGTCTCTCCACTATGCAAACATGTGGTTAGATAGAGCAGCTGAACATCTTGCCTGCTACTAGAAACTCTTTGTGACAGATAAATAGCTCATTCACTCTTACAGAATAAGCACTACAGGGAAAACTGAGAAAAGCTACGGAAAGCTAAGAGAAACATCTCAGCAAAGGAAGAGAATCAATTTTAAACTGATGGTGAAATCGCACTGAAGTGCAAAGAGTCTGAATAATGCTGGTGGCTCAGTGTGGTTACAAGTGGGGCAGTTCTGTCCTAGCAGCGTGGAGCACAATGCTGGAAGCTGCAGCACTGAAAGCGAAACACGGTGGGGGAAGCACAGAAGCCACGCTGCAGGACAGAGGCAGAGGGCAGCTGGAACAGGACAAGACAAAAGCAAGCACAGCAGTGAAACTGGGGCACGGGGCAAGACAGACAGGAGGCGGCCAGGGGATAACCCCACACCCACGCTGGGCTCTGCCAGTGCCAATATGGAGGAAGGCGGGGGTGGAAAGTGGAAGAAAGGAACCGGGGGGGCAGAGATAGCGCCTGGCAGAGCGTGAGGAGACACCGCAGCACCGGGGACAGCGAGGGCGGAACGAAACGGCCCCTGAGGACAAGGGAGAAGAAAGGAAGAAGCCAGGAGCGCCGGGAGGCGGATCCCGGCCGCCATCTTCCTCCCCTCCTCTCCACGGTCTCGTCGCCCCCCTAGGGAAGGGGCGAGGGACCCGGCAGGGCCGAGCCGAGGCCTCATGCCCCGGGGAGGGCGGCAGCGAGGGGCCGCGGCTCAGCAACAGCGGGGAAGCAGAAAAGGCGGCACAAAAAGAAAAAAAAAAAAAAAAACGGGGAAAAAAAGGGTCAGGGGTCGTCTGCTGGCAGAATCTGATCCCGGCGCGGGGGGAACAGAGCCGGGCGGCTCCCTGCCGCCATTTTCTCCCTGACTCAAACCCTCCTCGCCCCCCAACATGGCAGTGGCCCCTCCTCCCGCCCCAGGCCCACCGCACAGCGGGACAGCCCTCCGCGGGGCGCGACGCGCGCTCGAGGAAAAGGGGAAACCCCACCGCGCGGCCTCCCCCGCGCCTCCCACACGCCAGCCAGGAGGTGCCGAGCCCCAGACAGCCGGGGCCGAGGGACAGCTAGGGAAAATGGCGGCGGCCTCAGCGGGGCGCGAGGGAAGACCCCACACTCACGTCCTCCTCCGCGCACGGCTCCGCTGCAGCTCGAGGGGAGCGGAAGTGACGCACCGCGGAATACCCGCCCCTGCCCCGCACCACGTGACGGGGAAGGAGGCGTTTAAAGGGCGCGCGGACGTTGTTGCACTTTCCCGCTTCCCCCGCGCGGTCTGTGGTGATGCGGGGCGGGCAGCGGTCTTCGGGAGGAGCCGCCCCTGAAGGGACGGGAGGGCCGTGAGCGCGCGGGGATGGCTGTTAGCTGTGTAAATTGCCACTCTCGGTTCCTCGAGCTGCTGCCTGGGCGAAGGGTGGAAGCGTGGTGAGGCCACGGCCGCTGCTTTGCATGCCGAGACCGCAGCCCCGCGGCGCCTGAGGCCGCGCGGCGCTGCTGCCTCACACTCTTCTCTTCTCGCAGAGTTGTGATAAGGTCCGCTCTGCCGCCCCAGGGCCGGGGGAGCGGCGCGGAAAGGCGGCTTTTGGAAAGCACCCCTGACTTGTGGAAGACGACCCAGTGAAATAAATAAAAACGTGACCAAAATCACCGCTGTAAGCGCATCTTGTCGGTCTCTGCAGCGTGTCTCCACCCGAGCGGTGGGAAAGGGCAGGGGATTGATGACTGAAGTACCCGAGCTGCTGCTCAGAGAAGCCAAAATAAAGCTGTTTTGAAGAAAGGAGATAAGGAGAAGCTCCCCTGACTTTGTGACGGGGGAAAGCTCCATTGCCTTCCAGCTGCAGCAGGCCGGGTGCGCTGCTGGAGCACGAGTGGGTGCGAGCTGCGTGTCTGCATCGCTCAGTCACCCACATCACCTGCACTTTGCTTCAGCTCATGATGAGGTTTGTTAACATTAAAACACTGCGATCGGCACAGCTTCACGCCAAGCTTGCACAGCCTGTCCCTGCCAGCAGCATCACCCCGTCACACTGTGAGCGTGGCACAGTGACAGTGCTACGGACAGCCATCAGCAATTCCATTTATCGTTCTCACTAACTCTTGATCTTTACTTTTGCTGCCACGACAATGTGAGATTTTTGTCAAAAGTGTCAACAATCAGAAATGGGGAATGTACCCAAGTCCCGGGTCGAGCTGTTGTGGGTGTGGGTAAGCAGCTCTGCGGTTCCCCAGGCAGATCCCTCTTCATAAAACATTTAAAGCCAAAAGCTTTGGGGATTCCTCTGCTCACCAGACAGGGCCTACGAGATAAGTATGTTCCAAGTGAGGGCAATATCCAAAATTCAGCAAATGCTAGGCAGTGTTTCTGATGTGCTTAGAAAAAGGGAGGCTGGGGATGAGGCCTCTGGAAGGGAGCCATGAGGTCTGCAGTTTTCACGATGAACTGACGTGAACGGGCTCTCAGTACGGCCTTCTTTAGTAAAAGAAAAGTAGGAAGTTAATACCAAGAATTAGAGGTCTGCTCTTTTAACTAATTCTTGTAAATTCCCTGTTTCACAATGCTGTTTTATATTTTGCAAAATAAAAAGAAAAAATACACAGTTCTCACTACAAGCCTGACTTTTGGAAAATAAAATGATGCTTGTTCACACAGAATTAAAGCACAGTAAGTCACATGCATGCAAATGTAGCAATTATAACCACTGTGCAAATATTATGGTTGTCAGGCTATTTAATCATGGAAGATGAACTGATGATCCTTTAATACTTAAAAGCAACAGTAAAGAAATTCCACACAAGATGGTCTCCATATATGGAACATTAATGTGAAAAAATATTCTCAGACTATAACATGGCTATTGGTTTCAAAGCCTATACTAACTTTCATATTAGAACAGAAAGAGCAGTTCAGGACTTTGTAATCCCTATCTGTTTTGTTTTCTTTTACCAGGTCAACACCTGGTACACAAAGAATGCAAAGCATCACATTCAAATCAACAATTCTTTATGCATTATTAATCAACTCTCTCTGCATTGAAATAAATCAAAGTGACTAACAGAAAGAGATTTTTCAGCTGGATCTTGATGAGTGAACATCTCCCACCGCCACCATTTCCTCTGAAGCAAGCACCAAGTTTATTTTTGCAGTGGAATTCCTGAATAACAGGTTGGTGAGGGTGACAGTGTTTGCTACAGCTAGAGATTTCATGTTATGTTCTTTTGCAATGGTGGGTTTCTTTGATAATTATTCTGGTAGTTACCTTTAGTGGCCATTTGAGCTTTTTGGTAAATCACCCTTACTTTATTGTATTCTATTTAAAGAGAAGAAAGAAGATACTAAGAACAGATGCTGACTTTTGAAAAGTGGGGAAAGAGCCGTAATTTTTCCCAGGTAAATTCCTCCTATTACCTTGAGAGTGAGTCATCTGTCTACCCAGTGGATATATAGTTCACTTTCCAAGCTCTTAAAATAGGTTTTTGTGATGGATTTGTTTCCTCATCAGACACTTTCCTGTGGTAGCTGCCTTAGAAGGCCTTAAATTCTTCTAGTGACTGCCTGGTTGCCTCATTTCATATCACACATGTCCTTGGCTGAAAATAATGTTGTAAACATTAGCTTTTTCTTCAGGGAGGAATTCTAGCATGCAGACTTGAACAGGAATGCTGAAAAATACAAACTTATACTTCTGATCTCATAGCAATTATTAACTGCGATTGTTGACTGCTACTTATAAATAATAGAGTTGGTATGAAACATTTTGGAGAGGCAGAATGAGAGACAGATCTTAAAGTTTTAGCGTTAAGTACTGGGTAGTATAAAAAGTGGGTGAAAAAATTGGGTAAGGAAGGCTAGCTTGTAATACAGACACGTATTTTAAAGTGTCAGGAAAGAGTAAGGGGATTTGTTAGGCTTTATTTTTGCTACAGCTCGTTCATTTCCCACCTATGCTTGATGTGTAATTTGTGTCTGCATTAACACTTGCACAACTTTGTGTTATGCTTAAATGTTGAGACTCTTTTTTTCTATTGCAAATGGGTATTATATAAACGCTGATAACTTTCATGTATGATTAATAAATTGTTTTTATTTATTTTACTAACATGTATGTTGATCTTGTCACTGTTGAGCTTCTAAACTGTCATTAAAAGGTAACACATTTTTGCTTTAATCATTTAAACTCTTGGTGAAAATAACTGGTTTTTGTCTTCATTTCTTAAAATACCTATTTTCACTTTAAAAGTAAGTTGATGAGATGATGAATGTCTTACCTCTGTGTAGCTATCTGAAATAATTTCCAGGTGAGAAGAAAGTCCTGGACTCCTTATACTGATACCAAAAAATTCTTCTATCTTGGAATTTTACAAACAGAACGCTAAATATTAAACCACCTTTTCAGGAAATAGAAGTGCAGCTTTTGTTAGCATGTTCTGTACATGCTGTGAAGAAAAACTTTACCTTCTGTTACCTCTCCCCTGCCCTCTGGTGGTCAAACAAGCCAGCTGAGGGTCTCGTTTTTGAATGAGCTGAAATGGTGTCTCTGAGAAATCTCACCTACAGCTGCAAAAAAATAAAAAATAAAAATAAAAAAAAGTGAATGCTCCGTATTTGCTCAGTTTTAATTTTTTAGTGAAAAGGCACAGCAGATTTAGAGTTATGGGTTTCAACTGCAGTTTTGCAGTTCTGTGTTAGCAGAAGAGGTGCGTCTTAAAGTAGGACTGATGACACTGTTAAATCATAGACTTTCTTATACCCATATTTTGGAGATCTCTTTTCGTATAGATGAAATGAAAGCCAAAGATTTATTTTTCTAAATTCTAGCTCTCCATTTTTGTCTCTGATATTTTTAGACACACTGAATTTTTGACAGAGTAGCTGTATATTTAATCCCAATTTGAAGTTTTGCATTCCACTGTACGTTTTCATTCTGTAATCTTAACAGAAAAAGAGATATACTTAAAAAAAAAAAGTATATATATATCCTGTTTGGTTAAAAAACCAAACCTTTTGAATGTTTCACTACAGTTTTTTATGCTTTCTTCTTCTGCTACATCATTTGCACTTTATCACCCCATTTATTTTCCTTCCAGTCAAGGATACAGAAATAGGTGAAGTTCAAAATGCCCTAAGGGATCTTATCTAAATGTATTACTGTTTCATCTTGAAGCAAATCTAATACACGTCATCCAGAGATGCAATCTTGTTTTATAACCCACTGAGGTTTTTTAAGCACAGACTATGAATCTGATCCTGCGAGCTAGTAGTAATATAAATAGATGTTATGTAATGGTTCATAAACTCACCAAGAAGCATCGGGTTCTTATTAGGAAACTGCTGAGAGAAATACTTCTACATTACCACTGGTTTTGTTTGTTTGTTTCTATATGGCAAATCTTGAACTTTTTCTGTTGCACTGTGTGGCTTCTCATAAACTGTTATAATCATTTTAAAGCAGTATGTGCACTGAAGATTCCGTATGCAAAATTCAACTGGAAAAGTAATCTGAAACTTCTGCTGGAATTGCAAGTGAATCAGCCTGCCAAATGGGAGTTTATGCACAGACATATGCAGGATAAAAAAAATAATAATAAAGGATGGAATATTTGAATTAGACTCCTAGAAATAACTTGGACAAAAGAAGGTATGAAACCTAAGATGGAAATCTGTATTATGAATAAAAAAGCTTTATTTTTCCTCAGCTTTTGGAGCTGAATGTTTGAAAGGGAGTAAATATTCCAAATTCATTTCATCAATCCAGAAGAAATAAGCAATCACAGGCCTCCACTCACAAAATAGAACTTTAGTGGTACAGTTTTAAAAGGCATGTGAGTGTCTATGTGTGTATAGAGATATTCATAGTTTTAATGAAATGTGTGTTGTCTACTCAGTGTTTTTCAGTATATTGAAAGGTTCGTAACTGAAAAAATCTGAAAGGCAGTGGAACAAAGAAAATTTCAATTTTCTTTTTGTCTGAGTACCATGAGCCCAGGGTCCAATTATGAACAATGTTTAATTAAATAACTATAGATGGTATGTCCAGAGTCCATTGAGGTTTAGCGATAGAGGTCCATTAAGTTCTTCTGTGAAACAGTTGTATAGAAACCTCTCCTGAAGTGCTCCTGTATTTATGTTCAGGATTAGGGCTTTTGATTTTCTAGCAACAGTAATGACGTGTCTTTACCTAAGAGCTACTTTCTTCACAGAAAAGCTCTTTGACTAAAAGTGCACAACAAAGGTTGGAAATTCATTCCTTTTCCCATGAAATTTCCTTTTCCTATTATGCTTAATTAGGATAAGAAAGAACAAGAGATACAGTGCTACTTAGTTCCTATGTGAAACTAGTAACAATGAAAAGTGAATTATATTCAGTGAATTGGCAAGGATGTGTGGCATCTTAAGTAGCTGTACTTGATACACAGCTGCAAGAACGTGAACTGAGAATGAGAAATGGGAAATGATTTTTCTCATTTGTTGTATGAACAAAAATACCTATGTGGAAGTTTATGAAAACTTCAAGTCATAGTGGAAAACACACACAAAGAGGTGAAAGGATTTAAGCTTTGCTGTATTTGGAGTTTTGAGAAGCGCCCCCTGCTCAGAGTTGAAACATTCACGAGGAACAGAACCATAGAGATGCACACGGGATCAGTGGGAGGTGGCTGCATGGCCTGCGATATACCGCCCAGCAGTTTTTAGCAGCAATGTGATGGACTGCTGCTGCCTAGAAGCATCAGATAGGCAGGTCCTGTGTGCACGAGTCTTTTCCTCACGTGTACAATAAGCATACAGGAACTGCTGCACGGTTTGTGGACACGCACCTGCTGTGGCACCTTGGGGATGGCTCAGACTACACACGCACGTGGCTTTGGCTGGATGGCAGCTACCTCATGTGCGTGAGGTTGTGGTGGTGCACCCTGGGCCTGGGGAACCGTCCTCTCGCTGTGCTGCCTTGTGGCTGCATGGTATTGCATGGCTTCAGCTCAGAACATGCTTGGGTGGGTAAGGCATTTAATACTGATACGTCTGCTACATGCACAGGACAAATACTGGTATAGGACAGGGCTGGTGGTGACTGGACTTCAGGTACTTGAGTCACCTACTGCAGCATGTTGTGCCAATGTGGGCAAGAACGTGAAATCAGGCCGTATAGGTTTACGGGTATGTCTGTGGCGTGATTATGAGCACAAAACACGGAATAACGGAAGGAGGAATGAGCCGGGAGACCACCGCGCGCAACATTCCCCCACGCCTGGGCCTCAAGATGGAGGACTACAGCTCCCAGGAGGACTCGCGCATCCCGCG
>WBMW01001358.1:128069-193574 GCA_013396635.1 Penelope pileata
GCCCCGGGTGGGCGCCGCGGGGTGGGGGCGGCCGGCGCGTCCCGCGGCCCTCGAGCGGTGAAAATGGCCACGGGCCGTCAGCAGCGGCGCGGTCACCGTGTGCCGCCCCGGGCCCTCCGGCGCCGCCCGCTTCAGGGAGGGCTCCCGCAGCCTTTCCCCACCTCTGTCGGCGTGGGAGGGTGCAGTCGTTGTTAATGGAGATAAAATTGCGCCGGCCCAAGCTGTGGGCGCTGGGTGGGCGGGGGAAGAGCTGGAGCCCCGGAAAATAGAGGGGACTGTCTCGTTCTGCTGAAGCAATGTTATAATTAGCGTTAAGTCTGGGAAAATAGAGAAGGGTAATTTCAGAGCCACGCACTTATCAAAAAGATCTCCTTTCTTGGTTATCTAAGGGCAGGGGCACGTCTTACAGCAGAACTCAGGGACCTCAAGCTGTACTTCTTGTATTGACGTGCTCCCGTTAAATCTCAGTGGTTTTGTGCATCAAAGATTGTGTGCCAGAGTGTAAACAACAACAAAAAAGTGATAGTTAGTAGCATTTATTATGTTCTTCTGAAACCAGCTTACTTAATTTGGAAAAAAAAGTGGATGCAGGCACAAGCTTATGTGGTTTTGACTTGTACCGGAGTACCATCTTAAAGCCTGCAGCTGAATCCACGTTATTTGTTTCATAAATTTTTAATAAAGACCTGCCTTGACTCTTAAGTCTTGTTTCATGGGAGAAACAGACTAAAGCAAATACGTGACAGCTTATTGGAAACAAATGCAAGTGCACGCTGCTGGTAACTAGCTAATCAAACATGTTTCAGGAGAGCAGAGTTTTATGGAGGTCCTGCCATGACGCTCTAGACTGTACACCTATTATTCCTGGAAGATGACGTAATATGCCTTAATTTACTCCTGATGTTGAATATTTAAAGGAAGGGATTAAATTTAGCACATCTTCTAGTTCTTTTAAGATGAGGTGCTCACAACATGTTTATGTGTTACTTGACAGTTATAGTGAAATTTGAAACTGAGTCCTCATGGAATGTGGAAGAGTTTTTAAATAGCATAGAGGATTTTTTTTTTTCTTTTGGATATGAAAACATGATCTTTAAGTGAATAATAAACTAGGAGATGCATATGACTGCTATTATTACTTAAAATTATTTTTCCTTTTTCTGCGGAGCTGAGGAAGTGTATAGATTTGAGGACTTGAACAACTCTTGAAATGTGCTTTTGCACTGCAGTATAATAACATTTTGCAATAAAGTTCAAGTTCATAACTGTTTTCATTTAATCTTAAATGTGTTTTTGAGAAAATGGAAAAACTGATCAAAAGGAAGATACTTCCTTTTCTACTGAAAGTATGAGATACTATTCCACTCATGCGTCAGTAAAAGACTGCATCCTGTAAATCGTTTGTATGCTTACCATGTTTGAAAGTTAAGAGGCACAACAGGCTGTTAAAGCAGTCCTTTCATTAGAAGTGAATTCAATGTTTTGAGCAGAAAACACGGGAATCGCTTAAAACATCTGAAATGCATTTTACTGTCAAAGAGTAGATCTGGCAGATCCTTAGTAGCTGTTTTACAGAGTGCTACAAAACATATATCCCACTCCAGTATATTTGGGCAAAAGGTGGGGAGGGGGGGAAGACAGTCAAAGATTTAACAGTGCAGCAAAATCTCTAAGATGTCTTTTTTCAGTTCTTCATAAACACTAGTTGTCATAAAGCACATTCAAAGTCTTACCTCATTTTGTATTTAATCAAAGGCAGGAAAAGAGCTGAGCACCCTTTAAACCTGTAAATAATTGATTCAAAGCATTCTTGTTCCTTTCAGTGTCGTAACTGCACGAAATTTCCTGCTGCCTGATGCATTCAGAATTCTGCGAAGTATCCAGTAATCATATCATGACTTAGCAAGAGAAAAATTATGCAAATACTCATTAAGGAAATTTCTCTGAATATTGAAATTTGTTTGCTGATGGTGATATTTGGGTCTAAAGTTATAAACTTGTACATAGTGCAAAATTAATCTGTTACTTATTTCAGTAACAGTATTAATCTATCTATTTACGGGTCTGAAAAAGAATGTGTAGTTTGGTGATAGCAGTCCTTGTGTGTATGCATGCACAGTAGCTCACTTGAGCCACTATGTCTGTTCAGTATGAGATGAAGATCTTAATATTGGCTTGTCGTTCACGTGTAAGCAATATTAGCATTCTTGATTCAGAGCATCGTACACTTTCATTTTACAGTTGGCTGATTGACATGTAGAGATGTTGGTGGAGAGATGAGGGCATTGAGAAGCATTTCACTTGGGTAGAGAAGTGAGTTTTTCTTTGCTTGCAAATATGGTGGTCTCATCTAATGAACCTTGTGTTCAGAATGTTTGCAGAGACCAAACAGTGGATGTTAGCATGGAGAGGTCATGGGTGGTGTGATTCAGCAGTGTCGACAATGATGTGAAAGACAAGCTGTGTTTTGGGCAGCCATGTAGATTTTTACAAGTGTGGCACGGAGGCTTTTGTTCATCACTGGCAAATTTTGTGGCTAATGGTGGTGACTGTGTTGAAAAATAGAGTTTTGTAGCAGACGATTTGCTCTACCAAACGGTATTATTGTGTTCTTTATAGCTGTCATAGTTTCCATGGAAATAAATAGAAGGCATTACTTTCAGATCAGCCTACATGATTTTATGAACCTATGAACCTATCTATATCACAGTGTGAACACTCCAAATGCTTACTTCCTGTGATTTTAATAAGCACGCTACCTTGAGTTGCATCACATCTTAAAAAGGATATGCATTTTTTTAGCAGAAGTGACTTCTTGACGTGATCGAGGTGCATGGTGCTGATTCTTAATCTATGCTTGTCTTAAATGCTATCTTGAACGTGCCATTCTGGCTTACTTAATATATACAAAAAGCCTCTAATAAGCTTCTGCTGTTTATGCAAACCGGGGAGGTGTCACCCTCGGATGAGATGTGCCAACATCAGGAAGGCAATAAGGAGCTCAGGGTTTGGTAATACAGACTCTGTGCTGATAGTGACAGGGAATCAGAGGAGGTACTGGTAACTGGGGAGGGAAGGTGCCTCAGTAATCAGATGAGCCTTTCTTGTTTCTAAGAGGGAAGTCTGCCAAGTCGTTTAAATTTGCAGCAGGATCATGTCTGTAAGAACCAAGCACTTTGGGAAAGTTTTCTGTTAATGGTATAGTTGAGTCCTTGGTAATTGTAGCCTCAAAATGGCTTGATGGTTCCTGCTTAACTCTAAGGTGTTAAATGATGTTCAAAATGTCTGCTACTTAAATGCAAAAATGGTAAAGTGTAGTTGCATTATTCGTGCCTAGAGCAAAGTAGTACCTAAAGCCAGGAAATAAAGGATGTTTTAAGAATTGAACACAATTTTCCATACTAGTGAAGTTTCTTTCCTCTAATAGAGAACTTAACAATTTTAGTGTTTCTTAAGACAAGGAAAATGTTATTAATTAGTAGCTTTTCAGGCAAATGTAACATCTCAAGTTGTTCTTTCTGTCTTATGCTGTCATTGCGAACATGGCTGTTAAAAAGACTTGAATACAAGTAATGTTTTGATAATGAAGGAAGCTGTATAGGCAACGAGCCGTCCATTGTGTGCAGCTGAGTATGGGGTGCTAGATACAGAGCATACATTGCATCACTGGTTTAGGCACTTCAGTTATGATGTGATGTGCAGTGAGGGAGACTTTGGCAGATTTGGTTGGTTTTAAAACAAGTGGTAAGAATAAATGTGAAGATTAAACAGGAAGAGTGTGTTGAAAAATGAGCATATTTATCTTTGAGATAAGTTATTGATAGTCTATGATTTAGCTATCAGTAGCAGTCAATACTAGTTATATGTAGTACAACGCTACAAAGATGATTTTAGAAACAAGGAAGAGGAAGGGAAAGTTAAACTTGCTATAAGAAACTGTATTTTTCAGACCAGATGTAATTAGACTGTAGAATGTGTTGCCACAAGCTGCTGACATTTAACAGGATTCTAGAGAGTTATGCATGTGCAAAGCTTCAGGCCTCCCTTTGGGTTTCTACTGAATTGCATTACAATCAATATTCTGTTCATAGAGCTGTAAAAATGGGAGGTAGTAATTTTCGTTAAAGTTCTAAACAGTTTTATTCAGTCTTCATCAACATTTTATGCTTATATTCGTGGAAGGCTCTAGGAAAGGAGAAGTCTTTTATAAAATAAGAAGACTGTGCTCAGTTGGTCTGTGTCCAGGTGGAGACTGGTCACCAGCGGTGTCCCCCAGGGGTTCATTCCAGCTTGGGACTGGTGCTCTTCAACATCTTTATCAGTGACATAGATAATGGAATTGAGTGTACCCATGTTGTGCTTTGACCCAGCAGGCAGCTAAGTACCACACAGTCATTCACTCACTCCCCCACTCCTTCCCAGTGGGATGGGGGAAAAAAATTAGGAGAAAATACAGTAAAACTCATGGATTGAGATAAAAACTATTTACTAAGACTGAAAAGAAAGTAAAGGAAGTAACAGTGATGGCAAATATTAGTGTATGTATATATATATACATGCACACATGAAAAAAGTGATACACAAAGCAATTGCTCACCACCCGCCAACTGATACCCAGCTAATCCTCGAGCAGATGCCATTCCTTAGCTAAATCACCTTCGTTTTTTATGGTCACATGATGTCATATGGTATGGAATATCCCTTTGGCCATTTTAGGTCAGCTGTTCTGGTTCTCTCCCCTCCCAGCCCCTTGTGCCCCCCCCAGCCACCATGCTGGCAGAGCAGTACGAGAAGCTGAAAAACTGAAGCGTTCTCGGCTCTGTACAGCACTACCCAGCAACAATTGAAACATCAATGTGTTAGGCGTATTGCTTTTCTCCTAAAACCAAAACATAGCATCATACCAGACACTATGAAGAAAAACAACTTCTGTCTCAGCTAAAACCAAGATAACCCTCAGCAAATTTGCTGATGACACCAAGCTGAGTGGTAAAGTTGATACAATAGAAGGAAGAGAATGTTCTGGGGTGGTTCAACAAGGCCAAGTGCAAGATGTTGCACCAGGAGAAGAATTCCTTGAGATCTGCCGTGCCAAGAAGGATTTGGGGGTCCTGGTAGATGAAAAGCTGAACGTGAGCCAACAGTGTGTGCCTGAAGCCCAGAAGGCCAACAGTATCCTGTGCTGCATCAACAGAGGGGTGGTCAGCAAGGAGAGGGAGGTGATTGTCCCCCTCTGCTCTGCCCTTGTGAGGCCCTGTCTGGAGTACTGTGCACACGTCTGGGACCCCCAGCATAAGAAGAATGCAGGGCTGTTGGAGCAGGTACAGGGAAGGGCCATGAAGATACTCAGAGGGCTGGATCACCTCTCCTTTGAAGGCAGGCTGAGGGAGCTGGGCTGGTTCAACCTGGAGAAGAGAAAGCTGCGAGGAGACCTCATTGTGGCCTTCCAGTCCTTAAAGGGAGCTTATAAGCAGCAGGGGAACTGACTTTTTACATGGGCAGATAGTGATAGTATGGGGGGAGCAGTTTTAAACTAAAACATCGTGTTTCAGGGAAATTCTTCGCTGAGAAGCAGGCTGCCCAGAGAAGCTGTGGATGCCCCATCCCTGGAGGCGTTCAAGGCCAGGTTGGATGGGGCCCTGGGCAGCCTGATCTGGTGGCTGGCAGCCCTGGCCATGGCAGAGGGGCTGGAACTGGATGGACTTTAAGGGCCTTTCCAACCCAGGCCATTCTGTGATGCTATGTAAATACAAAATACTTTACTGGAATATTTTATTTCACCATTTTATGATGTTTATTGTTAAATATGCTCAGGGAAAATGTTAATAATAATGTATAGTAGAAATATTAATAATAACAATATTATCTCAGCCCAAATTTCATTCACACACCTGAAACTTCATCTGATCCGTTACTCAGTAGTGCCTTCTTATCTGTTTCTCTAAAGAAGCAGCAAGTTATAATGCTGCTTTCAGTTTTTGAAGAGTGAGGTCATATTTGTTTCAATATTAATGTCTCTCTGAAAGAAAAACTGCAGAACTGTGTTTTTAGACAGAGCTTTGGTATTCTGCCACTAACAGAGTAGTTTGTCAAACTTCGAGAAATTGTGCAGTTGGATCTCAATAAAAATGATTTCATTAATTCTAAGTAATGCCTAGAAGTTAGAATTCAAGAAAGAAGGCTTAAGTGTTTTGTTTCTGTAGTCTATTTTGTAGTTTAAACCTATGCGTATGAGTAGCTCAACTGTCTTGTTAAGCAATCCTGAAAATGAGTTATTTAAATGGAAAAAAAGCTTTCAAGAAATGTAATTTAGAAATTACCATTTCTGAGAAAGTTGATAATTTTGGTAGAGACAAAATTGGGTTTAGCCCTGGTCTTAAATCTGTAGCAGAATAGTGTTTTTCAGAAGGCTAAAACTAAAAATATAGTAAGGCCCTTTGCCTATAAGAAGAGAGTTTTTGATGTTCGGAGCATGCTGCTCTGGACAGTTACAAATGCAGCCCCGCAAGATCATAAGCTTTTGCCATTATCATGTTATTTTTAGTGATATTTTTCATGCATTGGTTGTGCATAGCTTGAGTGTGGTCTGCATAGGCAGCAGTGGAACACTGTGGAGGGGAGGGCACAGCGCAGTGTTACCTCAGTCTCTTGCAGCCGCTGCACACACTCAGCTGAATCAAAACCTGCGTGTGTTGCATGTTCCATGCGCTTTTGCTGCTCGGTGAGTATACCGCGATGATTACTGCTAATAACATTGCAACCTACCTAGACGTGTGTGTGAAAAGGCATGTTTTTTTCTTATTAAGCAGACATGTAAGTTTTCTATTTAATTATTAAGCTTGGGCAGATTGAGAGTTTTTAGTGGATTTGATTCCTCATTTAAATGAGTTAAACATGTGTCTTCAAGGTGAACATTAACCGATCTGTGCTATGTTTCAAAACATAACGGTATTCAAAATGAAATGTAAATTATGGCAAATGCATGTTATGGAAAATAATCTTGTGCATTTGATGTGTTGGCTAAACATAATCCTGTGAATAGCAAAAAACGCACAGCCTTGCTTTCTGTTTTGGTAAAGGAATTTGAGAACAGATTTCAAGATTTCCAAAAAAATCATGAATTCTTTGGTGTATTTGCAAATTCTTTTTCAGTTGACATAAATACATTACCTGCAAATTTTCAAATGGAATGTATAGAGTTGCAATCAGACATTCAACTCAAGGAAAAAATCAGTCATATCTCTTTACTAGACTTTTATAAGGCATGTCTTACCAGGGGAAAATATCACTTGCTTCGGAATTGCATCTTACGCACGTCATCACTTTTGGGCAGTGCATACATTTGTGAATAACTATTTTCAGTGGTGAAGCACAGGAAGAGTAAAATTAGGTCAAAAATCTCTGACAAGCACCTGAGAATGCGCTAAGAATTGCACCCACTTACCTCGAACCAGACATTGATGCATTAGTTTCACAAAAACAAGGTCAAACATGTCACTAGTTTTGTTTTTGTTGCCCTTTTCTTTGTTTTAATAAAAATTATTTTTAAAAAAGAGTTCTGTTATGCATATACATTAGCAATATTACATATTTTAAATGTGGCCCAAGACCATTCCTCTTCACTCAGTGCTGCCCAGACAAGCTGAAAGGCTGAACACCCATGCTCTAAACCAAGCTGGAATAGCAGCAGCATTACAATGTGTATGTTGGTTTCTTAATGCATGACTTACTTTATTTTCCACACTAGGATATTCATGGAGTATCTTCAAGTCACTTGAAGTTATTACCTGGCAAACTAGACGACATTATGTCAAAGCATTGCACTCTCGTTATATTATTAATGTGCAATAAATAAATGAAGCTTTCTACCTTCTTCTTTTTCTTTCTTTTTTTTAAACAAAGCCTCAAAGCTATGGCCAGTATCTGGACAAGGACAAGAGCAAAGTGTTCTCCAGAGGAGAATTCCGTTTTTGCTACTTTACATTTAAGTGCTCGCAAGTCTGTCATTCTTGGTCTAATAAATCACAGGAAATTCAGACCTTCTGTCCATGTCAATCTGTAAAAGTAACTAACAAATGAGTGCTCTGCTGTATTAGATCTAACAGTTCTAAGTTCTTATCTGAGCTTACTTTTGTTGGAGGATGTTGCTTGTAAACATTGATTATGTAGGTATTTAGATTAGACAAACCTCTTGTTTTGGAACTGGACAATAATATTTTGCTGAATGAACACTGATTTCATTAATGTTTATTGATCAGCAATATCTGCTTCCTAGCCAACTTCAGACTTAAAATAATTTTAAGCATTCTGCTGGCATGTGAAAATAGGAACATGGACTTTCATAGTGGAAAAAACACTTTGGAAATCCATATTACTACTGTGGTTTCATTAGTGAAGGTCTTCATGTAGTTCAGAAGAGATTTTCCACTGTGGCATCTTGATTCATTTATTTATTTATTTAAAGAGAAATAAAATCGCCCAACAGAACATGAGTTTTCAAGAGTTTGTTCTCAGTCATGGACATTGTGATGTTTTAATTCCTCTTAGGCAAATGTAAGTGTTTGGGAATTTTGCAGGCTAAATACCTACCTAGAAATACTATGGCTTATTTGATTTCTGCAGTGTAGAATTGGGGTGAGAGGTGTTTGTGACTCTTTACCTTTGTGTTTTGGAATGGCACAAGTTTTGTGTAACATCTTCATTAATGATTGGGACAGCGGAGTAGAGTGGACCCTCAGTAAACGCATGGATGAGAAGAAACACGGGGGAAGAGGATGACTCACCAGAGGATTGCACAGCCATCCAGAGCGACCTGGACAAGCTGGAGATGTGGGCTGCAAGAATGTCATTGAGTTCAACAAGGAGAAGCCTGGAGTCCTGTACCTGGGGAATAACAACACCAGCCACCAGTACATGCTGGAGGACACCCAGATGGAAAGCAGCTCTGCAGAAAAGGACATGGATGTCCTGGTGAACACAAAGTTGAACATGAGTCAGCAACATGTCCTTCATAGAATCACAGAATGGCTCGGGTTGGAAGGGACCCCAAGAATCATCAAATTCCAAGCCCCCTGCCACAGGCAGGGCCACCAACCTCCAGATCTGGTACTAGGTCAGGTTGCCCAGGACCCCATCCAACCTGGTCTTGAACACATCCAGGGTCGGGGCATCCACAACCTCTCTGGGCAGCCTGTGCCAGCACCTCACCACTCTCTCGGTAAAGAACTTCCCCCTGATGTCTAATCTAAACCTTCCCTCCTTCAGATTAAAACCATTCCCCCTTGTCCTATCACTGTGTACCCTTTTGAAAAGTTGTTTGCCCTCCTGTTTATAATCTCCTTTTAAATACTGGAAGACTGCAGTNTGATGTCATTGGCAAACTTGCTGAGGGTGCACTCAGTCCCATCATCGATGTCGTTGATGAAGATATTGAAGAGAACCGGTCCCAAGACAGACCCATTCACCACAATGAATGGTGCATTGTGGTGAATACACCATTCACAACAACCCTCTGTCTGCGGCCTTCCAACCAATTTCTTATCCACTGAATAGTCCACCCCTCAAGTCCATGTTTCTCCAGTTTAGAGATAAGGATGTGGTGGGGGACCATGTCGAAGGCCTTGCATGAGTCCAGGTAGATGACATCAGTCACCTTCTCTTTGTCTACCAATGCCGTCACTCCATCGTAGAAGGCCACCAGATTGGTCAGGCATGACCTTCCCTTGGTGAAGCCGTGCTAGCTGTCGCAGATCTCCTGCTCATCCCTCGTGTGCCTTAGCGTGTCATCCAGGAGGATCTATTCCATGATCTTTCCAGGCACAGAGGTGAGGCTCACCGGCCTGTAGTTCCCTGGATCCTCCTTCCTCCCTTTCTTGTAAATGGGAGTGATGTTTCCCTTTTTCCAGTCACCAGGGACTTCACCTGACAGCCCTTACTTTTCAAATGTGATGGAGAGCGGATCAGCAACCACATCAGCCAGCTGTCCTTACTGCTAAGAAGGCTAATGGTGTTCTTGGCTGCCATACAAGAGAGGCAAGGAACATACTGGGAAGAGTCCCAGGGAGGGCTACCAAGATGATCAAGTGACTGAAGCACTTCTACGAGAAGAGGCTGAGAGAGCTGGGACTCTTCAGCCTGGAGAAGAGGATGCTTGGGGATTTCATCAATGTCTATAAATACCTGAAGAGAGGGTGCAAGCATGATGGAGCCAGGCTATTTTTGGTGGTCTCCCGTGCCAGGTCAAGAAGCCGTGGGCATGAACTGGAATACAGGAGATTCCCTCTGAACATCAGGAAGCACCTCTGTGTAGGTGATGGGACACTGATACGGGTTGCCCAGAGAGGTTGTGGAGTCTCCTTGGAGATCTTCAAAAGCCACCTGGATGTGCTCCTGGCAACCTCTCTAGGTGGCCCTACTTGAGTGGGCTTTGAACCATATGGACCCAGAGGTCCCTTCCAACCTTAACCGTTCTGTGAATCTGTGACTTAGAATTTGTGAAGGGGAAAAAGACTATTGTGTGTTATGCTGCTGGAGAATCACTGTTTTGAGTATGCACTACATCAGAGGCTGATACCATGAAAATATCTTCAGTATTAGTCTTAGTCGTGCTTGCAAACTATACAAGGAAAACACACCGTTGTCTTGGAAAAACTTTCTGTTGTTGGGTCAAAGGAATCTCATACACCAGACTGCAGTGTGGGCACGACTAATTTCTGTGTGGCATGAATTCTGCAAGATTACATCCCTTCGCACCATAGATAATCAGATTGATGTGCGTTTGGAGGTTAGTGTGGAAAAAGGCACAGGGTCACAGCTCACTGCAGTCAGTCCTACCTAGGAAGTTTAGTATCACAGTGCTATTTCATAATACATGGCACTTTTGATATTAATGCATTAGAAAGATCTGGTTAGTATTTGCCGTCATTGATGTTGGTAGAAATTAGTATACATTTTCTTCAAAGTTGTCAAAGATATTTTAGAAAAAATATTTTTCTCATTCACTGTAGTCCAATAATTGTGAAGAAAGAGTTAATTCTGTCAATCTCAGGGTTCCCTAGGGAGGTTATTGAAGATGAGAGTAAGCTACATACAGACTGGGGCGTAAAACCTTTGAATATAAGCAAGTATATTTGAGAGGAAGAAGTAGAGAACATGGGGAAATAGGGATATGCATGTTAGCAGTTTGGGGCAGGTAGGTAAATTAGGTAAGGTGCTGAAAATGCTCTTTAATTGACTGAAACATCTACAGAACGTGGTGCAAAATACTTCAGTACAACATTTAAACTGTAAACGAGCAGTGGCTGGGATTGTGAAAATGTAGTGAAATAGAAATCCGAACTGGAATATGAGTATTGAAGTGTATGTGTTCCTGGAAAAGTGAAATTGAAGTGAGCTTGGTATAAAAGCCCTGTTAGTGTATGTTCAGCTGAAAAAATAGGTTGACATGAATAAAATATAATGTTCTTGAATTCACGTCTCTGTTAGAGGCGTTATTAGAGCAGTGCTGCTAGAGTACAGTTTGAAGCTGCCAAGTCCTTCCTTAAGTCAAAGAATGGCGTTTGATTTTGTTCTGATAAGAGAGTAAGAATTTTAATATCATAGAATGGCTTGGATTCGAAGGGACCTCAAAGATCATCTAGTTTCAACTGTTCTGCTGCAAGTGATTTGCCAGCCACTAAATCGGACGTTGTATCATACTGCCCAGGGCCCCATGTAGCTTGGTCCTGGACACGTCCAGGGATGGGGCATCCACAGCTTTTCTGGGCAGCCTCTCCCAAAGCCTCACCTCCCTCTCAGTGAAAAATGTTCCCCTTGAAATCTAATCTAAATCTCCCCTCTTTCAGTTTAAAACTATTCCCCCTTGTCCTGCTACTATCTACCCATGTAAAAAATGGTTTCCATCCTGTTTATAGGCTCCCTTCAAGTACTGGGAGGCCATAATGAGGTCTCCCTTGAGCTTTCTCCTGGCTGAACAAACCCAACTCTGTCAACCTGCGTTCGTGGGAGAGATGCTCCAGTCCTCTCAGCGTCTTCATGGCCCTTGTCTGGAACACTCCAAAAGCTCCACATCTTTTCTGTTGGGGCCCCAGGCCCGGACGCAGTACTCCTAGTGGGCAGTACTCAGGAGCCTCGCAAGGGCAGAGTTGAAGGAAACTCACCTTCCTCTCCTGGCTGGCCACCCCTCTGTTGATACAGCCCAGGATACTGTTGATCTTCCGAGCTGCAAGTGTATACTGCTGGCTCATGTTAAGTTTTTCATCCACCAGGACCCCTAAGTCCTTTTCCACAGGGCTGCTCTCAAGGAGTTCTGCTAGTCTATACACATATCTGGGATTGCTCTGACCAAAGTACAACACCTTGCACTTGATGTTGTTGAACCTCATTAGGTTCTCATGGGCTCACCTTTCAAGCCTGTCCAGGTCTCTCTCGATGGCATCCCTTCCTTCTGTTGTGTCAGCTGCCACTCTGCTTGGTGTCGTCCATAAATCTGAGAACATGCTCTATCCCATCATCTGTGTCATTGATAAAGATGTTAAAGGGTGCCAGTCCCAAGACAGATCCCTCGAGGACACCATCACCAATATGAAGTAATATGAAGTTACCTTCAATCAAGTGGTCACAGGATAGGTTTACTTTAAGTAAATGTTGATCTAGAACTCCTTTGCTTTTGAAACTGAAACGTTTATACTCTAAGGAAAATAATAATCACACTGAGGGTGCTCAGACTCTGAAACAGGTTGCATAGAGCACTCTTGCAATTTCTGTTCTTGGAGATAATCAGAATGTGACTGGACAAAGCACTGAGAAACCTAATGTAACTTCAAAATTACTTGTGCTTTGTGCATGGGATTGGATCAGATCACCTCCTAGGGTTTGTCTCAACCTAAATTATTTTGTGATTTTAAGCTTTACCTAGTTAGAAAAGGCAGTTTCTTGAGGGGCTTGTCATCTGAAGAGAGCTGTACCTCCAAGTTCAGACGTGCGTCTAGGAACGTTAGAATTGAATGCTCTTAGCCTGTAGAACATAGAGTAATTTTTCGCTGCTGTGTTGAGGGATTAAGCTGAACTGAATTACTTTGTTGTGGTGATGAACATGCACATTTTGTTACAGTGTCTCAGCTGACATCTTCATTGTTACTTTAACAACTTGATCATGTGCCAACCCTTTGGGAGTCTTATTTATTGGGACTAAGATGAAGTACTTAACTGTGGTGCATTATGGAAAATTACTATGTAAGGTATTAATACATTGTAGAGAAGTGTTTAGAAGAGTGATTATCAAACAGTAATGATTACACTGAAGTTACGCAAGGATTTATTTTCATTAGTATAGCATGTCAAGCTATATAATACTGGGAAAGTATTGTCAGTCCATGGGTGACTTCACAAGAAGCTGTTGTGAGGAAGGTAGAATGGAAAAAAAGCAGTGCCTGGAGCAGGGTGAGTAGCACAGTTGAAGCTTCATGTGAATTGGTGCATGTGGTTCTTGCCATCCGTGGCCAAAAAAGATGAGTAGGTAGCACTAGGATAGGTGCTGAGATGAGCTGCAGGAAAGGTTAGTGCAGTATGGGATCTGGCAGTATAGTCTGAGAAGAGGTAAGTTGATCTCAGCAAATGTAGTGAGGCACTTACGACTAAACAAGGATAAAAACCTCTTGTAAGTTAAATGATGAACTTGGCACTACAGTCCTTTGACAGAAATTAATTACATGGAAGTGTCTGATCTTCTGAATGTTAAAAGGTTTTCAGTAAGAACTTAGGGAGCAAAAGAAACCTGATAGATTTGGAAAAGAAACCTGATAGATTTGGAAATTTGCTGTGAACTTCTGTAACGTAATGAGTAGTTCTTTTTAAAGGGAAGAAGTAGTCAGTTCTAGAATATTGAAATCTTGCAAACTCGATCACTAGCTCTGCATGATGTTGCAGAAGCAAGGGGAACAGGTTTGCTAAAGTAAACATGGTAATAGAACTGTATTAGCCTTAGAAATCAAATGATTATGGCTGTTAATTCTGTACCATGATAAGGAATGTTGATACAAAAATAGCAAAGAAGAAATGAGACTAAGCAGAATCTTAACACTACTGCTCTGAACGATCACTGTCTTTTTACAGTATTGAGTACTGAAAACACAGGAAGCTTTAATCATATATGTTCTGAGAATAAAAGTGTTTTCTTTTATGTGAGAAACGCTCGATGGTCAATGACTTAGGCTCAGGCAGAGTATTAGGTGAATGGCCCTTTATTGACCCTTTGCAAAGTGGGTGACCTAGCAGGTAGGCACACCAAGCAGAAATGTACAGCAGTTTTTATTCTCCCCCTGCCCTGGTTCCTCATTGGTTGAGTACTTCAGGGCTTACAGTCTACAGCCTATCCAATACTGCCGAATGTCCTGCACCTGATTACAACTTGGGTATGATTCTTTCCAGTTCTTCTCCCCTCTTTGCTTCGTGGTCAGTGTAAGCATTGTCCCTTTTTCCGAGTAACCTTTGAACAAATTCAGGCCTCACAGTCAGTTAGCTGGTCCTGCTCCTGGTACCCTTCAGAAGCACGGGCTCTCTGGCCTTGTTCCCAAGAATTAGCCAAAACTATACCCTGTATTGCTGTGATATGCTGTGTTTAAACTGGCCTTCTTGGTCACAGTGTTCTGTTTACACCATCCTGACACGCACAGTATCATAAATAAGGTGCAGCACATTGTGCAGCAAGGAATCCTTCTCCTACAACCTTAGAGAGCAGAACAGCACTTATCCAAACGAAGGATACAGATGCAGAAGAGAAGGCGATACAAGTAAAAACTGATCTTGTACTCTCTAGCTTGGAGGGGGGGTCTCTAAGGGCGCTTTGGGGTCCTGTGGGAGACATTTGAGGGGGTTTCAGGTATGTTCTAGTCTTCGGGGAAGGTTAGGGAAATCGGGAGACAGGAAGGAGGGTCCTGCAAAAACAACATTCTGCTATTTCTTACATTTTATAAACTGGCAAATACTGTTACCTCATAGTGTGCTCCCTAGTATATTTTGTAGTAGTAACTTGAGCATGGTTTCATGAAACTCAAAGAGCCAAATTAATACTTCCTGGATAGCCACCTCTTATTTCTCCCCTTCCCATTTTTTCCCTTCCTCTGTGTGTGTCCCTAATGTGTGTTCCAGCGGTCAGACTGTTCTCTGAGCTCCAATGTTTCTGACAGTTCTATTGTGTTAAAAAATGAGCCCAGCAGGAAAAAAAAGAAAACAATCTGATTGTTTTCTGCTAGATGCGTGCATTAAATCTGTAGCTTGACAAGTGGCAGAACTAGCACGAGCAATGGCATAGAGTGGCATGGCTAGGGTTGGTATATGGGAGGAGGGAAGAATGGGATTGAGGGATAGAGTGGAGCAAGACTTTTCCTTGTTGGTAGTGTTGGACTGTTGATGAGTTCAGGTGCAGTCCAAGTTAAAGTATGTCTGCTTGTTTGCGCAGTGTAATAGGGTTTTAGTAGATTGATGTGAAACTGTGAATTACTTCAACATATGTGGATATTTCACACTTCTGTGCTGTTAGATATATAAATAATGCTGCCTAACTTTATGGATCATCTTTCACTTCTACCATCATAAAATAGTCTCCCTCAGTTGTCTGAGGGAGTCTGATTTCAGAACCTCGACTGACAAAACAATGACACTACCTTTATACGTGAAGTAGGAAGAATTGTTTCAAGCAGTATTAGGAGCTACACTAAAGTGTTTTAGGTCTTCTCCTTCTATTACTAAGCTTAGATGATGAAAATAAAATGAAATATAGTTGTGAGTATAGCTCACGACTGAATTTAATTTGGATGGAATGTGTTTGGTCTTTTGAGCAATGAAATGTCAAAGGCCCATGGTGCCAAAAAGGCGGAGTCCAGACATGGAAGTCCAGTACTAAGAAAATTTTATCTGTGTGTTTCTGCCTTAAGAATAGATTTCTAATATGTTAATGTGTTCTACTGTAATTAAATGACAATTTTATTTCTTTCTAATTACTAAACACAAGGGAGTTATGCAAATGTCTTTAGCAAAAATGATATCTACAGCAAAAAGGGGCTTTGTTTTCTGGTAGTTATGTTAGAATATTATAGTCTTGTGGAAAAAACACTGTGATTTCTTGTTCCTTTTAATTTTATAGCATAACTATATTGCGGTTCCAGTTTGCCACAGAGTGTGTTTGTTTCATGTAAGGTAGCATATTTCTGTTTTCCTTAAAGTAGGAGATACTGTCTCTTGATAGACATGAAATAGGCTTTTAATTATCTTTCAGTAGTGCTACGGAGATCTGAAACCCTATGGAGATTCTTAAATATTATTGAATATTCTTGAATATTCTTAAATGTTATTGAACAGTGCAGGAAATGTACAAAAAAAATCAGAATAATCACTGAATTCCCCGTTTTATACCATTGTTCCAGACATTGATTTTTTGCCCAGTTCACTGTATTTGTTTAAAAATCAAAACAGCTCTTCCAAGCTTTAATTGTAATGCATGGTTACAGGTAGAAATAGGACAGTAACATCAGTTTCTGTTCAAATAATTAAACCTCAGAGGCCTTCGTTTTCTGTTTGCACTGAGAGTACTTACTCATTCTTGGTAACTAGCCGCGTATTTATGTCCTACCTGCAAATTTTATAAAGGCAGGTTAGGCTCAGCATGTGCTTGGAAGATTGCCAGAGCTCTGGTGGCAGTCTTCTTGCTTGATCTGACTGTCCTTTGATGATGATTCATATTGTGAGGCAGCGGACTGCTGTACAAGCAGGGCCAATATTTTATAACTCTAAAGTTTTGTGGGAAAATGATATGAGGTGTATGTTTTTAAGTATCTCTGCTTTAACTTTAAGAGTTTGTGGAAGTCTCTTAAAGCTCATAATTTTAATATACTTACTGAAAAACATCACACAAGTGCAGGTCATTAATGAGGTGTCATAGAAAAGTAGTATTTATCTTAATTGGACAGATGGTTTTATTGAAGTACTAATGAAGCACTTAAATACTTGTCAGACATGAAAAGATAGCAGTTAAAGACTTGCATATTATTATGAATGAAAGACTTCTACTGCTGTAGAAAAAAATAACCACGAAACCAACCCACATGCCCTAAGAAGAAAGTCATCAGCTGCTTTATATTTCCGCATCCATAAAAACTTCAAAATGATATAGATTTCTTTAATGGAGGTGGAAGAGAGGTAATAGAAGCCATTGAAGTGTATACGTAGTCATTCCTGGTTTGCTTCTAGAACAGACAAGTGTTAATCAAATCCGGGATTTTGAAATGTGTAGGCATTAGCTTAGTATGTTGAATTAATCTAATTATTTACTTACTGTCTTTTTCTCATATAGCCAGCAGCCAGCTTCGGGTGTAGCCTATTCCCATCCAACTACAGTGGCTAGCTACACTGTTCACCAGGCACCAGTTGCTGCACACACAGTTACTGCAGCCTATGCTCCAGCAGCAGCTACAGTTGCAGTAGCCAGGCCTGCTCCAGTGGCTGTTGCAGCTGCTGCAACAGCTGCTGCCTATGGAGGCTATCCTACAGCGCACACAGCTACAGATTATGGTTATACACAGAGGCAACAAGAAGCTCCACCACCACCACCTCCTGTCACTACGCAGAATTACCAGGTGTGTTTAAAAAACAAATTACTATTGTTTTATGGGGTTTATATGTTAAAAGGAAGAGGCCTGTTTGGATAAGAGAATGTGATGGTGTTAGTATATTTTTTCTTCCATTAATCACAATGTGAATACAACTAATTACTTAGTAGCTAAAACTGATAGCATGAAGTGACTGCATTGTCCTGGCCCATATAGAGGATAATCAGCAGTAGTGCTGCAGGACATCCACACAGTAAGGAGTTGACTGACATTCACCTCCAAGAGATTTTGTGAACTGCTGAGAAGAATAATACTGTCTTGACTAGCCTGAATCTTCAAGTAGCATGTGGTAAACTGGGTCATGGGACTGACTTAGCTGAAAGAACTGTTCCAATAAAAATTTTCAGTGGGAGATAGAAATAATATTCTTATCAGATTCCTGGATGCTACAGAAGTTACAACACCAAACAGAGGATAGAAGATTGGCTTAGCAGAGGAATCACCCTTTTTGGTGGCAGATGCACTTGTGAGATCACTTCTTAATCTTGTGTGTCTACACATTGTCACAAAAAGGAACTGTTTCTCTATTTTCATCTTGGCCAGTCTTCAGTTGACATTTGCGTTAAATCCATTAGTTGTCAGCATTTAAGCAAGTTAGTTCAGGAAAAGAATCCCACAGAAAACTAACAAACCAAAAAAAGTGACCTTCCATGAGATTTAGAGGCTAAGTTAAATTTCCCTGCCTCTGCACAGTTCTGATGCCGATGCAATAGATGAAAGTGTCATCATGCAAGACTGTGAGGAGAGACCTGTTGGTAGCTAGGACAACTTCCCATTCTTGCACAGGCTTAAATGTTGTATGAAACAGCATCCTGTAACTGGATCACATTCCTTCTCAGTTCAGGAAGAAATAAACTTGCCATATACAACAATACTGGAAGATTTCAGTCTGTTTCAGGTTGTCTGGGTATTTCTAACACGTGTTTACAGTTTTGAGAAGTTGCAGTTTTTCCTGTCTGATTCACGTAATGCAAGTGTATATGCACATCAGTAACTGTAACCCATTGGTTTCAATCAGACAATTTAGATGTAGAAAGAGGAGGGGTTTTATATGGGCCAGATAGTTTCCCATTGGAAATGCATTAGCAACTTTTAGTCCAAGTGTTCAGTGACTGTATTTAAGCTACTGTGTTTATGCACAAGAGTTACCTAAATTTTGTGGCAGGACTTGTATATAAAATTTGTGTTTATTGGTGAGATAGAGGACATTGAAGTAGTACATCTGTCGTAATATCTCCTTAATATATTAGCTGTAGAATTATCAAGGCATTGTATAGATTCTAATTAGTATTTTTGTTTGTTTGTTTAAAAGGACTATAGTGTTGCTGCATGTTATCAGTTCTTTTGTATAGCTTTTAGGATTTGTTATACATGGTAGTGAATTTTAATGTAGGAGTCCTTCCAGTTGAATATGCACTCATAGTTACAAGGTCATTAAATCAGTCAGTTTTTAGATGTATTCAGACAGAAAAGAGAGTCCCCTAAATTGAAGTACTTTTACTTTGTGCAGGTTGGATGGAAAAGAGATTTTGTTTCCTATATTTCTTGGAAAAAAAAAGAAATTTTATGTGTTAGTATGCTTCAGCTAATGTAGTTCATGCCTTGCTACCTATCAGTTGTTCAGCTATTTACACTTTATCATAAATATGATAAGGATTGGAAGACAAACATACATACGTGCATGCAGTGGTTTCCAGGCTCTCCTCTTCTAAGCTTACTTGCTGCCTTCTGAGTTCTGAATGTGTTGAATGATCTACGCACCCTGCCCTTACAGACTAGTGGTTCCCTAATGGGGCAGTTGATATGTCAAAAATCGAAGAAGGTTTTGAAAGTATCACTTCCATACTCTAAAAAGTATAACCTAGAAAATTATTCTTAATGATGGAATTTTTAAGGTCAATATAGGATGATCTTTGTAAACTTGTGACCTTATCGTGGTTTAACAAAATTCACATTTTATTGAGATATATATTGGTTTTTCTTTCATATTTCATAGGAATTTGGTAAAGTCACTTTGAAAAGCTAATGAAAGTAGTTGCTTTTTAGTTACAAAAGTTGTTTGGAACGGAGATTGATTTAAAAGGATGAGGTTAATTTTATATTAAGTCTGACAAAGTCCATCAGAATTGTGTTCAGGTCTAAGGTACCCGTAAACAAATTTAATTTCTTTAATGTATGTATCTGTATACATTGTCTCTGTAAATAATTCTTTTTTCAAAAAATCTCCTTTAGTGTAGATTAGAAGGAAATACATTGGTATTGGATTTTTTGACTTTGCTAATGAGCTTTATTACTCCAAATGCATATTTTAAGGAGAAATTCACTGTCTTTTTCCTTTTTTATTTTTTAGGATTCCTATTCTTATGTTCGATCTACTGCCCCAGCTGTAGCTTATGACAGCAAACAGTACTATCAGCAGCCAACAGCAACTGCTGCAGCTGTGGCTGCTGCTGCCCAGCCTCAACCTTCAGTAGCTGAATCATACTACCAGACAGGTGGGTTGCATGCTCCAAACTTCTGTCGTTATACAGTGTGGGTACTGCTTAATAGCTTAAAAATATGTCTTGGCATATATGACATTACACAGATATTTTTCTTAATTTTCTCATGTAATCCCTGTCAACATGTAGAAAAATACACTGCATGTAGAACTTGAGTGTTATTGGGACATTGCTGTTGGTACCTATCTTTGAGTTCTGGAGAATTATTAAATGTACCCAAAACATATTTCTAGGCAAATTTTTTGCTGATTTGAAAGTTGACCTTGAAAGTTTGCTGAACTAGGTCGTCATAGCAATGGTAGATTCAGATGATAATTTAGTTAGACTTTTTTTTGTTATTCTGTAGTTGCTTAATGTATGTAATTCTTAATTATTGGTATCATGGCTGCTAAAAAGCATATATATATATTTTTGCACTAATGAGAAGTGATATGGAATTATAGATGTACTTCAGTTTAGTGTACTCCAGTAAAACTGTTGAATGAGAAAGTTATTTGAGAACATGGCAGCACAGTTTAAAAAAAAACATCAAAAACTGAGGCTTACTAATGTGACCTCAGACATGATTATGCAGATGTATGACATTCAGATACACAATACATAAGCATGACTGTAAAAAAAAATAAAAAACAACAGGAAAGGGAACCAACCGAAAAAGCCACCTCAACTTGTTACATTTATTCTTCAGAATATCATTAGGTATCATTAAGCATATATGGTTTGCACTTCATTTAACTAAAGCCTCTCTATGTTTGTACACTTACATTTTCTATCCTAATTAGCTCCGAAAGCAGGATACAGCCAAGGGGCAACTCAGTATACCCAAGCCCAGCAAACACGGCAAGTGACGGCTATAAAACCTGCAACTCCAAGTCCAGCAACAACTACGTTTTCTATATATCCCGTATCCTCTACTGTGCAGCCAGTAGCAGCTGCAGCTACTGTTGTTCCATCCTATACTCAAAGTGCAACATACAGTACAACAGCGGTTACTTACTCTGGTAAGAATTTTACATATTTTGCTAGCGAGATCTATGCAGTTATTACAGACTACGGGATTTAAATACTCAGAGTTTTATTAGTTTGTGTTCAATTACGTCGCAGTCTATTGAGAAGGATCAACCAATTGCATCCAAATATTTTGCCAATATAGTGATTTATCTTCAAAAGAGATTTGATGCTTAAATAAGCCTATTTTATTCTGTGTGAAAATATACAAGATATTGGCATTGCTGTGTGCAGTGTTTTGTGACTTATAAGGTTTGAAGAGAAAAAATGGAGGATAGAAAAAATGAGGAGATGTATCCACACAAATATAACCCAGGGAAACTGGAAGGGAGCATGTTGTAGAGACAGGGAGGAACAGTCCGTTATAAATCTTGAAAGTCTGAGTTTTAATGAACGAGAAAAGAAGGAGTGCTTTTGAGGAAAAAAAAAAACAACACCATTTCTTTCAAAAACTAGAAATCCAGAACCTTGTTTGGTGATCAGCTGGCAAACTGGCATGTTATAGCTACTTTGAACTTTTTTATTTTGTTTGTTTTCTGTTTAAAATAAATTTTAAAGGGACCTCCTTAAAACAGAGCCAGTAGATATAAAAAGTTTATTGGAAAACTGGCAGAACGGTATGAAAGCCCAGTTTCCTTGATTTATTCAGCTTCAACAGTAGCAATCGAGTGCATACCTGCGGTGTGCTGCAGAGGTTTTAGGAGGCAAGCAGCTTTGCACTAAAACAATTTAAATCACTGAAGTAGAATCTAATGGCATTAGCAGTTCTGGTTTTTGTATTTTTGTTTCTTTCCCTTCCTCTACATAATCTCTGTGCTTTTAATTTTGAATTTTTAACAGTAATTCTGGTTCTGAAATACTGTTTACTTAACTGGTCTTTGGTAAATATTTTATTCTTGTTACATCATACTCAGTCCTACCAGATGTACCAGGAATTTTCACATATTCTTTAGGGATACTTTGAAACATCCAACAAGATAACTGTGCATTGCAAAGATGTGTCTAAAATCAAATATATTCCTGATGCAAGTGGTATGCTATGTATTTGTGTACTGTGAAACATCAAGAAAAACCCAGACTGTGTAACAAGATCTCAGTAAATCGTTCGTATTCTGCCCTGCTCCCTCGACTCTGTTATGCAGCATGCTTGTAATTAGTGTTATGTAATTGATACGTGATGTACAGTGACATAATATTTATTTTATTTTGATCTTGGAGGTACCTCTTATTCTGGCTATGAAGCTGCAGTGTATTCAGCTGCATCATCCTATTATCAGCAGCAGCAGCAACAACAGAAACAGGCAGCAGCAGCAGCTGCTGCTGCTGCTGCAACAGCCGCTTGGACAGGGACCACCTTTACTAAAAAGGCACCATTCCAAAATAAGCAACTGAAACCAAAACAACCTCCCAAACCACCCCAGATCCACTACTGTGATGTTTGTAAGATCAGCTGTGCTGGACCACAGGTACCTGTATTATGTAATATTCCGGTGTATATTTTAGTCACAGTTTCTTCAGCTAAAAAACTGACACTTCTAAGAATATTTGTTAACTTTTAAGGACCTGTTAAGGACTCTGTAATTTTACTAAAGGAATAAATAAATGAAAGTGTATGCTATTATAGAGTTACTATAAGAAGACAAAGAAGCGCATCCTGTTAGTTTGTACAGAGAAGCTTCAACTTTATTTTGGACTCCAGAAGTATTCTAAACTTTGAATTTGATTTGCTTTTTTAGTATAGCAAACTTCTTAGAAAATACTTTTATGAAAACTGCTGAATTATATAAATTTTGTGAATGGTAAGCCTGAAAATTTATTCATTGTATTCCATCATCCCAGTTTAGTTTCACAGGGGTACAAGTGTGTAAAAAGTAGATAACCATTAATGCAGTGTTTTTGAATGTTAGGCTAAATGCTTTAAGTGAATTATCATTATTTCCCACTCTGTCTGCTCGGTAGGTTGCCGGTGTTGATATAAGAGCAAATCTAAACTTCTGCATTTCATTTGCATCACAGCTTAAAGTGCCACCTTCATTTGAATCCAGTTTTTTAGTTCTTAGGGTACACTGTCGTCATGTAAATTGATGAAAAATTGTAAATTGAGAATAATTCTGTGCAATGCAGGAAAACTGCAACTGAGATGCAGAACATACCAAGGTTTCAATAACAATATCTTTTGAAAAGTGCTTGACTGAGGAAGCGAGAAGGTGAGAAGGTGTAGGAGAGGAATACCCAGACTATTACCTCTAAAAGTAGAATTCTGATGGAGGAGAAAATCTCTTGGTCTTACAAGTGGGCTGCTTATACCTTGGAGATTGTCATAAGAAAGGAATGCTCGGCGTAGCAAGTATTTCTTGCATAAAGCATACATTTTATGCTTTCATATGAATGTTGCACAAGCAGTACAAAGGCAGCTTACTGTGTGTGTATTATTTGTTTAAACAGACTTACAAAGAACACTTAGAAGGTCAGAAACACAAAAAGAAAGAAGCAGCATTAAAAGCTTCCCAGAACACCAGTAACAGCAGCACTTCTGCTCGTGGAACTCAGAATCAGTTGCGCTGTGAGCTTTGTGATGTGTCTTGTACAGGAGCAGATGCATATGCTGCCCATATCCGTGGAGCCAAGCATCAGAAAGTAAGAGCTATGTCTTGTTCTTATTACATGTCACTTGTTTATTTTTCCCGTCATCTTAGAGGGGAGAAAATTGGCAGAAACAAAATAATTTTAATAAATTTGTTTAAAAATATTTAGTTCTGCTTTTTGTTTCAAATGTATCTTTAAGCTCACTGTTAGAAGTACATTGTTGGGTGAAAGGGGGAAAAGCATTGCCACGGTATCAGTGGGAAGAGGATGTTTTGAAAAGTACTAAATCTGTAGGATGAAGATGTCGACTAAGATGGGGAGGAGAGTCAGTCAGGACAAGTCCCTCCTTACTCTTCCAAGACTTTCCTCAATAGTTGTCTTGGTCATCATTTGTTGGCATTTCTTGCAAAGAAAATTTGTAAATGGGAGGAAGAGCAATGCCCTATGGTAGACTTTGTAATGACTGTTTGGAAGACTTTGGTAAGTGTAAGTGTGCTTTCCCTGGTGTCTGGGTGCAGTTAGGTGGGCATTCTGGAATAAAGACTACAGGATGCACTGTGAGCCTCTGTGACTTGTGTTTTGAATTTGGCCTTGCAGTAGTACACAGAGTGTTGGAGTGGGTCCATAGGAGGTCACAAAGATTCTGAGAGGGCCAGAGCACTTCTGTGAAGAAATGCTGAAGGAGCTGGTCCTAAAGGAGAAAAGGTTCTGGGGACACCTCATTCTGGCCTTTCAGTACTTAAGGGGAGCTTATGAACGGGAGGGGGACTAACTTTTTACTAGTCTAATAGTGATAGGACAAGGGAGAATGGTTTTAAACAAAAAAGGAAGATTTAGGTTAGATGTCAGGAGAAAATTTTTTAATTCAGAAGGTCGTGAGACATTCAAACAGATTGCCGAGAAAAGTTCTGGTTGCCCCATCACTGCAGGCATTCAAGGCCAGGCTGGGTGAGGCCCTGGGCAGCCTTATATAGTAGGTGGCAACTCTGGCTGTAGCGGGGGGACTGGAACTAGATGATCTTTAAAATTTCTTCCAGCCCAAGCCATTTTACAATTCTATAATTCTAGGATTTAAAAGTTTTTGAAATGTTATTTTTTCGGTGAAAGAGCAAATACTATAATTTAGCTAGACTTGTCTGAAGTTGTTTCTTTCATAAATACATTGAGCCATTAAATTTTTGCGTTGTGCTCAGTAATGGCATGCGTATGAAGTATGGTATATGTTATCTTCATGCATTTGGGTGTAGGTTTCTCTTCCTTGTGGACAGTCCCTAGCTACTGCTAGTTTGGTTGTCATCTGCGTAAAACTGAAATCTCAAAAAGAGTCTATACTTTGGTACACTTTGAAGAATCTTGTCCGTTCTACTGCAAAAGAAGTCATTTGAAGAGTTGTTTAAACTTATACTATTACCTGACATAAATATGTCTGTATTCTGATGGAGAATATGATTTTCTTAAAAGATAAGGAAAGAAACAGAAATGTATATAAATGATTGTATGTACATTAGCACTGTCTATGCACATAGACAAAAGCAGACTTTTCTTTGGCTACTTTCCAATCTTTCTCAATCTTTAGTTCTCATTTTACATGTTTGGTTTTTGTGGATCACTTAAATTCCTTTCTCAGATGATGGTCAGCCGTCAACAGAAAGAAGTACTGTTCTGTCCCTAAGCATTAATTTAAAGAATAAATGCTGTGACTCTTTGCTTTCTGCGAATTCTGAGGAGCTCTGAAATACACATCCTCTTTAGTTGTCTCTGTAGATCTGTATTAAAAAAAAAGAGAAAGAAACAACCTTTTTCTAAGGAATCTCTCAATTTTGCTAGGTAATTTGGCAGTTCTTTCAGTATTCTTAAAAGTTAGTGATCAAAGGAGACAATGTTCTTGAATTTTAGTTAAATAACTTTTATTTAGAAGTAGTGTTTGGAACCAAAATAGTTTAACGTACTATGCTTTATTAAGAGAAGAAGAAAGCTACCAGACAGCAAAGTGGTGACATAGAAGCTGTCTGAGCAAAACACTTCCTTCTGTTTTACTGTCTTGTCAGTTTATTGGCTTTCTGTTCTCATGCACATACCTTTCAAAGTAAATGTCTGAATTTGTGGTGGAAATACGCAGTCTGAAATGATGATTAACTATTTCCTTGTTTCAGATGACACTTTTACATGTCTATCTTTTTTGTGCCAAGATAATTTTTGTTAAGAAGCAGTGACTAACTAGTTTTTTATTTTTTTCTTTAGTGTTATGTTCATGTTTATATTACAGCTTCCATAAGCTATAACAAGTTCATTTTTTCTAGTGTTCCCAGGGAGATGATATGAATTTCTTTTTATTCTTCTAGGTAGTAAAATTGCACACAAAACTTGGCAAACCCATTCCTTCAACTGAACCAAATGTGGTAACCCAGGCTACTTCCTCAACATCCACATCTGCTTCCAAACCAGCTGCCTCTGCTTCAAATATAGCAACTAGCAGCAGTACTGTGAACTCCTCTGTTTCATCCTCTGCAGTGAAAATTCTTACTCCCACGACAAACACACCACTTAACACAGCGTCCAACAACAAAACATCTTCAACTGCCGCTAATATAGCTGTAAAGAAAATATCTACACCGAAAATAAACTTTGTTGGCAAGTACAGAAGTCAGTCTTTATTTTGAAACCTAACCTATTCCATATTTTTTTTAAGATCTTAGTGTAGCAACTACAAATGTATTTAGTTAACTTTGCATGAGTTGTGTTTTAAGAGAATTATGGGTAGGTGAAAATAAAAATGCATAAAAAAGTTTTACTTCACAATTTGTGGTGTTTTCTGTCCTGTTGTCTCCACCTGATCTTTCCTGGAGGCTTCTTCCTCCTTTAAAAGAGTGTTTTGGTTTCTTACTTTAGTAGCTGCTGCAGTATTGCAGTTTATAGTCCAGCTGATCCTAATTTCAGTTTCTATCCTGGGCTGTTAAGGCAGATTGATTGTTGTTAACTGATCAACTGAAACATCTTTGTAGCTGTGGAAATCTAACATGGAAGCTTTCGTAATGAGCATGACAGGCTTTCAGATATGGGAAGCAGCTGTTCCAAAATAAGCCATCCTGCTCTTGAAGGGGAAAGACATATGCAGTTGCAACAATGAGAGCATAGTACATTTGCTAATACAAACATTATATGGTTTTTATTTACTTTTTTTTTTTTTGCATCCATTTACAAAATTAGTATCTGATGATAAAAAGAGATTATTACAATATTTTTTCCGAGCTGTTCCCTTTCAGTCCTCTTTTGAAAAAGCATGAAAATGAATGATGAAAATTGCAGTTACTTATGTAACTTCTGTTACATAAGTTGTATTTATGCAATAAAGTTTTCCATGCTAAAACAAAAAAGCTATTATTGAGTGTTTAAATAACTTGGATATTTTTAAACATATTTATTAAAAAACAAAAAAAAATTGTTTAATTGTAACTTAAAGATATTTACATTTTAACTAGTTTTAAAAGTCCTGTAGTGCTTTGGCCAGGACACTGATACTTGCAAATGAAGTCTGCAGTCTACTTATCGTGTGTAATTGTGTTCTCATTTGATGAAAGTTAAACATTGAAATGTTTTGATTTCCAGGTGGTAATAAGCTTCAGACAACAGGAAGTAAACTGGAAGAAATGAAATCAGCTGAAAGTGTTAAAACGACTCCTGTTGCCACGGTACAAACACAGGAAGTAAAATCAGATACATCAACTGAACCAGTGACTCCAACAACTCTTGCTGCCTTGCAAAGTGATGTCCAGCCGGTGGGACATGACTACGTGGAGGAGGTATTGATATGAAAATTTGTGAGGTTTTTTAACTGTTTAGGTGAAAAATTGTTCATCATGAAACAAGCCATTGAACCTGAAAAGGCTTGGGCATACACATACATTTTTGTATTGTCTGTGTTTGTTTCGAGCTTAGTGAGACGCTCTTCATGTTGCAGGGATGAGCTGTGGACAAAGTGCATTGAATCATAATCTGATGTAAATTTTTCATTAGAAAAAATTTTTAAAAAAATTAAAATTAAAAAAATTTAAAAATTGAAAATTAAATTTTTCTTTCATCAACAGGTTTTGTTCATCATTTTTTAATTCATTTTTCATTATTTACTTCAACTCAATATGTTCACGTTTAAGCTGTTCTTCGGAATGAGAGAGCTCTGATACCAGGCACAATGATGTCTCTGGCAGAATTTAAAGTTCTAGTTTCGTCTTCTTTCAGTTACAGTTTAAACATTTTAATGCGTGTGGAGATCAGTAGACAGTATCCAATGTGACTGTATTAAATACATTTCTGTACTGGGTTTAAAAAACAAAACTCACAAAACCAAATGTGTTACAATTTTATTTTCCAGGTAAGAAACGATGAAGGAAAGGTGATCCGCTTTCACTGTAAACTTTGTGAATGCAGTTTTAATGACCCTAATGCCAAGGAGATGCACTTGAAAGGGAGGCGGCACAGACTCCAATACAAGGTTAGTAGAAATGCTTATGCTTCTATCTGAAAATCTATCAGATGTTAGCTGACTAATTGCATGGAGTATAGTTTTTAAAGAAGTTATGCAAACTGAAAATGTTTTGATTTTTTTTTCCTTTTTTCTTTTTGGCATTTTAAACATTACTTTTGGGAATATTTGCAACATTAAAATATGGTACAACATATGCAAGCGATAGTAGGGTTCTTTTATGTTGTTTACCATTAATTTCAATCAGTGTAAAAGAGCAGTCATTAATAGTTTGTCAGGGTAGACCACATGAACCCTTTGCGGAGACATATGAGAAACAAGTGTAGGCTATTTTTTTCAGTCGTGAATGGAGAGACACCTACTGACGCATAGTCTGCATTTTGATTATTATAAAATTATGTAGAAAGAATCTACTGTGGTTACAGGATGTGTAATGGGCCTGCATAATCATGAAAGGGATGAAAGGAGAGAATTGCTAGAAAAATATATTCACTAATTCATGATCTGTTGAGAATAACTTTCTGGACCACATATTGGACAGACAAACAAGAGGTAAAGCATTACTAGACCTGGTGCTCACCCATGCAGAGGACATCATTAAAGGGGTTGAGATCCGGCTGAAGCAACCGTGCCTTCGTCAGGTTCGTGATCTTGAGGAACGGTGACCTGGCAAAGAGTGGAGTCAGGACTCTGAACTTCAGGAGAGTGAATTTCAAACTCTTTAAGAAATTACTGGATGAGATCCCCTGGGAAACTGTCCTTAAGGACATAGGAACAGAACAGAGCTGGCAACTCTTTAAGTATACTTTTCTGAGAGCACAAGAGCTCTTCATCCCCCAGCATAAGAAATGAAGCAGAGGAGGCTGGAAAGCAGCATGGCTAAGCAAATACCTGCTGGTCAAACTGAGGGATAAGAAGGAAAAGTACAGGCAGTGGAAACAGGGAAGGATGGCCTGGGAATAACATAGGGATGCTGTCTGGATCTGCAGGGTTGGGTTCAGGAAAGCCAAGGCACAGATGGAACTGGACTTGGCAAGGGAAGTGAAAAATAACAAGAAGGATTTCTTCAGATACATTGGTCACGAGAGGGGCAAAGAAGAATGTACCCCCTATGGTAAGTGTGAAGGGCAAACTGGCTTTGTTAGACATGGAAAAGGCTGAGGTATTCAGCAAGTTCTTTGCCTTCATCTTCACTGCCAGTCAGGCTTCCCATGGCTCTCTTGTCCCTGAACCTCTGGAAAGTGGCTGGGAGAGCAAAATCTCCCTCAATGTAAGAGTGGGGCAAGCCTGAGACTGCCCCCTGAGGCTGAATGTGTACAGGTCCATGGGACTGGACGACACACATCCCAGGGTTCTGAAGAAACTGTCTGGTGTGTTTGCCAAGACACTTTCCATCATATTTTAAACGTCAAGCAAAGTCCCCAGTGGCTGATGAATGAGAAACATCATTCTCATTTTCAAGAAAGGAAGAAAGGAAGACCTGGGGAACTACAGGCCAGATCTGTGCCTGGGAAGATCATGGAACAGATCCCCCTGGAAGGGATGTTAAGTCATGTGAGAGACAAAGAGGTGGTCTGAGACAGCCAGCATGGCTTCAACAAGGGCAGATTGTGCCTGACCAATCTGGTGGCCTTCTGTGATGGAGTGATGGCATCGGTGGACCATGCAAGGGCAACTGATCTTGTCTACCTGAACTGGTTCAGAGCCTTTAACATGGTCCCACACCACATCCATATCTCCAAATTGAAGAGAGATGGATTTGAAGGCCAGACTAATGTGTGGATAAAGAATTGGTTGGATGATCACAGCCGAAGGGTTGTGGTCAACAGATCTATGCCCAGGTGGAGGCTGATCACAAGTGGTGTTCCCCCGGAGTCTGTCTTGGGACTAGTACTCTTCAAAATCTGTATCAATGACATAGGTGATAGAATTGAGTGTACCCTCAGTAAGTTTGCTGATGACACCAAGCTGAGTGGTGCAGTTGACGCAGTAGAAGGAAGGGATGCCATCCAGAGGGACACGGGCAGGCTTGAAAAGTGGACCCACGTGGACCTAATGAGGTTCAGCAAGGCCAGGTGCAAAGTGTTGCACTTGGTTCAGTTACGTTTACAGACTGGGAGAAGAACTCCTTAAGAGCAGCCCTGCGGAGAAGGACTTGGGGATCCTCGTGGATGAAAAGCTGGATGTGAGCTAGCAGTGTGCACTTGTAGGTTGGAAGGCAAACTATATCCTGGGTGGCATCAACAGAGAGGAGTGGCCAGCAGGGAGAGGTAGGTGATTGTCCCCCTCTGCTCTGCTCTTGTGAGGCCGCATCTGGAGTACTGTAGGGCCCCAGCATAAGAAGAATGCAGAGCTGTTGGAGCAGATCCAGAGGAGGGCCATGAAGAGGTTCAGAGGGCTGGAGCACCACTGATATAAAGAATGGTTGAGGGAACTGGGCTTGTTTCGCTTGGAGAAAATAAGGCTCCAGATAGACCTCATTGTGGCCTTCCAGTCCTTAAAGGGAGCTTATAAGCAGGAGGGGGACCAACTTTTTATACAGTCTAATAGTGATATGACAAGGAGGAATGGTTTTATACTAAAAGAGAGGAGATCTAGGTTAGATGTTTGGAAGAAATGTTTCACTGAGTGGATGATAGAGCACTGGCACAGGCTGCCCAGAGAAGCTGTGGGTACCCCACCCCTGGAGGCGTTCAGGGCCAGGCTGGATGGGGCCCTGGGCAGCCTGATCCAGTGGGTCGCAACACTGCCCGTGGCAGGGGGGTTGGAGCTATATTATCTGTAAGGTTCTTTTCAACCTAAGCCATTTTATAGTGTGATTATGCATCTGTATGAGGCACCTTTCAGGAACAGGGTATCAGGAAGCACACAATAGTGGAGAGGAAATGTTATTTTCAGGCTATAGAATAGTCATCCAGCTACTGAATGAAGAGAAAATTATTTGATCTTATTTGATGTGTTTTCATCTTAAATTGTATGGTTCTTCATTCAGATGAAGAGGTAATTCATTATGTTTTTAGTGTATTATTTCTTTAAAATAATGGAGGCACGTTTCTTCAACTAGTCATTCAATGTAGTTCTGAAACAGCATTTTATTCCCCTTAATTTCACTGTCAATGAGTTGTGTATGTTAAACATTCCAGAAAAACTCTGTAACAGTGAGATGATGAGAGGAAAACCAACATGTCATTTTTTTTCTGAACTAGAAAAAAGTAAACCCAGATCTACAAGTAGAAGTAAAGCCCAGTATTCGAGCAAGAAAAATTCAAGAAGAAAAGATGAGGAAACAGATGCAGAAAGAAGAATACTGGAGAAGGCGAGAAGAGGAAGAACGCTGGAGGATGGAAATGAGGTAATGCGTTTGTGTCAATAAATGAGACAAAGCTGCAGTAATATTAATGTAAAACTAACTCCGCTTTTGTGGTTGGAGCTTTCTGTACTGTCTTAAATTAAGTAGTCATTAACTCTGTGGGGATTTTGTTTATTAAGTGAATCTTCTGAGAAGTGTAGACTTAATGGAATTACTTTGCTACAAACTGACTCACTTTCAAAAAGCCATTCAATTTTACTTACTTTCTCGGGTTCCCTGGTATTTGCACATGACTACTACAAATGAATTAGTAAGGACATCCAAGAATTTGTTTACAGTGTTTGGAAGTACCAACAGCTATGTAAAGAGTATGCTTTGTTTGATGTACTTCAGACGATATGAAGAGGACATGTACTGGAGGAGAATGGAGGAAGAGCAGCATCACTGGGATGACCGTCGCCGAATACCAGATGGAGGATATCCTCATGGTCCTCCAGGACCTCTCGGCCTGCTGGGGGTTAGACCAGGAATGCCTCCTCAGCCCCAAGGACCAGCTGTGAGTTTCTTAACTTGAGGGGGAAAAAAAATGAAATCTTACTTACCAGGAGGCACAGTAAAGGGCTATAAATTATTCAGTGCTGCATTGTCTCCAGTGTTTCTTAATTAAAGATTTGGATGGTGAATAAAAACTACATGCTAATGAAACTGTGTATATGAACCAGTCTTCCAAAGTAAGTCCACTTACAAGATGAAAAGATGCCTCAAAGACAAATGCTGATTATTCTGAAATACAAGTCTTCATGGATTTGTGTGTTGCTTTCTATTGAATTGCCTTTTACAACATTGCTTTCTTGATCTTTAAAGGTCATTTCCAACCCAAACCATTCTACGATTCTGTAATTGCAAACAAATGTATGAGTGAAAAGTGGTTGGATCATAAGTCCCAGAGGATAACAGTTAGAATAATCATAGAATGGCTTGGGTTGGAAGGGCCCTTGAAGCCCATCCAGTTCCAGCCCCTGTACCACAGGCAGGGCTACCCACTAGATCAGGCTGCCCAGGGCCCCATCCAACCTGGTCTTGAACGCCTCCAGGGATGCGGCATCCACAGCTTCTCTGGACAGCCTGTGCCAGTGCCTCACCACCCTCTGAGTAAAAAATTTCCTCATAATAAGCAATCTAAATCTCCCGTCTTTTAGCTTAAAACCTTTTTCCCATGTCCTAATATATCATACCATGTGAAAAGTCAGTCTCCCTCCCGTTCATAGCTGCTTTAGTGGTGGTTCCTACTGTACCTTGAGATTGGTAACAAGTGGGCTTTATCTTGAGATTTATCTTATTAGTACCTTATCAGTCATATCGAAGTGGTGGAGGGAGTCCATGCTCAGCAGATTCACAGCTTATGTGAAACTTAATCAGTTTGGGGTGGGGAGAAGAATATACCTTTGAGGGCAAGATTGCCATCCTGATGGGCCTAGGCAAGCCAGAGGAAGGAACTAACTCACTCTGTGGAATTCTGCAAGGACAAATAGCAGTTCACTTGCATAGAATAATCCATTGCACTGATGCAGGCTGGGGAGTGATAAACTAGGTAGCAACTCTGCTGAAACAAACCTGGTAATGTTGTCAGAGAGAAAACTGAACGTGAGCCAATAGTGTGCCCTGACAGCAAGGAGCACCAACAACATCCTGGTCTGTATTAACAAGAGGGTAATTGGTAGATGCTGAGAAGTAATCAGCTTTCATTAGACCCAAACTGCACTACTACATTCAGTTTTGGTCTTTCTAGTACAAGAAAGATATTGATAAATCATAGCAGTTTGAGTATGAGGTCGTTCTCAATGAGCCATTGAGAATGGCCAGGGGCTGCAACACATGTGCTTTGTGGAGAAACAAGGATCTGGGCTTGTTTGGCCTGGAGAAGAGAGAGCTTCCGTAGGTCCTAATTGCCTTTTAATTCCTTACCTTATAAAGACAGTGGAGCCAGGCTTTTCACAGTGGTGAGAGATCAAGATAGGGACAAGAGAGATTCAGACTGGATACAGGAAATAACTTTGATTTCACAGAGATATTGTGCAGCTTCCATCCTTGGTGTTTTTGGGGTTATACCTGGGTAAATCCTTGAACAACATGACCTGATCTTATGGCTGACCATGGAAGCACAGAAGTTGGTTTATAGACCGCCTGAGATCCTATGCTCTTTGAATTCTTCTTTCTAGAAGCAACTATAGATCACAAAGTCGTAGTGGTTGGATGGGACCTCTGGAGATCATCCAGTGAAACTCCTGCTAAAGCATTTTCCCTACAGTAGGTTGCACAGGAAAGCACCCAGCTAGATTTTGAGTATCTCCAGAAAAGGAGACTCCACAACACCTGTGGGCTGCAGCTTTATTTTACAGCAGTGAATAAGTATGCAGATATTTCCCAGATAATAAGAAGATGTTAGGTGTTCATGTGGAGGGGAAGAGTACGTTGGATCTGTGGCTTTCATAATTGGTTTTATTTTGCTGCAGTTCGTATTTTTTCAAACAATTCTTTGTGAGCAGCGTCAGTTGTTCAGGACACAGTTCGTGTTTTATTACATTTAAGTGATTTAAGATTTGAATATTCTGTGCACTTTGAAGTGTACCCACATTTCAGAAATACACTTTTTCCTCTGTTTAGCCTCTACGCCGCCCTGACTCCTCTGATGACCGCTATGTGATGACCAAACATGCAGCAATATATCCAACAGAGGAGGAACTTCAGGCAGTCCAAAAAATTGTTTCTATTACTGAGCGTGCTTTGAAACTTGTTTCTGACAACATGACTGACCATGAAAAAAACAAGAGCAAAGAAGGAGATGATAAAAAAGATGGTAGTAAAGACAGGTATTTTTATATTTTAAGAAATTCGTCTTTTCTTTCTAAAAGGCACTTAATATTTTGCACTGTTCTCAGTGCTTTCAGGAATCCTGTTCTCTTAAGGTTTTGATACAGCAGATTGTGAGGACTGTGGCCTTAAAAGTATGTGGGATATTTCTGTTTTATTTCATTTTTCGTGTTTCAGGATTAGTTTTAACGTTTTAATATTACTTTAAATGCAGCTTTAAATTATAATTTGCTTCACAGAGCTTTGAAAGGAGTCTTACGGGTGGGCGTTTTGGCTAAAGGTTTGCTGCTCCGTGGAGACAGAAATGTCAATCTTGTTTTGTTATGTGCTGAGAAACCTTCAAAGACGTTACTCAGTCGTATTGCTGAAAGTCTTCCCAAACAACTTGCAGTAAGTAGAGTTTAGATTTTTTTTTGTTTTTTTCTTTAAAAGTACTGTCTAAAAAAAAAAAAAGGTCCTGAAGTCGTATGTCTGACTGCCTTATTTCACAGCTCAGGTTCAGTTTCTTTTGACTTTGAGTGTTTTCTACTGAACTTAATGACCATGCTGTATGTTTTGGTTTTTTCTGTGTTGTGTGTTTACAAGCATCTAGGTGTTTATGCTAGTGATGTGGTATCAATCATCATTTGACAGGTTTAGTTTAATTGGCAGTGTTATAGGAATTTTACTGCCTGAAAGTCAAAGTTCTCAATTAGTGCCAGTCTGTTTCCAGTATGTATGCTTTTAAGTTCCACAAGTAAGTTAACAAAATAAGTCTTGTAGCTTTTTAACTAGGCACCATTTTTAAAAATTACCAAAAAAAAAAAAACAACGAACCAAGCATACAGTCGTAGTCTGTTCAGTGGAACTCATATAAACAATTTGCTGTATTTCCATAAGAAATTAATATATAAAGTCTTTAGCTCCATTGCTCCTGTATGAAATAAAGTCTGCGCACCGTTATTATGCAAAGCTTACCACAGCATCAGTGTTTCAATACAGTCTGGTAAATTGCTCTGCGTAGTAGAAGCATTAACAGGATCAGATTAACTAGGAAGTAATATTGGGTTCTGCTCAAAGTACAAAAACAGGAAACATGAAAAATTGTACATCTTAGTCTATCTATGTGGAGAAGTCACTTCTAGTTTGTGGAAGGAGGTGACTGAGGTGCCTACCGCTTCTTGAGAAATTTCAAACTATCTGATCTAGAACTTTGAATTGCAAGAAGCAATTCAGAATAACCACTCTGTTCCTCCTACATTTTCCTCTGGTTTTTATCTCCCCCTTTGTTCTTATCTGAGGATGTTGTGCCAGCCAAGTATAGAGTGTACCTAGCATTACTCAGCCTGTAAGTGAGAGCTAGAAGGACAGGAACCACTACGACTGTGCTTTTCAAAGACTGCTATGTTTAAACAGGAAAATACCTGCTTGATATTTCAAATGACGCTGAGGCCTTTCTTTATTATAAATGCTGTTAAGAGTCATGTTATGTAGTTTGCTTTTCATATGAATTTCCTGTATGAGTAGTTCTTTTTCTTTTGCAATCTTGGTGACTGCTGTGTTTTTTCGTTTGTAACAGTATGTAAATCCATATCTATATATACCTACATGTTTATATATTTTTTAAATAGCATTATACTGTGACTTCTTTGAATACAAAAGTATCTGCTTTGTGTAATTATTACTTCATTTCAGCATAGTCTTTTTAACGAAAAGAGGGAAGTCCATTTTCTTCTTACTTTTCTTACTCACCTGCTAATAGAAATCTCTGTTTCCCAATATTTAGGTAATAAGTCCTGAGAAGTACGATATCAAGTGTGCAGTCCCAGAAGCAGCAATAATTTTAAATTCATGTGTGGAACCCAAAATGCAAGTTACTATCACACTGACATCTCCAGTCATTCGGGAGGAGAACATGAGGGATGGAGGTTGGGCAGTTGTTAAAGATATTACTTCTTTCTTACGTATTTCTATATGTTATCTATTCTGCTTAAGGTGGCATTAAGGTCCTGGAAGGTAACATGCTGGCACAACTAATACTGATTGAAATCTTGTTTTTCAACAACCAGTCGCAGTAGACAACAGTTGGTTAAAATAAATACTTACATGATTAATTTATTTAATTTTTTTAAAATTCTAACGTTATGTCCAACCTCAGCTTTCTGGAAAAGGTACTAACTTGACTATTTTTTCCCCTCTTTAATTTTAATTATGTGGAAAACATAAGTATTTTATAGCAAGCGGCTATAAACTGGCTTTCTAGAGCAGTCTTGCCCTAAGAGAAAGATTGTATCCTTTTAGAAAATCAAATCACATGGTTTTGAATTTAAACTGGATCAGTGCTGCCATCACTTACACATTCCAATTAGCAGTGGCACTTTAAATGTTTGTGTAATACTTTTGATGGTAATGGTGCTTTTAACGTCTAAAGACAGTGCGATTTTTTCCAGCTCTCTGAGGTTGCTTTTTGGTCTGTAGTGCTTTTTGAGTATATTTTAGGCTTCTGGTATTACAACAAGTGTTATATCCAACTGGCAAATCCAGACTACTACTAAGAAATGGCTTTGTCATTGAGCTGAAGCAGAAGGTGGAGGTTGTAAATCAATTTACATTTCTGAAGTCCACAGTTTCTCTGGTGCCAGCAGTGTTGCTTTAGGGTCTGTTCTGTAACACTTTCAAAGCTCCAAAAGCTTTTAAGCCAACAAGCATGATTAATGTCTGCAGTACACTGGTTCTTTCTGTTTACGGGTCAGATAAAATTAACTTTTGTTTCCTTTTAATCCTGTATTTTCATAGTTGAAAGACATCATGACAAACATGGTTCTGATGTTTGACAGTGAACCTTCAAATAGGAAATCTGAGGTTACCTTAATGCTTTTCAAGAAGGTCGAAAAAACTGTGTGTTTATGTATACATGTGCTTGTGTATATACATATTTATATAAGCCACAGGTTTTTTATTTCATCACATCGTTATGTCCTCTAAAATATTTGAGGGTTTTGTACCGCATTAGTAAATGTTCTGTAGCTGTGACTAGTGCATCATAAGCAAACTTTCTTGACAAAGTCATCCTGCATAATCAGAGAAAATTCAAGATGTGTTCTGTAGTTCGGATGACTTCTGAAGAGCCTTTGAGTGCTTTGTCCATGATTTTTAAGCTGCACGTATCATACCTACCTATAAATGCTTTATACATGTGCTGTCACACCCAACCAATACTACTTGTTCTTTGGCAGTCTTAAGTGTAGCATGACTTGGTTTGTCTGTGTTGAATCAGACTTTGCATATTGCTTAAGTTCATTAAGAATATTTTCACTTAAAAGGTTTGATTGTTAAGTCACATAATCATTAGAGGTTAACCTTAAGCAACATATTAATATATTATGCAAAAAGTGCAGTATTGATTTTGCCACAATACTCAATTGAATACTCAATTGAATACTCAATTGAATTGCCACAAATACTCATTTGAACATAAAATTTTATGATACAGACTAAAAATAGATTTCAAATGCCTACAGTTAATCCCTTAATTCATGCCTCCTGAAGGAAACAAATCTGTACTTTTGTCTGACCCACACTTAAGTTAAAATGATCATTGTCAGTTTATTCACTGCTGAACGCAGTACTGCCTCTAGGCAAGCAAAATCAAGTTAGATTTCTCTCCAAGACACTGAGCAGTATGAAATAGATGTTCAGTAAAGTTTACTCTTGAAACAAGAGAAAATAGAAGACTGAACTGCAAATTATTGCAGCAAAGAAGGCCTTACTATGAAGACTGCTGCTTATTTGCTGCAGAGTTAACAGTGTGTGTTTTGTGTGTTTTTTTCTTACTGCAGCTTCTCATGCTCTGTGTCTTACAAATGGTTTAAAGTTTTCTTTTTTTTTAGCTCGCTTGGGGAGCTAGTTCAGGTGATAAGGAAGGCTTTACCGGAAGAACCAGTTTGAGTAAAGATGATCCTGAGACTTGCACATGGAGTAGAATCATGTTTGATGTGTAATAATCCTATTACATGATAAAAGGCTAAAACATATGGTGTGAAATAAAATTGTTAACCGCATAGCTACTGTTCCTTACAGTGTTCTGCGTTTGACAGTTTCCCAATTCTGATATATTGGAAGTGTTCTAACCCTTGCTGTGGAGTCTTTCCTTCAGCATACAAAGTGTACATATTTATAAAAGCATATATGTGTGCGTGTGGTTTTTTTTCATCCTTAGCTAACAGCCCCGGTCCAAAGCCTTCTAGCAGAGGGACTTGATTCCTGTCAGGGGTTGCTGCCAAGACATCGGAAGGATTTTTGACCAAGGTTTTCTAAAAGCTCAATGTCACACCTGCCATGCTTTACAAAGAAGGGGGTTTGGATGCATAGTCCTAGCATCTGTTACTTTGTGTTTATTTTTTATTTGTTTTTCTTTTTGTCTTTGTCTCTCTCATAGAATGAAGCAGTGTTCACACTAGCTTTTAAATAGTTGACTGGGTAATACGTATTTCGCATAATCATTCTACGAAATTGATATACCTGTTAACTTTTAATTAAGAAGTAGTGTGGACACGGCATGTCTAACTGAAGATTAACCCCTTATATTTTGACTAGTTATAAATACGTTATGTAGGGTGAAAATTCGTTCTTGTGTTTCATAAATTAATTGAGCTCTGTGCTTAGATTGAGAGGGTGGCAGGTTAGGAGTCTGAATTTAGTTAAATAGTCTTTAAGGGGTTAATCCTACAATGTGAAACAGATGCAAAAATCCACAGATTAAATATGACAAGAATTTCCTTTATTTTTCAGTCAATATTTTCTCAGTGCAAGTGGTGCCCCAACAACTTCTGACTTTCACAGTCTTTTTAAGTTTCAAATTTATCTATATGATTTCTAATATTAGTAGTACATTTTAGATGGACATTTCCAGCACTGAATGCAATTCTATGCACTTGCAGTGTAGTAGTTTTTAGTAAAATTATTTTCCAAATTAAAGTTTTTTGAATGATTAGACTAGTAGGCCCACCAAACCTATATTCTTGCTTCTGATTTCTCAGCCTTTGCCACTTTTTTCGTTCTGTAGGTTTTCTCTTAGCGTACCTCTTGTCTCTAATATCCAAGTTGTACTCATTTCATCAACTATCTTACCTGGCACTTCTCTTGAATAGGCTTGGGGTTTCTTTTCATTTTGTTTTGTTTGTGTTTGGTTACTTTTTGTTTTGTGTTAAATGAAATACCAATTCAAATGTCTTCATTTGCTCTGTAAATGCTTTGTTAGTTCCTTCTTTCCACTTTAACTTATGATCCTTGAGTATCTGCATAAGAAGATAATGTTATTCTTCTTAACTTGGTTCTTATTTTGAAATCATTCTCTTTTAGACACTGTGCAGAGCAATAAAAATATCATATAAAAGTGCCTAAACCTAAATGTAACTATAGTATTGGAAATTTGTAGCACCATGCTCATTTACAGCTTGTCATTCTCAGAATACTAAAGTATCCTACTATTTATTTTACATTTGTTGTAAAGTAGGAGGCAGCTTCAGAGCTGTCTCTCTGCAGCATCCCTACAAATTTCTCCATGTTGGCCTGTTTTGTAAGATTAACTATTTTTAAAACTCTTTCTCTAAGTTACCTACATTTATATCTTGCTGCAGTAAACTATGTTGTTTCATACAGCCAACTCCTGTGAAATGCATGCCACTGAGGGATTTTTGTTTCTTCTTATGTTGCATTACCAGTTATGCTACCAGTATTCCTAGTTACTAGTCACAATAGCCATTTTCATAAATAACAAATGAATTTTTAAAGCTGATTGCTACATCATGTCCTTAAAATTGTAATTAATCTGAAGATACTATTTCACATTATTCAGTGGTTCCTTTTTCGTTGATTAAATCACTTCCGAAATGGCCTTGTGATCTCTTTCATTTAGGTAACAAGGCAGTCAGCTTGATCACTAAAATTGTGTTATTTTCTGAATCTTTAATATACAGGATCTTCTGTATTTTCTTTACCTTTCAGTCCTTCTGCTTTGTTTTTTAAACTATTTCTTGCTTTGTTTTTTCCTGCTAAGTCTTAAGGGCTCCCCATTCAGATGTTTCTTTGCATTCTAATTTGTACTGGAGCACGTGTCATGGGTTGAGGTAGCAATTTGTCTGAAAAAGAGAGGGTATTAAAAGTGATGGAACTCTGTAATATTGAAGAGCATTTCAGATTCCTTTTGTCAGCTTTGAAAGCAAAATAGTTACATTATAATCTTAAGGTGTAATAACAGAACATAGTTACTAAATATCTAGTGCTTTCAAGATTTTTTTTATACTTAGCTTTTCTTTTGAGAACTACGTCCGAAATAGCAGGTGACAGTTAAAATATACAAGAAACTAAGTTTGAATGTTTCTGCTTGGTTAAAGTGGATTTTTGTGTTCCTTCTGTCTTGTGTTCTCTGTGCTGGTGCACTGTGTCCAACCATCCTTCCTTCAGTATTTAATTTTAGGGGATATGTATTTTTCCAGTGGTAGCTTAAACAAAGAAGCACTAGGCATTGCATAATCTGCAATGCATTTGAAAATAACCTAAGAGCTAAAGAATACTATGCTCGTGATCTTCATGCTGGGTTGATGCCCAAATTGAATACCTTTTATGGAACACGTACATTTGTTCAAGGGTTTACTCTTCAAATGGCATGTGTGACATTGAAGCTACTTTAAGGAAGTGTCTTGCTCACCTGGTCAAACACCCATTCCTCACTGCATTTTGCCAATTCAATCCATTTTAGATGTAACCTCGGGTATGGTGAAAGACCCACCGGACGTCTTGGACAGGCAAAAATGCCTTGACGCTCTGGCTGCTCTACGCCACGCTAAGTGGTTCCAGGTTCGGAACATCATTTTACTTTCTTCTTGTAGCCTTATGAGAGATTAGTTCAGTTGCAATATAAATGTTTAATTGTCTGAAAACACTCAGTGTTGTTCATGCTAATAATACTTAATTTTTTTCTGGTTCCTAAATTTAAATGTAGAAGGTTGAGTACGGAGGAACTGCTTTATGCAGTTATAGCTCATTTGACATGATTTTTTTTTTCTGGTCTTTGAGAAGGCGATGTTGAAAGTTTGACTCGCTTGGGGTGATCATATATTGTATATTTTTTATATATTCCATAAGGCTGCAGAGTAACTTTGCTTTAAATAATGGAATATGTGTTTAAAGCTTTGTGTTTAGATTTAAGACTTTTTTTCCTATTTCTTTAAGTGTATTGAGTGTAGGGAATGAAAGGTGAGAAGCAACTGTTTGGTTTAGTGACTTTGCATTCTGGCAAAGGCACGACAAAGAAACCAAACAGATTCCCTTGACCTTTCAATCTCTATACCTACTTCTTAGACCTTTACTTTATCCTTTTTTTTTCTAATATAGAAGGATACTGTATTTATTGTTACAAGTGAACATAGGTCAAAGTGTACAGGGGATCAAGAAATGTTATTCTTGTATAACCTGGGCACTTTGACTTCTACCACCTTAAATTACTAACCCTGTATAAAATACTGCTGTAAATGGCAGCTCATGGAATAAACTTCTAAAATGATTTGTTTCAGTCTTGCATCTGAGCTTCCATTGAACAGTGGTGTTTTAGTCTTTCAACAAGTCCTGTTTGCTGTAGGTGCTGGGATTGATTAATTTGATCTTGTATTGCTCTCAAGGCTAGAGCTAATGGTCTGCAGTCCTGTGTGATTATCATACGTATTCTTCGTGACCTCTGTCAGCGTGTTCCAACTTGGTCTGATTTTCCAAGCTGGGTGAGTAATGTTCTTTTGAATGAGTCTTTTTAAAACACATGGTACTGCAAGTAGGGCACTAGAAAGTGTTACTGCCATTAAATATAGACTGTTTCAAGCAGTAGTATTTTTTGTTGTTTTTATATTTAGCGGGAATGTAGACAGTCCCCCTGAAACTTAATTTTCTGAGATTTAGTCATTTGTAAAAAATACTCCAGCTCAAAAGGAATTTTCTTGTTCATTTGAATTCTTTGTGGGTAACATCATCATTCTAGATTTTTGTTGTCCTTTGTTTCTTTTAATTGTATATAAAGAAATTAATCTTCTCTAACTACCTACTGGTGGATTGGTTAGAAATTGTTTGAACTTTATTGAAACTGTTTTAAGGTGATGTCAGCTGTGCCCAGATAACTCAGAGATAACAGAATGGCCACTGTAAGGAACAAATCACAGTAATTCCTGTGATCATTAATATGACCCTTCTGCAAGATGAAATACAACAGTACTAGTCAGTGGATGTGTCAAAATTAACATCTTAATCAGCATCACTTAGATATCTAGGTTGAACCCATTTACCTCTCATAGTTCCTTCAGCTGAACATTCTTGGAGCATTCCTTTTGCAGTGACCATTTTAAAAGATGCTTTCCAGAAATGAAATTTGTTCTACAGTTTGTGGACCATAAAAAATTAGTCTGAAATAAAATCTCTGAAACATATGTATAATATGCAGGTAAACTGACTGGTTTGTTTCACAGACCAAATCCTGTTGCAATATGCTGCTTCCCAACATAAACTTTTCAGTCTTGGCAGGAAGAGCGCTAACATTGTCAAGGCAGTCTCAGTGGCTGGCATTATTTGAATGAGAAATGTTTTACAACTGTATGAGGCTTGCAGAGAATTTTATTAAATTACTTGTGATAATATTGATTGCTTCTGGAAAAATGTAGAATATTTAAGTATTTATAGTAATGTATATACGGTGCCAATTTCTGTGCTACATTTCTGAAAGATATATTGTACAAATATAGCTTAAAAAAAGCTAGAAATATATATAGCTGTCTTCATAACTATCACCATTATGCTGAATTGTCAAAGAATAAATTCTGGCATACTTAGAGACAAGCATCTTTAAAACTATTGCAACACAGCTGGCATACACATGGAGAACAAGGAACATTAATTCCTATTTGTCACGTTGTCTGTTCTGAGGCACATCCTGAAGGGGACAGAGGTGTGTGTCAGGCCTAGCTGTGTCTCAGTTCTCTGCAAAAGTGCTCTCTCATTTGCTGCTGGCACGGGGTGCATTGTAAGTGACGTGGATCAGCACTGAAGTCTGTGTAGTCAGTTGTTCTTCTGGCCTATTGGCAAAGTCTCACTGATAAACAAGAGAATAAAAAGTGATGATTTTTAAATGTATATAATTTCTGCAAGTCACAAGTGAAATTTTACAGCTATGGTTACAGAACTTCTCTTGACATGGATGCTAGAAGCCTATAAGAAGTGTAGGAGCTTTTCAAAATGAGCCTAAGTATTTTTAATAATAGAAAATCTCAGGAAGTCTAAACACAGACATCTGTAGCAGCTTCTTTATATACCTAAAAATAAAGACTAAATTTGAAGAACTTTGTCATTTTTCTACAAGTTAGAAAGAACGATTATTCAAGGTTGATTTTCCAGACTTGTAATCTAGCCTTTCATGCACACAAACAGCAGGGCATTGTAGTTCACATTGTCCTATGATTAAGATATCTGGGATTTTGGATCCAGAAGAGACAGACTTGAATAAATGCAAAATCCTTTTTTTTTTTTTTTTTTCCCTTTTCTACTGTGGTTTGCTTCATGCTTGGAAACAACTAAATTACTGTTGCTTGAATGCAAAAGCTTGGTCCAGAGTGATACAGTGGGACCATAGTAATGCCATGCTCAATAATTGTAATTTATCAGTTAAAAGGAGCCCAGAATAGAAAGGAATGAGCATCCTTCTTAGTGAAGGATTGTAATCAACACTGCCTATGGTTACTTGCATGAATTTATTCTTAGAAAGTGAGAATAAAATGTAACATTTGAATAACTGTAAACTAAGAGGAGAAAAAAAGAAGTTGTTTGCAAATGTAGTTTGCAGGTGAAATGGTATTGAAACATCCATTTAATGCTGAAAAAGTAAGGAAAGCTATTCCTTACTATTGCAAATATCTTATACTGTTTTTTTGAAAAAAATAGGTCTAAGAAAAGCAAACAGTGGAAATAGTCACAGAGGGGAAAAAACAGTATTTAAAATACTGCTAGTAATTTAAACTATTTTTTGTATTAATTTTTTTAAATCTGTTTATCAGCAAGAGTTTTTTTTTTTTCACACTTTCTTAACATCTGAGTTACTGTTAGAATATATCAAGGAAAAAATCTACTGTGAACTTCAGTAAATGGAGGAACTGGTAACAATTTAGATTAAACTTCAAGAGACCAGTACATTTTGCTGATTTGAGTTTGTGTTCTTATAGCAAGAAAAAATTGTCATATTTTGTTAATTAATCTCATTAGATACACTGTGTACTGTTCATTTATATGGCTGCCAGATTCAGACAACCCGTCATTTTTCATGGGTACTCAAAATAATGTTGGACAAGTTGGCTACCTGCGTGTGTAGGTTAATGCTGTATACATTTTTAAAAAGCTTTTGGACAGCCTATGAAAAGATGCATGTCAATGTTGGTACTCAGTACTTGCACTGGCTTTCTTTTTATTCACCTTTACGAAATTGTCCTGTGTTGTGTAATATTCTTCAGAATTTCTATATCAAAAGTTCTGTATTGGACAACAGTAGCAGCTTTTTCCCGTTTCAGTCAGTCTTCAGAATTAACTGGATTTTGTTATTGTTATTACAGGCTATGGAATTGCTTGTGGAAAAAGCAATCAGCAGTGCTACTGGACCACAGAGCCCTGGGGATGCTCTTAGAAGAGTTTTTGAGTGTATATCTTCAGGAATCATCCTTAAAGGCAAGTTGAATTTGGTCAATGCCTGTATACTTACGCTGAAGTAATATAAAAAGATCTAATCTTAATGAAAATAAGGTGGAGATGTGCTACTAATTAGCCTAACCGTTCTAGGTGGTCCTGGCCTTCTGGACCCTTGTGAAAAAGATCCTTTTGATACACTTGCTGTAATGACAGATCAGCAGCGAGAGGATATTACTTCAAGTGCACAGGTAAGGTAAAGTATGTGTAAAGTAAATTTGATGGCATTGGTTGCTCTCACTATCCATCCTCTTCGTTCCAGAAACAAAGTCAGCACAGTAGTATGTGCATGTCACGTTTGCTGTATGAGTCATAGAATCATAGAATGGTTCAGGCTGGAAGGGACCTTAGAGATCATCTTGTTCCAACCCCCCTGCCATGGGCAAGGACACCTCCCACTAGACCAGGTTGCCTAAAGCCCCATCCAGCCTGGCGTTGAACACTTCCAGGGAGGGGGCATCCACAACTTCTCTGGGCAACCTGTTCCAGTGTCTCACCACCCTCACAGGGAAGAATTTCCTCCTTATATCGTCTAAATCTACCCTCTTTCAGTTTATAACCGTTACCCTTTGTCCTGTCACTACCTGTCTTTGTAAAAAGTCCCTCCCCAGCTTTCCTGTAGGCCCCTTCAGGTACTGGAAGGCTGCTATCAGGTCCCCCCCGCAGCCTTCTCTTCTCCAGGCTGAAGAGTCCTAACTATCAGCCTGTCCTCGTAGGGGAGGTGCTCCAGCCCTCTGGTAATCTTCGTGGCCCTCCTCTGGTCCAGGTTCCCAGCTTCAGCATAAATGTATCTTAGCTGCTGCACTTGCCCTGAAGCAGCAAATGTGACATGAACATGTTATTATGTTAACTTTGTTGCAGGAAGGAAGAAGGTGGATTGCCAGAGCTGAAGATGGTATCATCTTACACTACTTCTTCATTGTTTTACAAAGTACTCAAAATTGATGTTTGTTTCTAACTGAAATATCTTCTTTCTACCCTTCTTATAGTTTGCACTGAGACTCCTTGCATTCCGTCAAATTCACAAAGTTTTAGGAATGGATCCGTTACCACAGATGAATCAACGCTTCAACATCCATAACAATCGTAAAAGGAGAAGGGACAGTGATGGTGTTGATGGATTTGAAGCAGAAGGAAAAAAGGACAAAAAAGATTATGATAACTTTTAAAAAAGTTGGTCATTCATGCTAATATTGAAGGTGATAAAAAGTCCATTTGTTGCCTTGCTTTTACTCCATTCATAATAACGTCTGTTTAAAACATCCCAAACCAACTCAGAAATTAGATTTGGAAGAGGACAACCTAGCTCTTCTGTGAGATTCTGAACGTTTTAATGGATGTGCTATATCAGACAAATTATGGATGGAAAGACTACAAATGGAATCTGTCATAGGAAAAAAATAGTTTTGAGTTTTTTTCCCTCTTAGCATTTTCTTTAAATGTGTTGCTAACTTTAGTAACTTTTCTTCTTTTTTTTTGTCCTATTTTTTTTATGAACAAGTGCGTTGTCTTATCCAGACTGTATTTAATGCAGCATTTGTGCTTCTGTTGCTATGTGTATTTTGCCATTTTATTTAGAAGTTTTTCATTTGCCCTTGACACTAGTTGTATAAGTTACCTTGTGTTAGATAGTATAAACTGTTCCTCTCCCAATTAATATTTTACACAAGTTTTTTTTGTAAAGTGAGACTGCAGGATTATGGTTTTTTCTAAATGTGAAGGGGTTACAACACAATTAGCCTGCCATTTGAGTGCTCAGAATTAAATGTTTTTGCCAATCTTGTGGCATTTGTCTTCTTAGTGTGATATAACGTTGTAATTAAGACAAATTTGTGTTAATCTAATCAAGTTTGCTGTTAGTTGTGCATTAGCGGTATAAAAGCTAATATATACAGTATGGTCTTGAAACAGTTTTAAAGCAGCCGCATAATTGATTAAAGTTTTGCATGATGTTTTTGTTTTTAATAGAAGGGCTTTAAAAACCATTATTTTAGGTTAAATGCATAGTTCTTTGTATGATGACTTTGTGACATAGCAAGGCCAAAAAATAACTTTCTGAATTTCTTTTCTCAACATGTAAGCAGACGCAGGCATTTCCCATTTGGACAGTTAGTCATTCTTTTCCGTCAACCTTGGCGATATATTAATGCCTCTCAGTCCTTATAAAATAAATGTTTGTCATATCGGTGCCTGTGAGGTTATTCCTTATAGCTATTCCTGTATAAAATTTCTGTGATTTTTTTTTAATAATTCAGATTTTAAAAGTGAAGTATTACTAAGTGAAGGTTATCAAAGAAAAAACCCAGAAAATTATTTGATGTGGCCATAGTGTATGCTTATGTCTCTTTCAAAAAGCTAAATATAACAGTGGTGTAAGTAAAGTTACATCATACCGTTGATGTATGCTCTGGTACACAGGTGTGATTTGTTGTCACAGCACTACAGTGGAATACACAAATAAAAACTAAAATTTATTAAACGAGTAAAATTCTTTACATACTGGAAACTGAAGTTTCACTTTCTCTGTTCAATATGTATTACATTTTCCTGCAAACCCATAAAACACACAGATTAATGTAGACTAACATTCTGGTAATGACTTTATCAATGGGTGATGAGAGTATCAGACGTCACGTAGATCATTTGTCATTTCTGATACTGTTCATTAAGAAAGCCTTTTGTTGCAGTTTGTGGTCGAATTTGTCTTTGACCTTTTTAATAAAATAAATCTTAGAGTAGAAGGGTACTTTTGTCCTGCAGCACTCACTGCTGACATCATGGGTCTGTTGAATACAAAAAAATTTAGAAAATAGGGTCTTAAAGAAAAAATGTAATACGTTATTATTCAAACATCAGAGTATAATTTTAAAAGGAGTAAGTATCAGTGGTTAGCAAATAGAAGGAAAACGTTCTCATGGTAGGAAAGATTTCTTAAATAATTTCAGTATCAGAAAACCAGTAATTGATGTGTACTTCAAAATTACTTTAAAAAAAGATTATAGTAGTTTCTGTAGTGTAGCAAACTTGCGCTTGTTCTTGGTCCTTTTTTATTTTTTTAGAAAGGGGATGTCTTGCTGCTATGGTGTCTAGTTAGTCATTACTATTTATTTTGAAAGCTACAGGTGCTATTCATCTGGCAAGTTCAACCAAATACCAAAGTTTCTTTCCTAATAAAGATCTGTCTCTTCAGGCATGTGACCCAACACTTTAGGATTAAAAAGGTCAAAGATGTGTTTTGGATTTCCTGTATTTTGTTCTGCTGGCTTTTCTCTTTTAACTAGTTTCTGAATCTTTTGAAATATTGTATACTTAAAGTTATTCCACATTAAATATGAAGCTGTGACCATGATTTTTACACTGTGTGGTGAAGAGTCAATCTTCAGTTTGTTGCTGTTTTCTTGCCTGTTTCAGTGGCCTTGTTTTAACTAGGTAACTCTTGACTCTGGCAAAGCTAAGAAGACTGGAAAAGCAAGATTTTTAGAAGTGCGGAGCTAGTTTTGACTTCAAATGTTAAATTGTGTGCTTAGGGAGACAAAGACCAGGTAATCATTTTACAAATAAGTCATCATTGTAATATACTGTGTTTTGATAGCGCTAGCTGTTCACAAATAAGCAGTATTTGCCTTTTTTTTATTCATCAACAGTGTGTTAAATCTCCAAATGCTAGACATTATAGTCATAATATACAAAAGAGAAATGCAGACAGCAAGAAATTTGCTGTCAGTGCTTACCTTTGCGGAAAAATTTGTGAGAATGAAAGCTCTACTGTTTTGAAGCCTTCTTATTCGGACTTCGACTTGTCTGCCTCATTTTCAAGTATGTCCTGTCCACATGTAGGCACATCTACATTAGGATCCTACTGGGCAGCATGGTTTCACATGATCTGTGTATAGAGGCATTGCTGGAAATGAACGTCTGTTGGATACAGTCCATCAACTTCTTGCCCTATTATGAAATTCTATATGAACTGTTAATCTCTCAGAACTATTGAATGCGGTGTGCTGATTTGCTTCTATTTTGATAGTTTTTTCACTACTCAGAAGTAGTTTAATCGCACTTGAAATTACCTAGCAACTTTCTGAGAGTTTGAATCAACTTTAAATACTCCTACTACAATTTTAGGAGAAGTATTGTAAAATTGTAAAATTTTTACAATTTTATTTAACGTTCTTTTAGCTTATTGAATATCAGCTGATGATTAATCTATTAAGTATTCACACAATGCCAAATTCATTTATTTAATAAAAAATGAGGACTTCTTTGGACTACTCAAATGGTTTTTACTAGCACCAATAAGAGAAGGGAAAAATATTTCCCACTTGCATTGTAGGTTTACTAAGGACAATGATAGATATGGGGGGAAAAAAAGATTCATTCTTTTTTTTTCTCTGAAAACTGTAAGCCAAAGAGCTTTCTAGCTAAACAGGCTAACAGATTTCTTCTGAGAGATACTTTTACAAATCTTCTCAAGTTTTTTTCTTAAATTATTATTTTTTGTATTCAGTACAGTATTTCACAGCCTTTTTCAAATGAAATAGCCATCTCATCTTTTGGGGTATGCAGAAATCCAAGGAGTATCATCTGTAGTGTTACCACAAAGGCTCACCCATAGAAGCAAATGAAAAACAAGCTTAATTCTCTTAAAGTATCTGTTAATTTATATTCTCCCATTTTGTACCATTTTCTTATTTCGATTTCTTATGATGTGCAATTGTGCATGTATATTCCTAGTATGGAAAGATGTTTACTGGGGTTTTTTTGGACTGCTTTCCGATATTATACCATTTGCATTATAAGAAATGTTACCCGGATAGTACTTAGCAAGTGTAAATTTCCTAACAGAGTGAAGTTCATCATTTTTCATGGGTACCTGATTGGCAGCTGGGGATTTTTGTCCTACACACTTTCCCAATTGTAACCTTAACAACATTAGCAAGGGTCATCTTCTTTAACACATACATTTTCTTAAACTGCTCTGCAAAGTCATGTCTTATTAATATTTATTCTGAAGCTGTGATTCGTTTATTGCAGGATAGTTGAAAGCCTGACAGCTTTTAGGGGCTCAACCTAGCTTGAATACTTTCAAGTGTATTCTACATCAATCCAATTTCAAGTTGATATCCTAAATGCAGAGACACAGAGAGGGTATCAAGAAACCTCTATTTTTGAATTTTCCTACATTTGAAAATCTAAGTTTGCACAATGGAATAGCTGACCAAGGGAAAATAAATTACTTGTTCTGCAGTAAAAGATTATCATTAAAAAGAAGATGAAGTCTCATTTCTATGTAAGTCACAAACCTTGCTCCTTACATAAGCCCTTTTTCTTTCCTCTTATGCATTCTGCATCATGTTTACATCAATTGGATGCATGTACATGCAAATGGCTAGGAAATTCTGTCCAGAATGTGTGAGAGAACTTTGTCACAGATTTAGCTTCAGGCATACGTTGAGATTTATCAGTAATCTGCTGGTTATACAAGTGAACATTTTGCTACTGAGCTGAGTAAGCTGAGCTGCAGTGCTGACACTGCAATTCAGAACGATATGAAAGAGACTGAGGTGCCTGACACAGGGATTTAGTGTCATTTTGTATGCTCCTGGGGTGTGTGGTGCTCCAAAAGGAGACAGGTTTCTTGGAGCTGTGGGACCGTATCTGCCAGCCCTGTCACCTGCCGTAACTCAGTATGCCTGATGGCATCTAAAATGGCATTGATGAGGAACTAACGTATGCGTAAGAGAAGCGTTGCTATTTTATCTTTTAGAATTTGTGCCACTGTGGTCCAGAGTATTGCCGATATAGTCACATGAAACTGCAGCTACACTTTGGGATAATCATGAAGAAAGCACTGCAGTGCTCACAATGCATGCTTGTCACAGGTGGAGGGGAAGCTCAAATGCCTGTGATAATTAAATGTCATCCTAGTTTCTCCCAGTAACATTAATAATTTATTTAGTGTCTGTTTTGTAATTTACACCTGAGTGTAAATTACTGTTCTAAATGTAAGTAGGAATTGTGGTCTACAGCTCCTCACAGGAGTGCAGGGGCAGCACTGAGCTCTGCTCTCTGGGGACAGCGACAGGGCCCGGGGGAACGGCATGGAGCTGTGTCAGGGGAGGGTCAGGTGGGGGAAGGAAAAGGTTCTTCACCAGAGGGCGGTGGGCATGGCACAGGCTGCCCAGGGCAGTGGGCACGGCCCCACGCTGCCGGAGTTCAGGGAGTGTTTGGAGAATGCTCTCAGACGCAGGGTTTGGATTTGGAGTGGTTGTGTGAGCCAGGAGTTGGACTTGATCCTTGTGGGTCCCATCCAACTCGGGATATTCTGTGATTCTTTGAATAACTGGCATAACATTTTTCTCTTCCAAACAATTTTAGTAACTTTTAAAATGTACAGTAGCTAACTTGGTTGGATTATGTCCTTACTGCTGAAACAGTGTAACAAATCTGCACAATCACTTCTAATCATTTACAAAACACATTTATCAATGCTATAAATATTGAACCCATAAAATTGTGCACAGGAATTTCTCAGTTTCTCATACTGAGCAATTAGCTTTCTGTAGCCATACATACCAAGAATGTCACCCTACCGTTTTTTTCCATGCCCAAATGTACTGTTTCTGACAATGTGTTCTGTTTCAAGTGTGTTATTATTTTGGTGCCATTTTGCAGAACCAAGGACAAAAGTATGAAAACATTCTTTGATGCCCAGACACCTCAACAGTTATATTTTCCCCATGAGAAGAAGTAGGCTTTGAGTGAATTTTATGAATTTGAGAAGAAAGAAGAAATGGAAGAAAACCCAAGCAAAACAGTATTAGAAAGAGTAGAACTGGTTAAATGGGCCCAACTGAGAAATAATGTGAGGAAGGTTCTTTCTTTGAGATCTGCAAATCAAAGCTAAATAAAAAATGGAAGAAAAGTTACATCAAGTAATAGAACGGTCAACTGCAAAAACAAATAGTGCAGGAGCAAGAAGAGATCTACTTCACACAGAGAAGAGAGCCGGTGTTGTGTGGTTTGCCACCCATGCAGCAATGGCAGTATTCCCGTAAAACAGAAACACTGAAGTGCCAGGTGATTTAGGAGGTCGGGGGTGAAATGAGCTAGGCTAGTTAAGCTGAGGTGCTAATAAGGAAGTGTTAGAAGAAATGTCATTACGGTATGTTTTGGAGAAGGGGAAGATGGAGAGAAGGAACAGACTTGGTGCATCTGTCTTAGGAGGTAAAGCTGTGCATCTGGCATTGTGCCTTGCTCCGGAGCATTTGAATGAATAGTGAGTCTGCGTGTAATGTGTAGAATAACTGAAAATCAAAATGCTCCACGGGGAAAAAGACAAAAGTGCAATTTTGTGCAGGATACAACTCGGCTTAGCTGGAATGATGCTTGCAAGGTATCTGTGCACTCTGAGCAGCAGAGAGCGCTCTGTCATCATCATCAGCTGCCATTTGGAAAGGCTGAGGTAATTCTCACATCACCGTGGTAAGCACAAAGCAAAAAGTCTGGCATTACAGCTACTCCAGTGTTCTGTCTATTGCCAAAGGGCACTCTTAAATAAATAAAATGAAACACAAAAATTCTGATGCAGCAAAGTTGTCAGTGCACCAAAATCCAATATAAATTCACTGCCAATGTATAATAAGAAAGCAGTGGTAAGAAGCACAATCAGGACAATCTCATGAGTAAATCAGAAGTAAATACTTTCTAGGGTAAAGAAACATTTTGAAGAGTAGGTAGAGGAGAAGGAAGAAGAGAGATTCCATTTGTCCAGAGACACTGGGAGCTGCAAAGAAGCAGCGAGCTGTAGAAACTTCCTCAGGTAAAGATGTGCGCTGATGAAGGCAGCCTGGGAAAGAGGTTATAAAGGAAGACTTGAGAAAATGTGTGTTGGAAGAGTCTGTGTTGCAAGTCATTGGAAACAGGAGGAGAGGCATTTCAGATGTAATTCCTGTATGAGGAGACAGCCTGTTTTGGCATTCTTGCATCCATTTCTTAAGAAATGTCTTGCAGCTGTTTTGTCTGCCTCTCATGCCGTCAGGGGTGATTTCAGGGTAATGGGTTCAGGATAAGCATTCCTCATATGGCAGTGGTAAATCATAAACCAGGATTCTGGATGCTTTAACTAATGTCCCCAGCATGTTCTCCAGCATACCCAAAGGCATAAGACGTGCCAGTTGACAAGCTGCATGACCGATTCAGAGCTTGTATTACAGGACTTGCCAGAGCAGAAGTGTTTCCCAAGGAGCAATGAAGCAAAGTGAGAGAAAGCTGAAATGGATGCCAAGTCCCAGGAAACTTCCACCAACCCTCTGCTGTTTTATACATTCTCCCTGAGGAACAGTCCCTCCACAGACATCACCCATACCCATCAGGAAGGAACATAAGACTTAAAGTGACTCATTCCCCTGGGAAAATATCCTGGAGTTCTAGAAGCACAGGTGAGTGCTGGAGTCCCCAGGACAAACAGCTGGATTTCCAAATACCCATCTGACATTCAGATGTGCCATACCCAATGCAGGCATTGTCACGAACATGTTTTAAGTCTAGAAAGTTTGGTCAAGAAACATTTCCCACATGCTTAAAGCTGAAAACAGCAGCAGTTCTGGTGAAAATTGTTTTAGCAAATGGCAGACAGTTGTTATCATGGAATAATACGTGCTTCCAGCTGATTTATTTTACAAGATCTGCTGCTTTTACAACGTTTGCTCCTTCAAATACTCATTTGTCTTATCGAAATTGAAGTTTGCCTTGCTTAGACAAAGGTCTTTTTGGAGTCAAGGACAAAAATTGGAAGCTAGAGCCAACCTCTGGCGTCACACTTATGTCTTACTGTTAGTTTCTACTGAGGACCACATAGCTTTCCTTAATGGATGAATTCATGCCTGTTTCTTAAATTATCCAGACTGGAATTTTTAGTTACAGCAACTGTACGGGAACCGAGGATGACAGCAGGAGCATTGAGCTGGATGGCTTCTGTCAATACCCAAGCTGCGTGATTAGTGTGAGTCACATGCATTTTTCATTAGGAAACCATAGCCTGGAGTATGTCAAAGGTTTGGTGGGCAAATTGAAACAAACATGTTTCACTTCTGTCATGTGCTAGATACAATTTTCTCTGCTAAAGGAGAAAATAGAAGAGACAGGATATTGGTAGCAAAGCTTCAAGTGACGATGCTTTACAAAGAGTAGAGGCTGCTGCTCAGAGGTAGCCCTGTTTCTCCCCCCTGGTGCACTGGAACCTGCTTGCCCTGCCCAGTCTGACTCAGATGCTGGACAATGTTCTCTAGCTTCTCCCAGAGCAGGACCTCTCAGAGCCAGCAGGAAGAGCCCCACAGGGAACAGCTATTACCCAGGTGGACCACATTCTCAACTGGTGATGGATAGCTAGAAATCTTCCCCAGGGGCTTTCTGTCCATTTTGGAGAAGTTACTTGGGAAGAAGGAATCTGGGCTGCCTGGTAATTTCAGCAAGGACCCCTAGGCAGTGTTCTCCACCACCTAGCTCAGGGATTGGTATCCAAACTGGAAGCTGAATGTTTCCTTACCTGGACTTCATTGCAAGGCAGAGGAATCAGTTCAAACTAAATGTACATTTATCTTTCTTGTTTTCTAAGAGCTCATGATCCTCAGCATTTGACTGGCAGGTTGAGAAGAACTAAGGTGGGAGGCAAGCCCTGATGTTACTCTGCCTAATACCCAGCCCTGGCACAGGCTTAGTGCTGATGTGAAGGGGCTTTGGCCCATCCTTCAGGTATGGTTAAGGAAAAGCCTGAGGTAATTTGGATTCAGAGCCTTTGGAGAACAAAACAAAGAGGCATACCACACAATAAAGAAGACAGTGCACCTATGCATAAATAATTGTCTGGTTTCAAAAGAGCTGAAAAAAGGTGGGGAACTTCCTGAGCTCCTGTGTTTTTTGTTTCTGATGCACTTGCTCAAATAGTTACTTCCTCCTCTCCCACTTAAAGCTAAGAAAATAAGGTGATTTTCTATTAGATGTGGGGTGCTTTCTTCTCTCAGTTTTCACAGCTTCCATTGCAATTCTGCGTCTTCCATTCTCAAGTTTAAAACATGCAATTCTGAAGTGCGTCTCTATGACCAAAGTAAATGCTCTGCTCCAGGGTGTGTTCTCGGCAGTTGATGCTTCTGTCCTGCTCTTCAGGACATCCTTGCTAATAAAGTCTTGCATTTGTGTTTTGGCAGGTGAATCTTTCTGGTGGGATGCCCTCACAGCATCTCTCTACTTACCTTACCTTTCAATATTTGGGTTACCGCTTGGCCAGGGCTTAAAAACCTCAGTCTCCTCATTAACTCTGGAAGGTCCTTCTAAAACAAAAACATTCAGTAATTAGGAGACACAACATTGCAATGGCCTGCATCACGAGGGATAGGGACCACCAACAGAAAAGCTGAAATGGGGCAAAAAGCCATATGTGGTGATCTTTGCCAACTGCACTCCAGCTACTGGCAAGCAGAATGCTTTATCCTGGGGATGGCATGGGACCTATAGCACCAAAGCAACCATGACGATGAAGGATGACTGCCGCAAAGGAAAATAGGAGATAACACTTCTTGTAGTTTTGAAGATCCCTGAAAGATAATTGATATTACGGCTACAAATGGCTCTTTTGTGGGTCCCCTCCATCAAATGCTCCACTGAGGCCTGGGCACAGCTGAGAATTCCACCCAAGGATTTACTCAAATTCATGGCATGTAAGTTTTTTAAACAAAGCCATCTCTGTTCATGGGAAGAGTAGAGCTTATCTGTGAGTTTCCCTCCTGCAGACAGCTTTAGAGGTAAACACTGTAATTGTATTTTTAGAAGGTATGCACAGTTTCAGGAGTAGGTTTTTAAAAAGCCCATGGGCTTTTCAGTGAAATGCTGAATGTTCTTCACCCACCGCAAATGCACCAAAATATGATTTTTTATAAAATTTTACTCTCCCACATTTGCATAACTGTCATTGACACACATCTAAAACTGAATGAAATGAAGTGACAGGATTTTATACGCTCACTTTCATTTTCAAACAGGCAGACAGTCATCAGAAGCACAGAACATGGCTTGCTGAAGTGACATGGGAAGAGACAGCCTTAATATACTACCGCAGGAACTGCTTCTGGCTTCTGTGAATGCTCCTCACAGATACCCCAGACGTGAAGAGAGGAAGGGGGAAGACAGACCACAGAGGGTTTTTTGGGGAAGTGAAAGAGAGCCAAGCGCAGTGCCGGCAGTTTGTTGGGGTGCAGTGACTTCGGGTTGCAGCTGGCCTTTTCAGATGCAAATGTGCTTTCCTGAGGCTAGTTTGCATGTGTTTCTTCCATTCTAAAAACACAAAAAAGCTGGTGGATGACACAGGGATCCAAATTCAACCCTCACATTGCCAGAAAACGGCTTAAAATCTTTTCTGCAGTGGGTCGAACTCCACAGGTTGGGGTGCTGGGGGAGCTCCCTGCTTCTTCACTGCCCTCTGCCAGGCATCGGCCCTGCTCACCGCCAGCAACAGGCACGGGGCTGTGGGGATGTTTTGCTGCTACAGAACAGCAGTTACATTCTGACTTTCTGGATGTGGGGCTCTTGAAGGGATGCTGAAGACTAAATTCCCATGTGCTCTGTGGGAATTAAAGCTCCTTCTGCACTTTCCACTGGAGTTAAGACTGGCCCAGTATCAAAACATCACTTTCCCTTACATATGCGCCATGCCATTAAACAGCTGCTTTTTGCCTCAGTCTGCTGTAAACATCAGGGAGCACTTGGGGGTAATTCTGTTATTGGTCTGTCTTGGGAACAGTGCTCTTTGACATCTTTCTCAATGAATCCAGACTGTGGGATTCAGCGCACCCTCAGTGGATGACAGAGCTGAGTGGTGCAGCTGACAGAACAGAAGGAAGCGATGCCATCCAGGGGGAGCCGGACAGGCCTGAGAAGTGGGCCCCCGTGAACCTAATGAGGTTTAACAAGGCCAAGCACAAGGTGTTGCACTTGGTTAGGGGAATCTGTGCTTGCAGCCCAGAAGGCCAACAGTACCCTGTGCTGCATCAGCAGAGGGGTGGCCAGCAGGAAGAAGGAGGAGATCGACCCCCTCTGCTCTGCCCTCGTGAGGCCCCATCTGGAGTACTGTGTCCAGGCCTCGGGCCCCCAGCATAAGAAGAATGCAGAGCTGTTGGAGCGGGGCCAGAGGAGGGCCACGAAGATTATCAGAGGGTTGGAGCACCTCTCCTTTGAAGGCAGGCTGAGGGAGCTGGGCTTGTTCAGCCTGGAGAAGAGAAAGCTGCGGGGAGACCTCATTGTGGCCTTCCAGTATTTGAGCGGAGCACATAAGCAGGAGGGGGACTGACTTCTTCCAGGTATGATAGTGATAGGACAAAGGGGAATGGCTCTGTACTACAAGAGGGGAGATTGAGATCAGAAGTTAGCAGGAAATTCTTCCCTCAGAGGGTGGTGAGGCCCTGGCACAGGCTGCCCAGAGAAGCTGTGGATGCCCCATCCCTGGAAGTGCTCAAGGCCAGGCTGGGTGGGGCCCTGGGCAGCCTGATCTGGTGGGGGGCAGCCCTGCCCACGGCAGCGGGTTGGAACCAGATGGGCTTTAAGGTCTCTTTCAGCCGAACCATTCTGTGATTCCATCGTTCTGTGAGATGGTACAAGCAGCCTGTGCTGTGGAAGCTGTGAGACCTTCCCTCAGGGAAGTGATTAAACCCAGAAGGCTGCTCAGTCTCTGAGCCTGGGACCGGACCAAGGGAAGCTGATTTACTCTTGAATTCCGAGCGCGGCCCCACTTTAGACGCGCATCCACCCCCTCCGCCCGGCCCCACCCCGCAGCTCAGCCCCAACACAGCTCAAACAGCGTTTCCGCGGCCGCCCGCCGGCCCCTGCCGGCCAATAGGAGGCGGGCACGCTCCTGACTGACATCCGCGCCGCCCAGTGAAGAAGGGGGCGGGGACGGATGCCTCAGACAAGGCCGGGGCGGGGGCAGGCACCCGAGCTGGATGACGCGGTGCGCTGAGGAGGAGTTCGGGAGAGCGGCGCCGGTGCCGCCGGCTCCTGGGGCGGACGGGAGCGGCCGGAGCCATGTTGGGCAGCGGGGCCAAGGCGGCCAAGCCCTCCTTCGTGTCCTACATCAGCCCGGAGGTGCGGGGCCGGCGGGTGGGCGCGGCCCTGCCGGTGGGCTGAGGGGGCCGCGGGGCGGTGGCGGGGGGCTCCGGCCCCTCAGGGTCTCCCGCAGCGTGGCAGTCCCCTCTCCGTCCGTTCTCCCGTCCGTTTCCCCACGGACGGTTTCTGCGGGGCAGCGGAGGCCTTCGCGGCGCTCACCTGGAGCGGGGCGGGGCGCGGGGTGCCCGCTCGGTGCGTTCGGGTGCGCGGCCGCGGAGCGGACCCCCCCCGCGGCTGCGGTGTCCGCCAAACTCCGCTTCCCTGAACGCGCTCCGTTTGCGAGGTGCGCTCTTTGTTTGCAAACGCTCCGTTTTCGGTTGTGCTGCAGCGAAGCCTGGGTTTCCTTCCTTAACGGCTTAGCTCTGGCCTCTGTGTGCGGGTCTTTGCGCTGTCTGTCCCGCTGCCCTTCCCCTCGCGGTGCAGTCCCGTGGCCGCGCGGCTCTGGGTCGGTTTCCTGAGGTCGCTCCGCTGGTGGATGGTGCAGCGCGGTTGTGCCGTGCGGCTTCGTGCCTGTCGCTTCTCCGGGAACGTGAAAACTTCATCAATGCCAGCCGCTTGTGCTTGCTTTTTTTCCTCCGTAATCCAAGGCCTGTGCGACCTGCTGTAGGGAACCTGCTTTGGCAGGGGGTTGGACTCGATGATCTCTAAGGGTCCCTTCTGACCCCTGCAATTCTGTGATTCCTTGTAATCTGCATCACACTGATTCCTTATCTCCAGTTCTCTTCATAGCTTTTTCAGGGAAACAATTTCCTTATCTCATTAATTAGTTCTGAGTTTCTGATAGGACCTTGAGAACCTACTGTTTTATTTTTCATTGGCTCTGAAATACTAGTGCTGAGTTATCGTGGCCTGTTTAAGTCAACTGTGCTGTTCAAAGCTTTATCTCCTTATTTTGTGTCAGCAACTCTTGTTTTTGTAGGTTTTTCAGCCCTTGTAATGTGTAGTTCCAGTAGTTTGCTTCAAAAGCTTTCTGTCTTCCTTATACTCCCCAATGAAAGAAGTTAAACAACGCATTCGAAGATAGCTTGGGTCTGCAGATGCATCCATGTGAAGTCAGGCTTTTACCTCAGGAAAGTTTACATTCTACAAATACAGAAAGCCTGTGCCCCTGGAACTGAGGTGTGAGCTTTGCTTGTTGGACTTGCTGGAAGTTGGTTGATGTTTTGAACAATTGTGCTGTATGATTAAACTTTACAGTGGGGAAAAGCAAGGCCACTGGGAGAAGATGAGTCAAATGCATGTAGTGCAGTAGGACACCGAGCAGGGAAGTGTACTTCAACCTGATTAGAACTGCTGCAGTGTAACACATCAGATTGTAATGGCTGCACGAAGCATGGGGAGGGTACTTAATATTGAAGGGTGAAGTTCTTAATTAAATATGCTGGTGTATGAGAGCTTAGTCATTTCCTTTTTGTTTGTTCATGCTGCTTTGTCTCTGTGATGCACTCAAGTTTCATGGGCTCTTGCAGCAGAAACTTTGAAATACAGACCTGACTTCTGTCACAGAGCTGCCATCTTTTTGCGGCCTCAAAAGCTTGGTGAAACTGAGTTTTACTTGCTGCCAGCATCTGACCTAATCTAACTCTTTTCTCCATCAGGTACTGCTGTCTTTCTGACAACCTGTAATTGCCTGATGGTTTGGCTGCACAGGAAGCTGAAAGACTCAAATGGTTTTCATTAGGATTAGAAATACAACTTCAGATACATAATGAAACCTGTGAGGCTATTTGGGGATTTGGAAAAGTATGTTAGGCTAAAAATAAGCAGAAGTGAGTATCTGTCAAGGAACTGTTTTATGTGTATGTGAGAATAATAACCTTCAGGACACAGATTTTCTATGCATGTTAACTTCCATGTAGCTGAGCTTCAAATATTGGGGCTAGACTGGTAAAACAGTGAAAATGTTCCAGTCTCTCTTGTGTGGAAGATAGTTTGGTGAACTGGAAACATTCATTTCATTGTGATAATGCCATAGTAGGATAGGCTATTGCCTGTTGTGTTCAGTAGCAGATGCCTGAGGAAGTGCACAGGTGACAGGTATACTTAGTATATGCCTCTGGTGGACCTTCACATAAAGTGGGAAACAGCAGTTCAGGAGCTTTGTGAGCTTGAGGTTACATCTAGGTAGTGTCTGAGCTAATTGTGGACTTGCCTGTGATCTTATGGATCCTCACCTCCTATCTGTTTATACTTATGACTTGCAACAAGATTTTCTGGCAACTACGAAGCGGTGCAGAGCAATGTAGCGGTGTTATGCTGTAGTCCTTCATGTGTGTGGTCTTCAGATTCTTTGGTTTTGTCCTTGTTTGCCTGGAGAATAGTTTGATACCTGGTTGTAGGTTAGGGGAGCCCTGCAATAAGAAAATGCAGTGGGCAGAGCTGAGCTTTGTTCTAGCCCCAGCTTGCTTTTAGCCTCCATTTGTTGGACCTGAGGGATATACTCAGTAACATTCACTGAAATCAAGCTAGCCTTAAGTTGCTTTTCTTTTTTCATTGAGTACAAAAAGAAGTGGGAATTCTGTTTGTGGTAATACTATACAACAAGACAGAAGTAAGGTGTGAACAGAAGATGCTATTTATTATGGAACTAAAGTGGCTTCTGCTGCATTTCCCAGAACGTCTGGAAAAGTGGAGTTTTCCATGTCTGACTAAATATAACCTAGTTGTGCTCTGCTGTATGGAACCACAGATCAATCAGTGGTCTGTTAAGAGCAAGCCCATAGGATGTTGATATTAATGACACACTTCCCCTCAGGACAGACTTGGCTACCCTGCAGGAAGTGGGGTGAGCACCAGGGTATAAAAGTCTGTTTTGACATCTCAGATCACAGGCTAGGAATATTTGTCTGTGGGGACACAGAAAACAGAAGCAGTGAGTTGTTTCATGTTTTCTAACTTTAAAACTGAAACTATTTACAAGGTTAAACATGCTGGATAACAAAACCTCAATTTGAATAAAAATTATGGTGTCAAACTTGATTTGAAGCTTACTGTTTATTTTTGTGTGCATGCTTTGAAGTTAAAATCTTTAATCCCTATAAGATGTTAGTTCTTGTATTAGCCCTTAGTATGTTTTTCTTGAATGCTTTAATTGTCTTGTAAATTCTATAGTTCCGATCTATATAATTTTAGAGCAGCAGTTGTGGAGCCTAGTTTGTTGCTTTGACTGGTCAGAGCTTTGGGGTGTGTGTGTGTGGAGTCAAAACAAGATCAGGAAGAGGAGCCAACTGTTGCTTGCTTAGCAAATGCAGAATGTGGCCTGTGGAACTATCCCATAACTACTACAGTTACTTGTTCCTTGTAAATCTTGGTACTTATTGTATGCTCTGAAGTGAGAGTGGTGAGGGTGGTATAAGGATTCGGAGCTCCCCCCTGCCTGGTGGCAGCTGGGCTGTGAGCTGACGTGGGGGAAGCCAGGCACTGAAGTCAGAGGAGATGAACAGAACAATGTAAGGAAAGAGGAAAGGATAAAAGATGAAACAGACGTGGAAAACACGTGCAATGATCTAATGGATTCTTGGGTAATGGAACCATGAAAGGAAGGAAAGCAGGCATTTAGAGATTATTCTCAGTACTGTTGTTTTAGTTAAAATGTGGTAAGTATTTCTTCTTGTCCATGTGGAATACAGCGTGGGATTAGGCTTGTTTGATCAAGGAGTAGTCTTTAAGAAAAGACGGTACAGTGAAATATAATTAAATTAAAAATAGGAAGTTCACAGCAAGCTTCAGTATAACATACAGCTTTCCTGTGGAGTGATTACTTAAGTTATTTAACAGCATTAAAATATCTTGTGTTCTCACAGCTCTGATCTGCTGTCAGCCTTGAAGGAATGTATGTTTCAGCCAGAGCCCTTGAAACCTTGGAAGCGATAACTGCTTCCTTCATGACTTGAATCTAATAAATACTTTTTTTTTTTCTCAGCATGTTTACTAAAAATCGTGGTTTTATTGCTGGCATTACCTCTGGCAAAAATGTCTGACTGTGGGTTAAGGTGAGTTCAGAGCTTACAGCATGTAATTAGCAGCAGCAGACTATATGCACAGTCATCTTTGCTAAGAGTCGGCAATGTCCTATATACATATGTATTTACATGTATGTAAACTATGCTATATATACACATCATGCAATAGCAATTCAAAAAGTTCTAATTTCCCTGACATGTTCTGAGTAATCTGCATGCTAGCATGCAGAGTGTTGTTCAGTCTTTTACTCATTTTCTGTTCACAGTTGCTTCCCTGTGAAGTGGGAGGTGAGGAATTGCTGTCAGCTGTGGTGAGTCTGCATCTCCAGGACGCAGAACAGGATGTGGGATCCCTCCTCTGCCCTGACTACTAAGACCATCTTAGCACAGTGAAACAGCTGCTTGACCCTGCTGCCTTAGACTTGGTCTTGGTGGCCCTTTTATGCTTTAGCACTGGGTGAAGAGCTATCTCTGCAGACAGACTTGAGGAATATACTCTAGCTCCCTTGCAAGATTTTTTTTTTTTTTCCCCAGGGAGACTGGCTGAATGCAGACGCTGGGTATTGCAAACAGTGCTTTTGTTTGCTGTACTTGAGTAAATCCTTGGGGAGTTAGTGTATCCAGAATGGAACAGACGAGCCTTTCCTTAAGGAATCAGAATCATAGGATGTCCTAAGTTGAAAGAGACCCTCAAGAACCGCCAAATCCAACTCCTGGCTCTTCCTCTCACAGTGGATGTGGGAGCTGCTCATCCATGGGTGCGCCTTGGATGATGTGTGGCAGATGTGCCCCATGGTGTGCTGTCAGAGCTTTCTCTCTCTCCTGCAGTCATCAGTGTGATAGGCTATGGTACCACTGTAAATAAAAAAAAAAAAGGCAGGGACTTTGATTTTTCCCATCTGATATTTTGATTAAGAAATTCAAGCAGTAAATAGATGAAAATGGGCTACAATGTGTCTTTGAGGTGATCACAGCACTGTCAGCTGAGGGTGGCTTCCATCAGGAAGAAGGATGATACAGAGCAACTACGTATGGTGTGACTTGTCAGCCTGAAGTTCTGACATGTCTCTGGGTACTCTCTATACAGTTATCAATTGTAACAGTACAAAGTGTTGATGTATTGCTTCTTGCTGTTTACTTAGATAATGTGGAAAAAGACGTGTTGTGGGGTAAGTGCACAAGTGGGGAGCATCTCTAAAAAGTTTGTACAATGTTTAGCCAAGTGGAGGTCTTTGTTTCCCTCATTTGAGGCAATCCAGACTTCCTGCATGGTGTGTCTGCTTTTAGATATCCCTGGTAATGGGAGGGGAGGAGTGTTCCTGTCTTGTATCTTGAGTAAGAAGTGTGAAGATGCTGCTTGGGGTGCTGAGAATGAGGAAGCCACAGGTGAAGAAGCATGTATGTAGAGGTGTAAATAGCTTTCAATGGTCGTATGTAAAGTAGCTGCGTGCAAACTTCAACAAATGGTCAAAGGGTGAAGTTTCCTGAGGTTTAAACATATTTTATAGCTTGTTGATGGGGACAGATCTGCTTCTGCTGCTTTCTTTGCTTTTGTTTCTATGCTCATCTGACCTGTTTGTGAGCTGGTTCTACTAACAATAGGCAGTAACAATAAAACCAAGTATAACAGATGTAGAGTTCCCAGCTGATGTTATGAACTACCTCACCATGTAGTCACACAAATCTGGGTGTAAGGAGGCATAAACTGTATGGCTGTGATTAAAGGGGTGTTGAGCAGCATGCCTCTTAATGGCTGCATGCACTTAAGTTAGTCCTAAGATCTGTGTTGTGTTAAAGTGGAATGCACTAGAAACTTCAAGTTGAAACAGAAGAAAGTTACTGAACTGTGTTCTGACACAGCTTGCATTGGCTTATGGTGAGTTAACTACCTGAGATTTTTGCTTTCTCTCTTAAAAAGAACAAATACAAAATGACTTTAGTAAAATACAGCATTTTCATGTCTTCCCTTGGGAAATGAGTGCAGCAGAGTGGGTTCTTCAGCAGCATTCAGCTGTTCAGTGTATGCATTGTAATCATCCCAAGTGCATATGTATGAAAACTGTCTTTGAAATATTTACACTTTTATTAGGGAATGTAAGTGTTGACTCTCAAATAGAACCCTTACTTCTGGAGACTAAGCAATTGGAAGCTCTTTCGTAGGAATTCTACCTGTAGTTAGCACTTAACTTTCTTTGTGAACAAGTAGTGGAGTTGCATTTTGAAAAGCTGTTCTCTAATATATGTTGGAAGTCTCTATGTTGCTGTGATGTATGTAATTCTCTGAATTCTATGTAATTCTCACTGCTTTTAGAAGACAACCAATCTACCTTTTAACCACTTGTATCGTGGAGAGGAATCATTTTGAACTTGTTATAAAAAGCTTTGTTGCACTTCAACAGATGGATGTAAGCTCGAAGGACTTGGTCTGTTCATTTTTTGCTGTAGTTTTCTGGCAGCACTGACCAAGTGGTGGTACTCATAGTGTGAAGTATAAATGATTTATATATACACACAGTAGTTATTATGTGCTTTATCTTCAAAAGTAAAGACTAACGGGAGAATGCCTAGCTAGTATACTACTGCTCTGTGGCAGTGATTGTTGGTGTATAGCTTGTAAGTGAACAGTGCTGTGGTTAGTTGCATATAGCTGTACTTCTTACTATCACTATAAAGACAGTGGAAACCCAAAGTTAGCTTAGAGCCGCCAGTGGTAAAGACCTAACATTAGGAAACCTCATTTATTCTCTGAATGAAAAAGTGTTTGACCTGAGCCATATCTGTATAGTAATTTATTTAGTTGATCAACATCAACTTTGATTAAAATTACTTTTATGTAAGCCAGGCTTGGGAGTCAAAGGCAGCAAATTGTGTTTTGTTTTGTTAGCTGCCAGCTGTAGTTAGAGGTTTTTCTTTAGGACATCACCATGTTAGAGCCTTTATCTCTGTCGGACTGCCTTGACAAACTGCTGCTCTCATGACAGTTTCCTGGTGTTTTTACTTTCACTATGCGACCTTAAATCTTTGTTTTGAGTCTTCTGAGCTTTGAGTGCAAGTGTTTATATGAATGGCAAAGGGAGGCTTTTTTCCCTGTATTTAATCCAGCAAAACTGCTATTGCTATTGCAATCCTTTTGATTGCTTGTCTTAATTTGCAAAATCTGACTTTGGATGCTGGTCACAAGCTAAAATTAGTTTGCTTACTGCTGTGGACCCGGGGTGGGGGGGGGGGG